>JAPDVR010000001.1:70258479-70488479 GCA_026230005.1 Gila orcuttii | reverse complement strand
TCTATACAGCGGAGGCTTTGGATAGTCGGTGGGTCGATTAATAAAAAATAACATTCATCATCATCATTGTGTGTGGAATGTTTAATGGGACTTTAGGCTATATATATATAGCTACTTGATATCTCCGAAATGTACCATTAACTTGCTAAGCGCAACAAATAGTGAAACAAGCGGTAAAGCTGTCAGGCAACTTTTGTGTGCACGCCACGCAGAGCTCGTGCATTCAGAGCTGCACATTTTCACTTGCGTAATTTACATATCACACTTTAATCATTTATAGCTCATAACTTAATAAAACAAGCTGTGTTACATATGACGAATGATTACCTCAAATGTTGATGTATGTGCGATGTAGCCTACTTTAGGCTATCTGGATTAAATACATAGCCTACACATCTCTCACTTTTGCTCACTTGCCAGCAATTAGGCTACTCCTCCGTGTGCCATAGGTTGCCGACCCCTGGCATAGGCTATTAAAGAAATGTAATTTTGCCAAAGATATGCAGCCTACTCCACTGTAATAGCCTATGTTACGATATCATCGCGCTTAACACTGAGAATTTTAATTGTAATGTGATGATCAGGTGCGGATATCTAAATCGGAGAAAATCATTGGTGATGGTGAGTTTGTTCAACAGCTGATTCGGGTGGCGTTAGAGCTGATCCGCACATCTCTACTCTGCAATGTGTAACTGGCCGATGGTCCTCTTAACAGCATGAAAAACAAAACTTGTAGATTCAAATTGTCAATGGGTTATAAACAGAAAGTAAGCAAAAAGCGCTCCCATTACAATGATGAGCTGTCATCACGTCAACGAGTTCACGGCACTCTTGCAAAACCTCCCGTTATAACTGGCAGTTTAGTTCGGAACGGGGTACGGCTCACATGAAACCTTTTTTTTTTTGCATTAATATTGCTAGAAAACTGTTAATCCACTTTATTGTTCCAGATTTTTTATTTTCACATTCAGTATTAGCTTACTTTAAATAGGACAAAGACTAGCAAGACTTACCTAGCAAGATAGGTAATAAACTGCATTTCTAAATAAGTAAAAACTGTAAATATTGTCGTAAATAAAGTCTTACGATGCAAGTTGTAATTTGTGTCCCTTCAGATTTTATGTGGTTTAAACGTGGCCCCCTTGGCATCTGAACTTGAGTACCCCTGTGTTAGACTGTCTCACACATGAATTGACCTATGGCCAAGCCACGCCCCCTCCACTCACTCGGACAAACAGTCAACATTCGGTGACAGGCGCTATATTTAGTTATGTTGAAGAGGAGTGAAAAGGCTACATGTTTTGCTAAAAAAACCCACAAAGTACCCCAGTTGTTTTGGTAGAAAGTTGTCTAAAATGTTGTGCTTTAATATGTAATTAATGGTTCATGATCAAATTAAATATGTATAGGTCTAAGTTGCATACATTTCCAGGACAAGCCTTTTTACCAAGAGTAAGTTACCTCTCCATTAGTTTGGTGCTACAGTATTTACATGAATCATTCAGCACAACACTGTTAACATTTGTTATCTCGGTTATTTACAGATACGCTAATGAAGCTAAGTGACGATGTACAACGCAGCTAGAAGCTAACGTTAACGTTTTCAAATGTTAGGCTAACGTATAACGTTCAAATACGTTGTTGACTTAACGTTACCTTAGAACAGATGTAGACATCCTTGTTTAATTTATCCATGTTTAGTTGGTGTTGTGGTCTACCGCATAACTTAATCCAGAGCAGACACTTATCTCCGTAGTGTTGAGATGTGGCTTAATTTGGAAAGGGTAAAAAATACACACCGTCGCCCAGCCTCTCGGGATACCTGGTGTCGGAGTTGCATGTACTACATGCACACCTTTTGAACATTTAAAACTTAAAATGACAAGAAAAAACATAGAAAAACGAATGAAAACTGACTAACTGAAATGCATTTCAATGGACGTTGAAGCAGAGAATGTCCGAGTGTATTGGGAGCTATGCGCACTGTGATTGGCTCATCGCGTTTGGGGGCGTGGCTTAGCCATAGGTCAATTATGTTGAATATCTGTCAGCTGTTAAATTTACAGCTGCAGTCCGTAGTTTTTCCTCTTTGTCGCCATCTCTGTTAGAAATCTGCAATTGCAGTTATTATCAACTTTACGTGGGTTGTTTGGAAGTATGACCAACATAAGAATTTTCACCGGAAAATGTCCCAAAAAAAAAAAATTCTAGCATTTCGAGATTAAAGTCAAAATATTTCAAGAATAAAGTCAAAATATTTCGAGATTAAAGTCAAAATATTTTGAGAATAAAGTCGAAATATTTAGAGAATAAAGTCGAAATATTTCAAGATTAAAGTCGAAATGCTCGAATTTTTTTTTATTTTTACGTTGCGGTTCAGGGCTTCCGTACCTGAACAAGTAATATCCACTTTTGTTCTGATCAACTAAGGGAAAAAAGCATTGCAGTAAATCACACGATCACTTATCATATCACGTCAAACTGTGCAAATTATACTTTGTTCTCAAATTGTTAATGTTAACAACATCAGCATTGCGTGACTACTACATTTAATGTTTATTAGGGCTACCTGTAGTTCAGTTTCCATTTCTGTGCAGTCTAATTTATAATAGTCAGAAATAAACCCGTCTCTGCGTCCATTTTGAACCCCTTCAAAGCACGGAGTTCACGCCACCTTTCAAAAGCCCTTCCGATATTATCCTTGTTTCCGCACGGGCCGGTTAATCTCTTTTCTTCTGTAGCCGATCCGAAGTCCGAAGTGTTTTGTATTTTACAGCGAGTGAATCTCCAGTTGGTGATCGTCGTTTGAATCTTTCTGGATCTGCCATTAAATTGATAAGTTTAATTATATCAAGTGCTGTGAGAAAAGGCTATAAAACATCCTCACACTCGTATCTACTAGCCGAGACTCTTCTTTATGTGGACGGATGTGACGTAATGACACAAACACATGCTCGAATTTACAGCGGAAATCCACCAGTCCCACTGAGTTACAAACGTTATTACAAGCTGACCGTTTAGAGTCGAGCTACGGCAAGCAGGGAGTGTTGAACACTGGCTGGTTATGCACTCGCTTAAAAATTATTTTGTATCATTTTTAATTCCTAAATTTGATCCTTTTTTTTTTTTTAAATTAAGATTTTTTTTTTTTTATACCCCATTGGCAGATAATTTTGCTTGTTTTAAGTTTCATTTTGATTGATTTTTTTCCCCCCAGAAAACAAGATATAATTTCTTATGGCATTTTACTACTTTAGTAAATCCATCTTGATTTAAGTATTTTTAGATATTTGGACTGGAAACAAGACAAAAATACTTAGTAAGAAAAGCACTTTTTGCAGTGTAGAAATAATTTTCGGCCTATTCATCTGCTTTGCATCCATTTTATCTAATAGTATGATCAGTTATAGAACGCCTTCCAACATCAAACTATAATAATATGAAAAGTCATTATTTTTCTGATGGGTACCTTGTACTTCATCTGAAAGTTCTGCACAAGCTTGAGGTCCACAAACATGCGTATGGTTGCTTGAGTCGTGTCAGCGTCCGACAGGTCGAAATCACTGAAGCTGAAGTCCATCAGTCTGAGAGATTGAGCCGAGGGGATCGTGGCGGCCTGTGGATACACATCATCTCAACAATCACAATAACTTAAGATAGATTTTTAGAACTCTATAAAAACTTCATAATAACCATCTGTGACAACTACCAACCGCCTAGTAACACCATAGCAACCACCAAAAATACCTTAGCAACCGCCCTGAACACCCTAGCAACCGCTCAGAAACACCCTAGCAACCACCCAGAATACCCTAGCAACCGCCTAGCAACACCAGAGCAACCACCCAGAACCCCCTAGCAACCACCCAGAACACCCTAACAACGTCTTAGCAACCACCCAGAATACCCTAGCAACTGCCTAGAAACAGCCCAGAATACCTTAGCAACCACCTAGCAACACCATAGCAAACACTCAGAACACCCTAGCAACACCCTAGTAACCACCCAGAATACCCTAGAAACCGCCTAGCAACACCTTAGCAACCACCCAGAATACCCTAGCAACCACCCAGAGCACCCTAGCAACCACCAGAACAACATGAATAAGCCATATCTGAGCACCAGAACATCGTACAGACATGTTTGTTGGCTCGTATGCAATCATGCAATCACTCTAGCAACCGAGTGGCGAGTTTTGCCACTGCAAGCACCACTCACATTTTCTTCAGGAAATGTACATTCAAACTGCAAGCGGAGAGATCACTGTCTGACAGGCATTAATAATCAATGATCTGCTCTTTTGAGAACCATAACCATCGCATAATGCAGAGTCCATAAATCATGTTGATTCTATGTGCTTCAGTAAGAAAACAGAAAGCAGAATCGCCAGCAGAGATAACATAACTTTCATATAGTCAACTACAGTTCAGGTATTAATATTCACATGCTATCTGCAGGCATCAGAACTTGCGATTTAATATTTTTCCAGACCTTTCCGAAAAATTTTAAGATCTGCACATCGCTTCAATGCAAAGACACAAAATCACCCTGCAATTGAGCCTTTTCACATTTCTGTACACTAAAGCAATGAGCCAAATAGACAAAAATGCTAAAAAAAAGCATGCATACTCTAATAATGAAAAAGAAAGACTCTAAATGCGAGTCAGCCAGTGCTTTACTGAGAAATACCAAACGGTTCAATCACATGACCTTCCTCAAAGCCTGCAGGGGTTTGGCATTTCTCAGTAAAGCACTGGTTTTAATCTCACATTTAGTCTTTCTTTTTCATTATTAGAGTATGCATGCTTTTTTTCCCCTCATTTTTGTCTATTTGGATCTTTTCACTCTATGCAATGAGTTTTTGGCTACTTTTCCAGCATTTAAGCTTCCCAAAAATCCACACTGCAATTTACCATTACGCATTTGTACTCTGCCAAGAAATAAATATATATGAATGGGCTGTTGCATCTTTAATAACTTTAGAGGCTTAGTTTGCGGTGTTATCATAAGCTGTTTGTTCGGTTACACTCACTGTGTGGAGGAATCAAGCTTGTGTCCAACACTCGGGATGTATTGAAGAGAACTTATGCGACGCAGAAACTCATTTTGACCCATTACTCTATTATCTCTGTGTGCGATCTCACTGTTAGAAGCGCCTGTCGTAGGAATCAACGCGTGCTGTCGTGTTTAATAGAGGCGTCTTATCTAGTGTTCTTCTACAATTAAAACTAACGGAGGGTAACATTGTCTTCTATGATGATCAACATGCATAACTCTGTTCAAATCTCAGAAACTTTTATTTAATTGCATGACCCTTAAATGCTAAATGACAAATAAAGTTATTTTCTTCTAGAAGAATAAATTCTGAACTGCTGAAATGAGTCGTCAGTAATTCAGTCTCACTTCCTGCGGAATCCACGTAGGTTTGTAGCTAATTTGCATAATTCCAGCCTGTGGTCTTGATTGGCTGACGGCGTCTCTTAGCTCCGCCCTCAAACACTGTAGTTTATCTGAGACTGGAGAGTTTGGTTCGTGTTGTTCGTGTCGAGAAGACGCTGTTTTCTGCTGACAAAGCAAATCCACTTTGATGAGATTGATACGGTAAAACCCACGCCATCGTTACTGTTCGTATCACTGTATCAAGAGCTAAGATTCAGATATGATAATGAGTGTTTGCTTTCTGACCAATCACAGCAGAGGAAGCTATCAGAGAGGCGGAGCTTAGAGAGACTGAATCTTCGAACAAACCGTTTCAGACACTGAGAGAAAAGAGCTGATGCTGTAATGTACATTATGAGAAAATTAAAGTGTTTTTGACCCTGGACGCATGTAAACCTGTTGTAGGAGACGCCAAAACAAAATCTAAGACTTTTTAAGCATCTGGGGATCCCAAATAAATAGGGGTTAACAACATCCTATTCCATCATCCTCAAAATTAAGCATATCTTCAGCTGTTTTTACATGCTTCATGAATTACACAAATAATGCTAAATCTGCAAGCTGACCTTCGCTTCATAAGAGTAATTGGTGTAATTAACTCTCAATAACTCTCAATTGAAGCAGAAATTCTGCCTCTGTCTGCGTTTTAATTCCCTGATTATTCTCACAGTCGTAATCAGTTTTCCATACGCTGTGTCCAAGCAACTGGGACATTCCCACCGGGAGTCTGAAGCTTCCTTCACAAACACACTGTAGAATAACACACAGTTATGGCTTTTTCTTCTTTAGCTTTAAAATTGTGTAATTCTCTCCCACTGAGATTAGACATGCAGAATCTTTTAGTGTTTCTAAATCTTCTCTTAAAACGTATTTTTTCCGGCTAGCATATATGTGAATATTATTATTATTATTATTTTAATTTTTTCTCTCCATGTCTTTCAAATGATTTTGGATTGTATGACTCTATTTATTTAGTTTTTATTTTAATTTACTTAATGTATCTTTTCTGTATGTCTCTGTAAATCGCTTTGAGATACAACTTTTAAAGGCGGTAAATAAAATAAAGTTTATTATTATCATCATTATATTATTATATTATTATTACAATTACAGCAGTACGCCACAAAAGACCGTGAGTTACAGCAATTTTATCATGGATATTTATTAAAACATTATTTTACTGAGCAAATTCATTAACTGGCATCCTTCCCCAAAATAAATAATAGAAAAGAGAATACTGATATACAACAATTTGCTGTCGGATGTTTCACATCATATATGTGATTCTATTGTATTGTAAAATTAAAATAATCCACAGTTGAAAAGGTGCTTTACCAACCCATAGTTGGGATGCTTATTGGGTTATTTTTAACCCAACATTATTAAGGGAATAGTATAATGTGTTTATCGGCTATTTCACACTGGCATTGAACATGGCTTATGCCTCGGGTTGTTTGTAAATGGCAGATTCAAAATGATGAAAGCACATTTCAATATGATATAATGATAAATTGCAATTTACCGCCGATACCTGGAGCGCCCGCGTCTCTTCTTCTTCAGCCGACGCATGATAAGAGAGAACCTGCAGAAACACACACACACACACACAGGCATGGGATGTTAATGGGTTAAAGTTCACACATGTTCTGTTACTGTAATTTCCTATTATCACTGTAAAGCTGCTTTGAAGCGATCTATATTGTTAAATACGCTGTATAAATGAAGCTGACTTGACAATGCAATTATACAGAATGTCTCCAACAACGTAGTGCCGTTTAATTAATCTCCAGTGTAACTGACTGGAAGTAATCAAACACATTTTTATCGCATCTCTCGCTTGACTTATTATTTGATCGGACTGACAAAAAAGTTAAAACATTTAGGCTGTGTGTTTTTAGCCAGCAAAGCACTTTTTTTCTTTATTCTTCAGTTTTTCAGTTACTAGTATCTGATTTCGCAGATAGTGTGTGTTTCTAAGTATACAATTGTTGACACAATGTACAGTATTTGCTCTGGCTTTTGTTTTTTAAATGACTTTGTTCAGTTGTTGTGCTTGTTGTCGTCGTATGTTGCAGGACGCGCTGATTGGTCAGTGTGGCATTAGTCCCGCCCCTCCTCCACTGTGATTGGACGGCTGTGCAAAAAAGTGATGAGTGCTGAAGTGATGAACTTTTACCCAACGTTGAAAACTGTTCCAAAAAATTTAATTATTTTGTCTCATTGTCTCATATATATTTCAATATGGTATTACTGTAGAAATGTAGCAAATTGCTGCCTTATTCAGTTTTTATTGTGTTTTGTACTTTTGACATCTTCTCCCTTTATTCAAATATTATGAAATATTTGTTATAGATTTTGTAAGCATATTGTGCAACTTATTATGAACGTGTGAAAACAAGAGAGAACCAATCAAATATTAATAATTGGTTATCTTGTAGACAATGTTTTTTCCTGACAGCTTTTGATTTTTCCATGCATTTCTTTTTTTGCATAGTAAATTGTAGTTTGACTTTTTTCTCCAAATAAGTTTGTCATATATATATATATATATACATCTTAACCAAGTTTAGTGTTTTGTTCTTCCCTCAAATTTAAAATATTTTCCTCATATTTTGATGGTTTAATCAAACTTGTAGGGTCATTAAATACAAATATCCCACTTTTGGCCTCTACTGTATATAATATTTCAGTGGTGTTTGTGTCTGACTGAGAAAAGAATTTGTGTCATTTGCATTGAATGCATTTTGTGCCAAAACAAAGATAAATGATTCACAGTTCAGCTCACATATAGATTTCTGTTGTGCTCAATGTGTAAAGAGTTTAAGTGATGTAAGTATTGAGAAATTGTATTGTAAAAAAACCTGTAATACCACCAACAAATTAATGACATCCTATTTGTTGTTCAGCAACTTTGCGGTCCAGTCACAATATAATATTAAGGAGGGTGGATGGAAACTATTATTCTAAACACCCCAAAAAAACCCCATGATATGTACTGAAGAATTCAGACTTTTTTCTTGCAATTGCGAGTTATAAAGTCTGAATTGCGGGATATAAACGTGCAATTCTGAGAAATAAAGTCAGATAAAATTGCATTTTTTTTATTCCATGGCAGAAACATGGAATAAAATGAGTGAAATGTCTAAAATCAGACTCACCTCAAGTGTGACCTCTTGCTTGGCCATCGCTCTTTCCACGGCTTCGTACATCTGTGTGTTCTGGATGCCCAGTCCACAAAAGATAGCAAAGGCCTCGAGAAACTGCTCATCGTTCCTATTAAAGGCTTTGACTTCTCCTGAAGCGTCATCCATCTTATTCACCAACTGGCAAACACCTGCATTCAGAGGCCAAAATACTTATATGTCAATATTTAGCACAAAATACATATATTTCTGTATATATATTGACCTACTGTATATGACTTTCCTTTTTCCGTGGAACACAAAAGTGGATTTTCTAAAGAATAAACTTAAAATATGGCATATACTGTATGGGCTGCTTTTGAGATACTTTTATGGTATTTTTTGTAATTTTATACAGGTCTCCGTTTACTATTATTACATGGTAAAAGGGTCCAGCACTTTCTTTATAAATTCACTTCTTGTGATGCATGAAAGAAAGAAGTTCATACAGGTTTGGAATAAATGATTCTGAATAAATGACCATTTTAATGTTCCATTATTCTTTAAGGCTGAGATCATTAGTGGTTTATCAGCGGTCAGCAACTTAATTAACCTCTATTGTACGTCTAGATAAAAGGAGATAAAGCAATCAATTAAAAAAAGATTTATTTTCATCACGATTGGCTCAATGAGACTATACAAAATACGACATAAACCCTTAAAGAAGATGACATGCTAAATTATTCTAACCAATTCAGACTTTAATTATTATACGGTTTATATTGCACTTGAACTCGACCAGCATCACAATGGTGATCATTGTTTAGAAACTGATGTCAGGTAAAAATGCATGAGAAATGGTGCGGACTTAAACCCAATTATAAACTACATTTTTATGCATTTAGAAGAAAAAATGAGAAATGTCTAAGCTGCAAGTAAAAAAAAACACCATCAGATGATATTTTGTTTTCACTAATTTTCTTTTCTTTTACGCTTTCATCTACTTTCACAATTTGAGGCGTCATTTATTGGGGTGCTTAAGCGTCATATGAGCAATAATAATATCAATGTTTGTCTTAGTAGCACCACTAATAAATGCTCTTGATCATTTTAGGAACGATGTTGACTAATAGCTCAGATTGTGGAAATATTGAAAACACACATACCTATCACTTTATCTTTCTTCCCATTCCTGATTGGCGTACAGAGAAGACTTTTGATTTGACCATTCGAGGACTCTAGATTTTCACTCTTCCGAAAAGTAATGAGGGGAAAAAAACAAATGCAATTGCACAGTTTAAAATTCAAGCAGCTTTGGGGAAAAGAGGCAGTTTATAGTGAAATCCCAGAAACATCGGGATGACGCTATGGAAATTCACTGTGCACTTACAGTCCATGGAAATCGCTGGTCTTCGGTGACATCCTTGATGTTCAGCGACTCCATACTGTTCCTGACATACTGAGCGTACATGTAGTTAATCTTGTTGACGTCACATTCCCTGTAAAAGACATCAACACATGATTAAGCGCTCCTGCTTATAACTACACATCATTACAATCAATCTCCTAGATGTGCAACATTGCTAATACTAGCAATGCAAAAAATGGTTTTAGACACAAAAACCATGTAAAAAGGGTTCAGTTGACTTAACTTTTAAAAAATTGAGGAAATCTGTTGCCTTAAAAGTAAATAAACTTCATGTGTAATTGCCAAAAATCCACCCAAAAAATGAAAATTCTGTCACTGTTTACTCATCCTAATGTTGTTCCTTTCTTCTGTGGAAGATAAAGGTGAATTGACACTCTTTTCTAATTATAATGAGAATGAAAAATGAGGATGTGAAGCGAAAAAATGACCAAAAAAAGCCCCATAAAAGTGTTCTTGTGAGTTATATTGCAAGTCTTTAAGGGTGTGTTCATTCTTGTAGTTTGGGTTCTTTTGGCCCAGATCAAAAAACAAAATACATTTTAGTCCTGGTTTCATTTTTAAGGCCGAACCTAAAGATACAAAACCCCCAAAAAGGCTGTTATGACATATATTTTGTGACGAAACGTACCAAACATAGAAAACAATACTGTGTGCTAAACATGCTCCGACTGGGATGTGCGCCATAAAAGTATCACAGAAGTGGTCTTGTTTGTTATATTGCAAAGTCCTTTAGGGTGTGTTCACACTTTTAGTTCGAAACGGTATTTATGACATATATTTTGCCAAACATTCAAAACAATGCTGCATTCTGGGCTAAACATGCTTGCTGTATGTTTGTACATATGATCACAGACAGCAACATAGTGTCAGCCCAGATTCGGCCCACATCTGGCACTCATGGATTCCACATGGCCCAGATGTGGCCCAGATCTGGCACACATGGGTTCCACACGGCCCAGACGTGGCCCGGATCTGGCACACATGGGTTCCACACGGCCCAGATGTGGCTCGGATCTGGCACACATGGGTTCCACACGGCCCAGATGTGGCTCGGATCTGGCACACATGGGTTCCACACGGCCCAGATGTGGCCCGGATCTGGGACACATGGATTCCACACAGCCCAGACATGGCCCGGATCTGGCACATATGGGTTCCACACGGCCCAGATGTGGCTCGGATCTGGCACACATGGGTTCCACACGGCCCAGACGTGGCCCGGATCTGGCACCCATGGGTTCCACACGGCCCAGATGTGGCCTGGATCTGGCACTCATGGGTTCCACACGGCCCAGATGTGGCCCAGATGTGGCCCGGATCTGGCACACATGGATTCCACGCTGCCCAGATGTGGCCCGGATCTGGCACACATGCGTTCCACACGGCCCAGACGTAGCCCGGATCTGGCACACATGGGTACCACACGGCCCAGACGTAGCCCGGATCTGGCACACATGGGTTCCACACGGCCCAGACGTGGCCCGGATCTGGCACACATGCTGCCTGGGAATGGTATTTTGACCAGTTAAGAACTCGTGAAAAGGTTATAAAATGTGTAAATGAGTCTAAATTAGCGGCAAGAATCCCTCCGTTGAACACAAAGGAAGATCTGCTGCGAAGTGACGCGGTTCTGACGCCTGTACCGAACTGTCATGTGCTTCAAAATGACAGAAAAAAAGCTGCATAAACGTGGTCTTAAACGTTATATTGCAAGTCTTTTATTACATAGTCTTTTTAACATCCCGACTGTGACGGGAAGAACTTGAGCATTCACGCATCTTATGACATCACATCCTGTTTTGGGTTGGTTTAGATGTGTTTGGTCCATATTGCGTCCATATTTCAGTTGAACCGCAACAGAGTTTGTTTGGTAAGCGAAGCGGAGATCCATCTTTGCAGAGTCTCGGCTTGTTTGGTTCGGACGGCAGCGTTCACACTTATTGAAATGAGCCGCACTTACAGTTCGCTTTAATCCAACCAATCCTGCCACACCCTTAAAGACATAGTGCGTGAACACACCCTTAAAGACATAGCTTTGTGTGAGGAAGAGAATATGAAAATCATTGAAAATCTTGACGTCTAGCTTAAAGCTCCTTGTCGTTTCATGAAATATACAAGGATGTCCGATTCTTGAATCGTTTAAAGTCCCCTGTGGTCAATAAATGTATCCTCTAAAACAAATTTTTGATCACCAAAATTAAATTTTTAAATGTTTTTTTCCTTGAATATTTCCTTAAAATATCTTGAATGTAACTCGACACCCTTTCCTCATTTAGTATTCGTCGGGCTATGAATATGCAAATGAGCCCCGCCTCCACTCCCTCACTCACTCAGAGATCCACTCGTTGACGATCACACGTTGATCTGATTGGTTACAAGGTAGTTTGTGATGTCAGAAACCCCAGCGATTTCAAACCGTTTTTTTGAGACTGTCTTTGGTTCACTGCCGTTTTAAGGAGAAAATACTCAGCTGTCGACTTATGAATTTACACATGGTTTGTCTTAAAGGATATTAAAAACACCACATAGATGGATGGATTTCCACCACAGGGGGACTTTAAAGGGTTCGTTTGCATGAGTGTGAGTTGATTTACCTATAAGAGATCAGTATAAGTGAACCTCAAGCATCATATTCAAATAACAAAAAAGATATTACATTAGAAACCTCAAGGCAGGTGTTTTGGAGCTGAAGTCTGTAGTCTAAACTCCATATTGCTTAACTTGTATTGAACATTCCTGGCACTTTGCCTTGCATTACATAATAGTAATTTGTATGACAACCCCACCTGTTCGGGAAGTCCACGGATACGGCAAGCTCCTCATATTCCATGTGAAACACACTGGAGAATGTGTTCTGTAACACAAGCAGAACAGCAATTACTTACACAGCAACTTTAGAGAGGTTTAACAGAGAAGTAGGCCCGTATTTCTGTGGCTTTTTTAATGCTATTAGTGTCTGGCTTGCCTGTGTAAACTCAACTGCAGTCTCATGGTTTAATGTGCCCGTGTTTGTGCATTTCTGGAAGGGTTAGAATTTCCCGCTCATGACGAATTCAGTACGAAACGCATTCAAAAAAAAAGTTTGAAACAAACATGCAATAAATTATGAGTTCAATTTCCACATTCCCAACCACATAACAAACATTGAATATGGGTTTGTTGGCAGACTTCACTTTCCCTTCCAACAATTCTTTTCCCCAAATATGAAGACACTTGGAGGATTGCCTGTCGTGATCTGATCGTATATCTATGTTTTTCACAATGTTAATCTGTTTCCATAACACTCAACGTGACTGCGACCTGGAGAAGGATTTCACAGAATTAACAAGCTTTCTTTTTTCACTTTACAGCTGGACTTTAGTGCAAAGTCCAAGGACCATAAACACTGTGTAAAGTTGAGGAAACCCAGAGCAGAAATTGGTTTCTAGGTTAACACATGACATCTATGAATTATGATAGACAGAACTCCCTCATGAAGATAGACTTGATCTCCTTCACAACAGCTCACATAGCTAGAAAACCTAGACATATGAATGTATACGTTTAGATGAATATGTAAATATGTGCTGGACTCTTTGAATATGTAAATATGACAGCGGTGAGAAAACAGCCGTTCAGAAAGCATCTGATCATAGAGATGAGGATGTTTGCTCTGTAATTCAGCTCTCCAGTCAAGTCACATCATATTTAATCATATACAATTTACAGCTTTAAAGCAAGCAGCTTTACAGTATTAAACATGAAAAAACAGTGTCTCTTTCAATTAGAAATACAACTTCGGTTTCTAGTATAAAGCATCTCTCCAGTGTGTTCATGTTTTTACTCTCGTCTTAACCTCGACGAACCAGAGAAGATTAAACCTCAAAGAAGGCGGAGCCTCAGAGCCACACCCACCTATTACATCATCACCACATGGACCAATGGGAGTTTACCAGCCTTTAAGCTGTTTCGAACTCCTGAAACAAGAGTTTGGCCTGATTTTTTCGAAATTGTCACACCAGTTCGTTCTTGGATTTGTCTTGAAGTGCAGTATATCAGAGCCTTCACTGAATCCACACTAAAGTACTGGAAAACAGTATGTGAGGAAGTTGTATATCCAGATTCATAGTATTTATAAAACAGTACGCAAAAAGTACCTACAGTACTACTTTCGAACGGGATTATGAATTGTGCGTTCGATGGACACTTTACTATCCCATGAGGCCACGGGAGGGGATTTGTGAATGACAGTGAAGCGACGCTAGATTACATTCATAATACACACATTCATACTATGTAGCACATACTTTGTTAACCCTTGTGAAGCTTTCAAAAAACAAATGTAGTATGTACTGGACAGCATGCGATTACAGTGAGTATTTGTAAATGGCTTTGTACTTTATCAAGTAAAACCAAACAAGTTGTTTTGTGGAGAAACAACTTTAACATCCACATCTATAAAAAGTAATTGGACGTGTCACAAGCATGACATTTTCATTGCATCACATGCTAGATCTTTTCTCACAACTAACTTTACTTTGACTTTTAACCACATTAAAAGTCTTTGACTTTGAAAGGACATTTCCAGCGGATGTAAATGATATATTTCTTGGCACTAGACTAATGTTCTGATATAGATGTTTAATTCAAATCTCCTCCACACACATGCTCTGACTAAAGATTTACCACATTCATATTAACTATCACAACATAACTGAAGACTAACCTAACAAAGGACTTTGTGTTCCAAGCAAACATTAGTACAGAGTTATTTTGGGTTGTTTGCAAAGCTGAATATGGAGAACATTGCGGGTACAGACTTCAGAATGAGAGTTTTCCCTGATTGCTCAATGGAAAGGAGGACTTAAAAAATCATTTTTTGTACAATGATTCACCTACTGCAAATAACCCTTCTCTGAGCTTCCACAGAAAGGTTTCTCAAACTTTTCTTGAAATACATTGCCTTTGATGTAACCAGAAGTGCATATACTGCAATACATAATGTGGTCTTTGTGGCCTATATAAAAATGCATATTTAACACACTTGCAAAGCAGCACTGTATAGAAATTCCTCTTACTTTTTCAGCTCAACCTTAATAGACACCAATCAGTTTTTGTTGAGTAAATCATTTTAAGTATACAATATATTTACAGTTTATTTTATACTCAATGAAGGGAATTTACAATAAAAGTTTAAAATCCTCCCATTGACTTGCACTGATTCAGCACTCAAAAATGTAGAAAATAACAATGACATCATTGTAACATTTGATTTTATTTCCTGGGTTTGATTACCAGGAAATGCATAAACCGATTAGACTGAATGCGATGTGGTTGATTTGGACTAAATATGGAAAAGTTTGGTAGGTTATAAATAAATTCTATATAAATAAAACTTATTTATTTGCTTACTGAATTGTGATTGGTGTTCTTCTCCTTGCATCTTTTTAAGCCGCCTTTACACTGCAAATCAATGATCATCAATGATGAATGCAATGATTCTTGCTGACAGAAAACAAGAGCTGATTTGCTGTTTGCATCCACCTGTTTGTATGCGGATTTTGGGATATCGCATAAAAAACGATGGATGGAAAAGCTAAGATGTGCATAAATTCTTTGTAATTAAGTGCATAAGAAACGCATGTGCTCAATTGACGCGAATCCATTTTTATCCGATGCACATAAACTATGATTTACAGAATAAATCCCTCGATGCGCAACAATAAACTCATGTGGCTTTTTCTCAACGTCAGCTGTGATTGGATAACTGGAGTAACCAGCGGACCAATGGCATCGCAGCATCTCTAATGTTGGTTTGGTGTTTCTGAAACTCAAAGTCTGTGATCAGAATGATGTGGTTTAATTCCCTCCAGAAGCATCTCACACACACGAGTGTGTTCCCGAACACCAGCATCCGAACGGTAGAGAACATGACAGTGTTTATTGTGTTTTGTCTGACGCTCTGAGACACACTCATTTATGATGGAGGGAAAAGAGAAAGACTGCAGCAGCTTTCATTTTTATTTCTGATATTTTGCACCAATTTCTTCGGGTGTGACTATTTTGTTCTCTTGAACACATGAGATGGAAACGCTGCTTTATTTGCGTTTTCCAATTTTTAGTTAAATTTGCACATTTTAATGGAAAAATATCTAGACAGTTTAAGACTGTGATGCAGCACAGAAAGCCTGAAACCTAAGATTACCTACTGTAAAACTGATTAAACACCTTTGTTTTTCTGCTCTGCAAGCACTGGTATTTCCTTCAGGAAATGCAGATGTAATTTGAAAATATTTGGTATTTTGGGTACATTAGGTAAATGTCAGTGGCAAATAAGGAAGCAATTCAGTCTGCTATAAAGGAAGCAAGTGTGTCTTAACTCTCCCACTCAGTAATGGAAATATCCAACACAGCCTCTCTTTTATAATGCCTAAATGCTGCATATTAGCAGTGGCAAACTATTACTAAAACATTATATTATTGGGGGGGAAATGTATAAGAAAGGGTTGCTCTGTAGAGACTAGTCATGCACCATTACATTTCTGAAATTAATCGAAATAAAAGAGATTTAGATTTTGTATTTTAATCTTCTAAACAACCCCATAGTTCAGTTGTTCTCAATGTTTCTTGGGCCAAGATTCAGAAAAGTTCAGCTCATTGTGAATCTTTGGTGTTTTAAGCATCCTAAATTTTGGATAGCCAATGTCTTCTAAAGAAATGCAAAACATGTTTTATGCTCACACCAATTCTTTGAAAGTTTATGCTTTTTGGAAGTAAATGTGAAGCAATATTTTGGTCTTACAGCCGTTTCTCTGTCAGTAATGAAGACGGTGCATTCTTGAGCTTGCATGAAAGACAAGATGGTGGCCACAGTTTTCCTCAGTAAAACCTCCAATGACTGTTGCTCCTCGAAGATCAGACTCGCCAGATCCAACAACACCTACAACACACGCCGAGTTACGCTTTATCTGCATCTATACAAACTGATTTCTTACTAAAATGTGGGGAAATCAGCATACCTGGTTTCTCCTGTTCTCCAGCTGCGATGTCTCATAGAGTTGTGCGTTGTGTAGCACTATACCAGAGAAAGCCAGGTACGAAGAAAAGTCCTTTTGCGATGAAAAATAAACCCATTATTATAGAGCTAGAACGAGACAGGAACAATAAAATGACTTTAATCTAAAAAGGTCAAAAGTGTTCACCCTCTCGTCCTGCTCTGTGAAGCTGCTGTTCTCTCCACACCTTTTATTGATGGCTTGTGCGACACCAACAACCTTTAAGCATTAGATCAGACTCAGCACTAAAGTGTTGATAGTAAATGTTACATATATAGTGTAACAGTTCAAGATTTCTGATCTCTTACCTCATCTCGGTGGTTTTTGATGGGCAAACACAAGATGCTCTGCGTCTTATATCCTGTAATTTGGTCAACTTCTGCATTAAAGCGTGGATCCTGGTGCAGGAAAAACAGAGGGAAAAATCAACCGTGAAAATTTATTTTGGCATCTTAATTGATCCTGGCTTACATTAATATCAGCATTTAAAAAAGCAGCTGCCCATTTAATAAGACAATGCATTTTATTAATTATTCAATTTAAAGTGCCTCTATTGTGCTTTTTCCAATATTACCTTTCACGCAGTGTGTAAAAGAGCTGTTTGTGAATGTAAAAGGTCTGCAAAGCTTTAAAGATCAAAGTGAAAGATCATACATTTATTTTCTCCTAAAAGAAAGAAGCGATTCTGAACTGCTGAAACGAGTCGTCAGTAACTCCAGTCTCACTTCCTGCTGAATCCACGTAGGTTTGTAGCTAATTTGCATAATTCCAGTCTATGGTCTTGATTGGCTGAGCCGCGTCTCTTAGCTCCGCCCTCAAACACTGTAGTTTATCCAAGCGGCAACCTCCCCGTCTCTCTCTTGAAACCAACACGGAAGTGAATTAAACTGCAATTCATCGACTGGCCGCTTGAGGCAGGCAGCAAAAGTGAGTCAAATCTGTATCTCCCCCATGTTAAAATGGAGCAAAAAGTGGCCTGGAGCAAAAAGTGGTTTTGGTCTATACAGCTAATTTTGCCCTTCATGACAACTGTGAGGGGGGTGAATTATTTTACAACTCATCCGTTTAAATTATATTAAGCCTTAAAGTTCTGCATAATTAAGGGCGTGGCCACTTGAGTGACTGGTGGATTGAGGCTGCTGTAACTGCTAGCCGACGTTTGTCTATCTGTTAACGTCACCCTCAGCTAATTCCAGCAGCTGCTGTACTTGCCATCTCTGCAGTGTTTGTGCTTGTTTCGGGATTATTTCATACAATTTAATACACGCATTATACCTTTGCCCACGCCGTTGGATTCCGTCGTTGTCGAGTATGGAGAGAACAACCAGCGCTGTATTTCCAGTTGTTTTCCTCGCATGCACTAATGGATGTCTGACAATTTCGTTGCTTTTTGGAGTAAGTTATACAGGCTAACGTTACACTCGTTATGCGGTACCGTTGCTCTCACGGAACAGATATGCTTATTTAACTTTTAAGTGTTAAATAAAAAGTACCGTGAGATGAAATCCTGCAGGTGTCAGTGCTTTCTCTCCGTCCATGCAATAGATGCACACCCTTGAATGAGCGCGGATTTCTAGTGCATTTACTTGAACTTCTGAGATAATATTTTTGGTTTAACCCATTTGAGAAATTGAGAGGCGGCAAAATCAGATTTTAAAATCGACTGAACTGAATAAAGCTCTTTACGAACTTGACGTGCGATGCCGGCTGACTGCATGAATCACTGTCACACGTACAAGCTCAGAGCAATATTGTAAGTTACTGCATGATAATAAATTTTTAACTAGCAGAATAATAATGCATCACGATACACATAGTCTCACTTTTAGTTACGTCTTTTAATTATTATAGTATTTCGAAGGGCAAAAACATGAACTTTAACTATTGGCTTTACTTCTACATTCAGCTGTCACTTTAGCGCGAGGCCAGTAGCATAGCATTAGCACCTCAGCTCCACCCACGTCCCGCCTCTTTGCCCATTTTCTTTTATCCGGGAGTGACGACAGATGACGCGCTGCCAAGATGGCGACGGTTGGCCCAGCCCACTTTAGGCTTCAAAAACGCTCTTCAGAAACCTACGGGTGACGTCACGGACACTACGTCCATATTTTTTTACAGTCTATGAGTTTATCTGAGACTGGAGAGTTTGGTTCGTGTTGTTCGTGTCGAGAAGACGCTGTTTTCTGCTGACAAAGCAAATCCACTTTGATGAGATTGATACGGTAAAACCCACGCCATCGTTACTGTTCGTATCACTGTATCAAGAGCTGAGATTCAGATATGATAATGAGTGTTTGCTTTCTGACCAATCACAGCAGAGGAAGCTATCAGAGAGGCGGAGCTTAGAGAGACTGAATCTTTGAACAAACCGTTTCAGACACTGAGAGAAAAGAGCTGATGCTGTATTGTACATTATGAGAAAATTAATGTCACTTTAATATTGAGTTCTACCCCAAAAATCTAAATGCTGTCATTTTCACTGCATTGTTTGATCCAATGTTATGTTTAGCTCAGATTGAGGACTATGATATGTCTGGTTCGCATGGCCTTGGGACTGTGTGTCGGTTCTCCTTTCAACATTGTCATGACATCATTTTCTTCTTCATATCTTGTGGCTCCAGTGATTCATTAACATGACATTTACAGATTTGGCAGGTCGGACAGGTCCTGCAACACCAGAGCAACTGCAGTTCTGTTTGGCACAGAAATTACATACTTCACCTTTAAGTAATCAACACAAATTAAGACAAATAACTTGTAAAGGCACCATTTCTTGATTTCATCATGTTATAATATTCTAAACCATCTTCATGAAGTTTTTCACCTTGCATCTTTATATGACGCAGTGTCTCTCGGGCAAACATGGTTAAGGATTTACATTCACCGTAATCAGACACATCCTGTTCTTCACTTTAATCTTTCATTCTTTCTCTCCCTTTCCCTGGGAGTAACGCAATTAAACTAAATTACAAAGAGCTAAAAATACCTGCTATCATTATACAAAATTTAAATCCAATCAAAGGCCTTAAGAGATATAGCCTAAATTGCGTTTCTAAGGAGACTTTATTATTGTCTAGGAGGGTATTATAAAGCAGAAAATGTTATTTAAGTCTCTCAAACTGAAGATTTTTTTTATATCCACATGATAAAATAATATAGAAGTATCAGATAAGAGGAGACATTAATCTGTTAAAATATGACTCATTATCAGTGTAAACTATTGTGTCTGAGATTACTGAGATAAAAGTACATTTAAACTTGTCTGAGGGAAGAAATACAAACTTGTCTCAATAGCGAGACAATATCTTATTCTTAAGTACTAGACCATCTCATTAAGATACAAATGTCTTAAAATACAAGCAAGAGTGTGTTTATACTATTTTTAGTACTGGATAATTGGCATTTTTCATTGTGAGCACATAAAGAAGAAAACTAGCATTGCTACTAGAATAGCTTTGCTATTTTCATGATATTGTTGCTGATGTAGCCACCAATAATTTATATTTATTTTATTCAATTTGTAATTCATTCTCATTTAAAGTCCCCCTGTGTTGAAAATCAAGCTTTAAATGTTGTTTATATGTGTATGTGGTGTTTTAATATGCTTTAAGACAAACCATGTGTAAATTCATAAGTCGACAGCATTGCTGAGTATTTTCTCCTTAAAACTGCAGTGAACCAAAGACAGTCTCAAAAACACGCTTTGAAATCGCTGGTGTTTCTGACGTCACAAACTACCTTGTAACCAATCAGATCAACGTGTGATCGTCAACGAGTGGATCCCTGAGTGAGTGAGTGAGTGGAGGCGGGGCTCATTTGCATATTCATAGAACCACGTAAACTAAATGAGGCAAGGGTGTCGAGTTACATTGATACAAAGCATTTTTCAGAGAAAAAACTTTTAAATATGTAATTTTGCAGATCAAAGATGTGTTTTAAGGGATAAAATTATTGACTACAAGAGGATTTTAAATGTTAAAGGTGCCTTATGTCAAAAAATCAATTCATACTCCACATATTCCATACCAGATGGGGGCAGTATACCTTCAGAAAGTTGGCCTACTCTAATCTGTTTTTTAGTTTCAGGTTGTTAATCTTCTAAAACCGTCAAATAGTCCGCTTTGTCCCGCCAAAGCCTAATTTGATCGGTGAGGGATGTAGAATAGAATGACTGCTGCCGCTGCGCTTGACAGGGCGCATTACGAGAAGAGAGAGAGAGAGAGAGAGAGAGAGAGAGAGAGAGAGAGAGAGAGAGAGAGAGAGAGAGAGAGAGAGAGAGCTCGGCCGCGCGCGCGCACGTCTACAAACAACACGAGCGCGGTCCTGCTCTCTCTCCCTCGCGCATATTAATCAAATCAATTGACACTATAGTAAGACCACAGTTTCACGTGGAGCATTTGGAGATTTTTAGAGATTAAAGAGATACAAGCCGTGCCGTGCGAGTTATTCGTGTGTTGCAGTTTGGCTGGTGGTTATGTATGTTGCCCGCATACCGCCTCCCATGGCCGAAACTGGTATTAGACACCGGCCGGGCCGGGGCTAGTAATTTAGGATGCTAATTCAGGTTTATATCTCAGCAGCACTATAACTTGTCATTTTTTTAATGACATCATTGCACTTATTTCTCCTCATTCTTTTGATACGTGTAGCTCATTTTCTGGATATTTTTACCTCAATTTTTACATATGGCACCTTTAAACGTCAAATGATGGTCAGCACAGAGATGGATTCTCAATCAATTTAGGCTGTCTCATTTATAGTCAGCACTGGTGAAATGACATTCTCACCTCATATGCGTTCTTGATGTTCAGAGGCTGTCCAGTGGCTGCCACATATCCCACAATTCCTTTGTTCCATTCGAGGCGAATGCCGCTGTTTGAAGCCTCTTCAAGAGTGGATCCTTCTGCGACATCAAAGAGCCGGCTAACCAGGAACTTTCTGTTTGAACTGTCCTCTCCAACCAAGAAGAGCGAGTAGCGATCTGCAGCGATCAACTCGTGAGTGTGTAAGAAGATCTTGTGGCAGAGGGCAGTAAGATCCAAGTGACTTGAAACATCGCGCACAAGGTCCAACAAACGAGCACAGCGATCACCATTTTGGCGATCTCCTGAATGCATAATCCCTCCGCCCACATCTGCACGCTGGGAAGGAGGAAGAGGCATCTGAACCCGTTCTGTGTCACTTAGGAAAGTGAGCGAACCCTCGGCATCTTTCACGACAATGGGGCGAAGCGGCCTGTCGAACTCAGACGCTGAGATCTTTCGTGTTGGTGTGGATGGAGCCGGACTCGGGGCATCGGCTGGATGAAGGGTTGTTAAAGATTCCTGCGGGGCTTTTGACGCCTCCCTAGCCGGCTGAATGGAGTGGACACGCTCAGCAAACCAAGCGTTGACCATTTCCCTTAAAAAGAAATGCAATCAAAAACATTGGCTCAGAAGTGTCTTGACCTGATTCTCAGCATTTACTAGAGCTGCACGATTAATCGTTAAAAGATGCCAATCTTGATTCAAATATCCATGCGATCTTATGACAACGATTCTTCTATGTCTATTAAACCTTTGACTGGTATGATCACAGTAATTCAGATCTGCGTTCTGATCCAGAGAGAGAAGTTGTCATCAAACAACTTTTTAACCACACAGTATCAGATAATCATTCATATTATCATAGAAGTACTGGGATAAAAATATTTTGTTCGGATATAAACACTGATGTCTATGGTAGAGATTAAAATAGAGGGAATTAACTTTTGGAAGTAACTTGATGCTTCAAATAAAGATTTTATCAATTATATCATTACACCAGTAGGTGGCGCCAAGTGACTGTTAAAATATGTGTTTGTCATTGAATCATTCATTCGAGAGATTTGTTCAAAAACGCAGATTCATCCAGAAATGAAACCAGTGAAGTCTTTATGAGTAAGTCATTGAATCATTCACTCAACCCGATTTTTTTAAATATTTCAAATCAATTAAGCAATTTTTTAAATAGACTGCAGCGATCAATGTTTTGTCAGAACCTGTAGTAAATTAAAACATGTTATTTTGTTTAATTGTCCATTCAGAACCGTGGGAGAATCATGATCCCTATTTTAAACAAACAAAAAACTGTATTCTCAATTTATCCAGAATCGTGCAGCTACCTAGCATGAGAGTAATAATTGAATGCATTTTATATTTGGCGCTAGTGTCAAAGTCCTTTAAGACAAGTCAGGTTAATTGGTGCTCATCTTGGTAAAGCAACTAGATAATAGCCTAGTCATACAAAAACAGTACATTTTCTGAAATCACTCTAAAGTACTGTACTGTAATGCACAGCACATAAACTCAATTTATTGGACCTACAGTATCTATCTATCTATCTATCTATCTATCTATATATATATATATATATATATATATATATATATATATATATATATATATATATATATGAACCGTTACAAAGGATCTATGTTAAATTATCTACGCTTTCATTAGCGGTTGAATGGGACCTTGAGATTAACTGGAAAACCTTGGAGTCTATAAGACCCCACAATCATAACATTAGCTGGTGAATTACATTCAAAATCTGTCTAAACAACACTGTGTAGCGGCTTTTATTAAGATAACATTACAATGCAAGCATTATAATAGACCATAACAAATGCTTTCAATGAAATGTTTATTATCCGGAGAAGATATTCAAACTCCACCACAGTCTCCATGGACTCGACCTAAATGGTCCTTGGCTAGAATAGTTTAAATAAATAACATTCAGTTTGAAGAGACACCATCCAAACATTTAATAAACATCTAAGTTACTCGTGCTAAGCGCGAGTATCCCAGCCAATCAAATAATTAGGATTTGCATGGGCTGTTTTTTCAGTCGTCCAGAAAAAATAAGAGTTGGCAAGATGTGAGAGTTAAATGATTCAAGCATAACACAGACAGGTTCACAAAACAATTGACTTTTAACAATAACTTTGGCAAACTTTTCCATATGTTGGGATTCTCAGTGCAGAGCTGTGCTACACACTGACGGGAGCAACACAAGGTTTGGGAGAACTTCTACACTTTTTTAACGCAGTCTTAATAGGGGTGTAATGCTTCTCGATGAAGAATCGAACCGTTCCGTTCTCCACCCACGGTTCGGCACTTGCACCGCGGCTCATCTCAAATCTGATGACGCATCTATAATCTGGTTTGTTGAAAATAACAACGCGTAAAACAGACAGTTCTGCTAATGTATGTTTCTGTCGATGGATGCACATGCTGGCTCCCCAATAATACATTACAACAGTGATAATGAAGAAAATGTGAACAAAAACGGTCACTCTTTGTAAACTTTGTTCAATGCGAGTGCTGTTTGCTGGAACATGACCAGTCATTTACCCTGGGCGTTCAAACCTGAACTGCACACGTTGCTATCTGTGTTTAATCTAAACTCATTTAAGCTTTGCCAATTTAAACATTCAAAAGCAAGACGTGAAAGAGAACTTGCGCGTGCTGTGAGAAGATTAGTGTGTGTGTGTGTGTGTGTGTGTGTGTGTGTGTGTGTGTGTGTGTGTGCACTCATCCGAAGTGTGCACACGTCTCAGACAGCGCGCAAATATTACGTTTTCTATCAAGTCTTATGCTTGAATGGACAAATTCACACAAAAACTATGTCAACATGCCCGTTTTGGTGAGTATCCTAGCAGACATAGTCGGTTACGTCTTCTGTGAATGAAACAGTCGAGGCATGTGTATCAGTATCGATATATTGGATCCGTGCATTATATCTTAAAGTGACAGCAGCCTAATATTCCTGCTGTCTGTGTTTTTAATGTTAATCAAACATCAAAAGACAAGGAAATCACTCACAGCTCTGCACAGGATTGAATAGCTGTTGTAACTTTAATAAGGATTCATCTTTAATTCATAAAGTCATGTTTTTTACATTTGATTACTTCTATATTTCAGTTTCTAAAAATTGCACTGTTTATTTTATTAGTATCTTTGCTCTATTGTACTTATTTGTGCTGTTATTTGTAGTTTGATTATTTGTTCTTATTTTCTTTATTTTTATTAATTAGTCCTTTTTTCCCTGAACATAGCACATACTGAACCGTACCGAAACCGTGAACATAAAACTGTGATGCAAACCGAACCGTGAGCTATTTGAACCGTTACACCCCTAATCTCAATGCAATTCGTAACTATATTTATGTTTTGGTGAATTGATAGCTAATTTGTATGCAATCATGATTTATAGGTTTTTGGATGATTTGCCTTGGTCCCACTGAGAGGAGATCCTTCATGAGCATTTTTTTCTAAAAATCTTAGATTTGGTTCGTACGCAAATGTGTGACTCATAAAATAGCTATTAGCTTGGATAGTTTTTTTTTCTTTTTTATACTTTTTTCATAAGTTCTCATATATTTTTCTTCTTCATTACTTCGCCTTTACTGGACAGACCAAATTTCTAACACACAATAGTCAAAATGACATGTGAATGCAGGTGTGTTAATTAATCTAACATCACAGTTAAGGCAAGTTTTTTGTTTAAGCTCTGCATTAAAGGGCATTTATAACATCAAATCAATATATCAATCACATCAGTATTTAAACGTACACACATTTGTTTGTTTGTTTGTTAAACAGTGTGTGAGCAGTGAGTATAGGCTACAATCATTACAGTAGCTGTTGTGTATCATGATGATGTTAATAAAGAGCATAAAACAACCTTACAATGTGAATGAAAGGCTACACACAAAACCTCAGATTTGATTCCTCTTATAAATCAAGTTTCACATTATGTTTACATAGGAGTTCACGGGAAAATATGCAGTAGCCTTTTCTTTACGCAGTACAAAGGTAAAATAGTTTGTAGAAACATGTGTCGATAATGATAATGAATAAGCAGCTGCAGCGCGCGAGTCTTGCTCTACATTCAGTCTCATTATTCCAGAACTGCCTCGTCCTTACACTGACCCAATAGTTGCCAATCTGCGCCTTTAAACTTACCGAGAAGCCTTTCGTACAAAGTAAGAATGTGCGAACTCTCGGTGGTCGTCGAGCCAAGCCTCCATCATCCCTTCAGTGTCAGGAGGATAGACCTCCATTCCGCCGACACACACACACACACACACACACACACACACACACACACAGATCAGATCAACTGGAGAATCTCATCCTCTCTCTCTCTCTCTCCTGATCTTCAGTCACACACACCACAACCAGCCACAGCGTCTACCCTCTCTCTCTCTCTCTCTCTCTCTCTCTCTCTCTCTCTCTCTCTCTCTCTCTCAGCAACATTAAACAAACCTCTTAAATCTCGTTACGCTTTTTGAAGCTAGCCTACACCTTCATTCCCACAAACAAAAATATGTTCTAAGAGAGTTAAGAAAACGTTATTTCTGAATGTTGTCTAAACGCTCAAAATGTTTTTTTTTTTTTTTTTAAATACGTTCTTATGTTAAGGATACGTTCCATTTTATCATTCTTCAAACATTATGGGAAATGTTACTTTTGAATGTTCTCTGAACGTTCTGAAACAAGTAACATTTAAAAACGTTCAAGACAAACGCAATGTTTCAGGAATTAACCTTCCGTGAATTAATGATTTCACATTAGTAAAATTAACCGTAGCAACTATTTCTGCTAAGCCATTGTTACCAAAATTGTAGTATATTCTACATCACATGTTTTGTCCTCTTTTGTGCTTCTTTTATGTAAAATGATCATTTATACACTTTTCACTGCCATTTGATATTTAGAAATATCCTCACAACCATTTAATCAAATAAATCAATATCGGTAAGAGACCATATGGGAAGTTGGCATGTCAATTAGTGTCTGCGGTGTCAGTCCCTCATGCTACATTCAATCAATATTTTACAAATATTACCTTTAACTATTATCATACATACAGATTTTTATGAGCTCAGATTATAAATACAGCATGGAATCTCTCAATGCAATATTAAAATTTTAGGCAAAATGCATTGCTTTATAGCCTACATGTATATGCATTCAAACACAAAATATTAAAAAGACAGTTTTGTTTACCCAAACACCATTAGACTTTATTATTAAAAGAACAACATTGAGAACCCTTACCAGACATTGGTCCCTTTGAATTTTTTTGCTAACCGATTGCCTATTATTGACCTGCAGCGACCCGGCTCTACTCCAGCTCTACTCCGGCTCTACTCCAGGGTGTAGTTTTACCAGCAGATGGTGCGTGCTCTTCTCCCGGGACACAGATACACCACTGAAGGCATATGTGCTCTCCTGGGAGCAAACGTGATTCTGCTGTAAACACGGTGGCCTGGATGAGCTAATGACAGTCTCTGGAGGCACTATATATCAGAGAGAGTCAAATGTATTGGAAAATGTTTCAATAAAACATGTTTGCCATTCTTTCATCAAAGATTTGCAACTCCAAGCACTTCCAAGTCCAACTATCTTCAACAGAAGATGGGAATAATCAGGACATGTTGGGATTCCCGTTTTCACCGCATGCAACTTTCACCAAGTTACTTTGAAAAGTAATGCATTACAATATTGTGTTATTCCCTTAAAAAGTAACTAATTGCGTTACTTAGTTACTTTTTTTTACACCTGGACTGGGCTTGTTTTTTTTTTTAAACAAAAAAAAGTTATATGTTTGGGCAAATGTAAAGACCATTTCACACCAAAATTGAAATAATAAAGCTGAAGGAAATGCATATTCCCACATGTACAGTAGAGGGCGCCACTCAAACAAACCTTTCAGCTGCTGATATTCTGGATAACAGAAGAATAAGATGCAGGATAACAAAGTTTAACATACTTTACCAATAAAAACAAAATCTATAGTCATTTTTGCTAATGGTTTAACTGAATCATCAAAGGTCAGAAGCAAGTACATTGGTCAATAAAGTGAGATTAAATGCATACAAATGTATGTTTTAATATATTTAGTTGTGGAGTCTTGCATAGTATTCTGGTTCAGCATTTCACTGATTTTATTCATTTTGAGGAATATTGAAACTTTTTTTTGTGCAAGTGAGATGAGTAAATAAATGCTCATATTTAGTCTAGAACTACAATAACCATCATGTTCACACACACACACACACACACACACACACACACACACACACACACACACAACGCCTCTGCACTTCGATTTGTCTCAACATGAGGACAGGAGAGCTGTCAGTCAATAAATGTTGAAACAAAGTAACTTGCGTAACTTATTTGAAAAAATAACTCATATATTTTGCAGCAAATTTTAAAAGTAATGCATTACTTTACTAGTTACTTGAAAAAGTAATTGATTACATATCTCAAGTTGCTTGTAATGAGTTACACACAACACTGCACCCGATTATCTTCATGCGACGTTCACAACCTTCTCCTCAAACTAGATGTCATGAACACACAAGTGCGCTAGCTGTGTGAAACACTGTCCAGATGTGGTCACTCAAGTCCCTCTAATCTAAACTTCTCGCTTCGCCTTTCAGTCATAAGTCAAACAACACTCGATTCCACCACATAATTCCCTGCGCTACATTAAACAGCTCAGCCGCTATTGTAAACGCTCGAGTCGGTGTCGTGGAGAGATTCGGATGGAGAGAGGTCCTCCAGTGGAAACAATTCTGAGGCTTAGTTTGCTCAACAAGACAAATATGGCAGTAAAATAATTTATTAACAGCCGGTTTAATGGGGACGGAGAGACTGGGTTTGAAACTCTTGATGGTTTGAGGCCTGGAGAACCAGTGAAGATTCCCACTTAACACAAATCTCAGCCTTTGGATGACGAGATTATTTTTATTAGTTATTTTCTCAGTCATTGCTCCCTGTGAAGGCCTCCTCCCTTCACCTCTGTACAGATAAAACGTTGTTGAAATGATTCCAGTTCACATGGACACGCGGAAGCGACAAAAAATTCTGTATTATGAATTTTTAAGGCCAGACAAGTAATCTGTTAAGGGTAAGTTTGTGAAGAAAGACTACACTATATGCACATATATATTAAAATGCGCATATCTATAGACTAAACACGTAATGCGCATGTGCACGCGTCAGCGTTTTCACAGATTCACGTTTTTGAAGTTTACGCGGCGATGATAAAGTTTTTAAAATATGTTCAAGGCTTGCACCTTGGAACAATAACTTTATTCTAGAGTTGCTGTAAAGCCTAAACAACCTGTTACTGTAATTTCCTATTATCCCTGTAAAGCTGATTTGAAACAGTCTATATTGTTAAGCGCTGTATAAATGAAGGAGACTTGACAAGATGTGGCTGTATTAAAGTGAACGTCGAAGGCGATATCTTCAGGAGACTTTTAATGAAACAATCCAAACCATAAACAGGAGACTCAACAAGAAGAAAAATACCACATACATACCCATAATGTTCACTAAAGCTTGACCAAAAACAGAGAGAGACTGAGTGCTTATATACATGGAAAACAAGGGGAGCGAACGAGACTGATGAACAACACACAGCTGAACCAAATAAACTAATGAAGACGTGGTCATGGAAACACGGAGTGGCTGGAAACTGAACATAATGAACAGAAGGAAGTCCAAAAACAAACAGGCGTGTAACAGTTCCTGCGGCCTATTCCATGAAGCCGGTTTAGGTGGCTAGCCAGGTATGTTTCAGTTTCAGTTTAGTTCGCATCAGTTTGGCTTTTAGCTAAACTGATGCGACTTTATCGCATCAGACAAGTGTCACTTTGCTCACAGCTGATTGGTCCAAGTTCGGTTTGCAACCTCTTACCTGGAGCATAACCTGACCCGGACCAGGTTAGATGTGGAGCGTAAGTTACTATGGCGATGAACACTTACACCTGTTTCTACTCCAAATTAAAGGTCACTACATAGCAAATGATTTTTAAAGACAAGATCGTCTGGCTTTTAGTAACACTTATTTAGAATAATAATTTTGTATGATTTAGATATTATTTATGTAATTATTAATCAATCACACATTAACAATTTTAGTTTATAAATTAATATTACGCACAGTTTAAAGGAATAAATATATAAAAGGTAATATAAATACGCTTTAGAATCAGTAGATAAAGCTGACTACATGTGAGCTTAAATGTCCAATTCTCTCTATACCTTTATCAACTGTATAAACTAACTTCACAACTTTTACTTGCACTGATATAGCTAAAGATTTTTTTTTAGTTGTTGTGTTTCATAGACAGCAATTTTTTTCTTGCTGTCTAAGTTTGTTTAAATTCTTCATATTTTTCAATCTCGTAATATTCTGCAGAAGAGAGAAGTGAATCGCAGTTTCACTCTTTCTCAGCATGCGATTGGCTGTTCGCTACTGATGTCACACCTGAACTCCTAAACTCAGGATAAAGCCTGATTTAACAGAGAAAGTTGATGATCAGCATCATGGTACCAACAAGGCCTGGTTGGATTGGTTTGGTTTTGTCAACTCGAAACTAATCCTGTAACCCTGAGTTTGTTCAGCTACCATCATGGTACAGGCCCCTGATGAGTTTACTGCGTTTTGAATAATGGCACTTCCAGTTTGGGGAATTTCAAAAAGACTGAAATTAATAATTTCAAATCATGAGATTGCCCTACAAATAAAGTTTATCCTTCAGTTTGACTGGATGAGCTGTCCATTTTCCTTCATGATTTATTTTCAGACATCATGAGAATAACACTTGGTATTTTAACATGACAAGAACAGCTATGGCAAGAGCTCTTTTCAGTTGCTGCCTTCTTTTCCTCATGATGATTATTTTCTTTTTTCCCCTTTGCAATCCGCTGTAATAGTATGAAATAGGACAACATATACTGCACATCTGTGGTCTGTTCTCCCGATTTAATTTACAATATCCCATTAATAATTCACTGGAATATACGAAGAATCTCTTGTTTTTCTCCTCAAATCCTCATGTCTTGTATGTAAATAAATATAATTTATTATCTGTCAAAATTATGGATATCACTTTGAAATAGTATCAGGCAATGCTGAAGTTACTGAACATTTTTGATTAAGGCTCAAAATATAACATACATCATAGATTATGTATGTTACATAATACAGATATATATTACTATACAGTAGGTCCGTTATTGCTGTGGAAAGAATCGTGCTTTTGGGATTATTCGTGGTCTCTTGTTGAAAATACCTTGTTGATGCTCTTACACTTTTAAATGTCCTTCTAATGTTCAATGGTTGTAGGTTGAGTAGAATAATCTCATCTCATTATACCCAGTTTAAAAAAAAAAAAGATTATTACGTTTATAGAGCGAGCCTTTCACAGATTTTTTTACAGCTTAACACTTTACACTTAATAGGGTGCATAGTGTATATACTGTAGTGTGATAGTGCATGTTTCTGTATTATCAAGTCTTTCTATGCAGCATCTCATTTTTTACTGATATCCAGATGAAGTGCATGCAAAAAAACAAACACGGGCAATCTAAGAAAAGTCCCAGTTTGAAGACATTTTCTGTGTTGACCATTCACAGGTATGCTATCCGTGTTTTAAATGACGCATTACTGTTAGGGTTGAATTACGAGTTTATTAAACAAACACATAATCAAAAATAATTACAAGAACGCAACAGCTTTACAAAACACATGTAAGGACAACAACTGACCAAAGACAAGTGAAACACTGGGGTTTATATAGGAAAACAAGAGGCTAACAAGACACAGGTGTGGGTAATCAATAACAACGGTAACTATAGAAACCAAGGCTGTTTCTGAAATCGCCAGAATTTCTACACCCCCTATACCCTTAATAATAGGGCACAGCCTTTCGCAGTGGTGTCTGAAACCATAGTGGACGATATTGAGTGCTCTCATTCAATCCCACAATGCACCACAATAAAGTGTACAACCGATATACACTCATCGGCTAGAGAATACCCATAATGCACTGTGAAAGTCGCGCACTGAATGAATTCCCGCGTCTGACCAGAAGATGGCGCCGCATCTGAATCATCATCATCATCTGATGAGACCGCTGGTCCAATGTGGATACAGCATAATATCATACAGGTATACATGCCTTTTTATTGATGATTAATTAAGGTTTATACATGCTGGTTTCCATCACAGAGTTCAAGATAGATCCTTTAATTTCTATTGGAGTAGTTTGCTAAGTTTCAAATGATTATTAAACAGCACAAACTATGTAAAAGCGACGGCTCTTCGAGCGCACTAGTGTCCGAATTCACTCACTCGTTCTCATTCACTTCTTCAAGTGAACTATATTAGTAGAGTAATGTAGGGAACACTGAATAATTTCGAACACTGCTAAAGTGAACCAGGCACTAAACACAGGAAGAGAATCAGCAGAACAAAAGGAACAGAAAATAAACTTCAAAATAAAAGTCCAAGAACACACAAAAACACTGGGTAAATCTCGACAGTTACATTATGTTGTGCTTTAGAGTTACAGAAATGTCCGTAAACTTAACTTGAAAGGTAATGGTGATTTTCTTCAAGGACAATGACATAATCTATTTTTTTATTCCAGTGCTACATAATTCAACATATTTATTGGATAATTAATCTATTTAGACTGCAAATTATGGGGGGATCTGACAACCTAATTAAGGTGTGAGTAACAATAGGAAGGTTTGGGAGCATATATGTTCAAATGTTATTAATTAAAAAAAAATCTATTTCAGTGACCACAAATAGTTAGATTACAAGTGATTCATGGTTCGTATTTTCTTCTGGCCGCAACATTCAAGCCCTTTTTCTAAGTATTGTTATCAGACAAAACATAAATACTGTTACTATTTATTCCTTTAGATTTGGATATATCACAAAAAGTTCCATTAGTTTGTCTTTAAGTTTAAAAAGATAAGCATCTGCGTGAGATAAACATCATCAGATTGTGATTTGAACATTTCTTATAGAAGTTCCCTAAAACACACACTGAATGCGCCAACTATTTCCTTTTTGATTCAATACACACGACCAAATATCTTGACAGTTAGAGGGATAGTTCACTCAAAAATGAGGATGTCCTTCCATCACTTACTGCAGAACATAAAAAATATTTTTGAGCTGTGTTTTGAACTGTTTTGATCCTTTATACGTTAAAGGTCCTCGGGGGAAATGATTTTGGGTGAACGATTCCTTCAACAGTTCCTATTATAAATACATGCACTGTTTCTGGCATGACATGCACATCAAGACCTGCATTATATTTACCTCCAGCATGCACAGAGTTCTCCTGAATATCACATCTCCTCTAGGACCACGACGGGTCACGAGCGTTTCTGCGGTAAAGCTTCCGAGTGAGCAGATCTGAGCTCCGGCTGAATATTGTTCATATTGTTGGAGGAAGTGGAGGGGGTTTCAAGGGGTTGAGTCTTTCTTTCTGAGCTTGACGAAACACAGAGCTTTCCCTGGTAAACATCACCAAGGTCTTGCAAGACTTGGAATAAACACAAAGGAAAGTGTGCAAGGAGGAGGGTTCACCCTTATTATATTCGGGTTGTTGTTGTAGGAGACGAATATATAACAAGATGTCTGAGTTGAGCTGTTTTCTGCCCGTTGCAAAAGCATCTTTAATAATACTTAGGCAAGCAAATCCTAAGGAAGCCCGTTTCCGCTATAGTTGAGAAAAAAAAAAAAGATGATCTAAGTCATAATAATGAGAAAGTTTCTCATAATTATGACTTAGTATCTCATTATATTGAGAAAGTTTCTCATAATTATGACTTAGTATCTCATTATATTAAGAAAGTTTCTCATAATAATGAGATACTAAGTCATAATTATGAGAAAGTTTCTCGTAATAATGACTTACTAAGTATCTCATCATAATGAGAAATTTTCTCATAATAATGACTTAACATCTCATAATTATGAGAAAGTTTCTCGTAATAATGACTTAACATCTCATAATAATGAGAAACTTTCTCATAATAATGACTTAACATCTTGTAATAATGAGAAACTTTCTCGTAATAATGACTTAGCATCTCGTAATAATGAGAAACTTTCTCATAATAATGACTTAGCATCTCGTAATAATGAGAAACTTTCTCATAATAATGACTTAGCATCTCGTAATAATGAGAAACTTTCTCGTAATAATGACTTAACATCTCGTAATAATGAGAAACTTTCTCGAAATACTTATTTTCATGCACTTCTACGCATGCGCAAAGCAGTGGAGCAGAAGGGAGTGCCACGCTATAGATAGCACAAGTCTATTTGATGTGATATTTACATCTGGAAGACGTATTTGAGAATTATTTTTAAGAGTGTTTGCTCATCTGCAATATGTCTATAGGACGTTTCCTGTCAGATATCAAATAGACGTTTAGAAGATGTCAGTTTAACATGCATTCTAAATCATTACATCTTAAAGACATCTTCTAAACGTCTATTTGACATCTGACAGGAAACGTCCTATAGACGTATTGCAGATGAGCAAACACTCTTAAAAATACGTCTTCCAGATGTAAATATCACATCAAATAGACTTGTGCTATCTGGGTAGCGACATCCGCTGGTCAAAGCCGTGTAAATGCATCACAGCAAATATGGCACGCTCAATTGAAAAGAAGTTCAGCTTTTAAAAACACGTCTCAAGACCTTGCGTTTTCCCCATTCCACTGCCCACAGCCCACTTATGTGTAAATGTCCCAAAGTCATAAACATCTTAATTGATATCGTATTGATATCTTCAGATGAACCTGCACATCAAATATCCTAGACGCATCCGCAAAATACGTGATATATTAACAAATATACCCATATATTTTATGAAGATGTTACACTTATACTTAACAAATAAATGTAATAATCAAACTTTAATCTGATGGTTTTGTAAGTTCACGTAACACCATCGGTGTGCACAAGCAGGCGTCCTTCGTTACCATGGTAACCGTCCTGCTTCTGCTTTCCACTTTCACACCTTTTCGTGGGCATGGAAAAGTATGGAAGATACTGATGATTTTTAATTGATGTTATTTTATGATACTACAGATTGCACTTCTTAGTTCACACTGACTTTAATGAAAACAACTGGTTTGCAGATCGTGCCATGTTTGCTGTGATGCATTTACACGGCTTTGACCAGCGGATGTCGCTAGCGTGGCACTCCCTTCTGCTCCATTGCTTTGCGCATGCGTAGAAGTGCGAGAAAATAAGTATTTCGAGAAAGTTTCTCATTATTACGAGATGTTAAGTCATTATTACGAGAAAGTTTCTCATTATTACGAGATGCTAAGTCATTATTATGAGAAAGTTTCTCATTATTACGAGATGCTAAATCATTATTACGAGAAAGTTTCTCATTATTACGAGATGCTAAGTCATTATTACGAGAAAGTTTCTCATTATTACGAGATGTTAAGTCATTATTGCGAGAAAGTTTCTCATTATTATGAGATGTTAAGTCATTATTATGAGAAAGTTTCTCATTATTATGAGATGTCATTATTACGAGAAAGTTTCTCATTATTACAAGATGCTAAGTCATTATTACGAGAAAGTTTCTCATTATTACGAGATGCTAAGTCATTATTACGAGAAAGTTTCTCATTATTATGAGATGTTAAGTCATTATTGCGAGAAAGTTTCTCATTATTATGAGATGTTAAGTCATTATTATGAGAAAGTTTATCATTATTATGAGATGTTAAGTCATTATTATGAGAAAGTTTCTCATTATTATGAGATGTCATTATTACGAGAAAGTTTCTCATTATTACGAGATGTTATGTCATTATTGCGAGAAAGTTTCTCATTATTATGAGATGTTAAGTCATTATTATGAGAAAGTTTCTCATAATTATGAGATGTTAAGTCATTATTATGAGAAAATTTCTCATTATTATGAGATACTTAAGTCATTATTACGAGAAACTTTCTCAGTATAATGAGATACTAAGTCATAATTATGAGAAACTTTCTCAATATAATGAGATACTAAGTCATAATTATGAGAAACTTTCTAATTATTATGACTTAGATAATCTTTTTTTTTTACTCAACTATGGCGGAAACGGGCTTCCATACAAATCTCTTATGCTTCCGTAAATTAACTGGAATTTATTTGCATCATCAATTAACATTGACACGATGTAAGACACGGTGTAAATGAACTCATCTGGTTTAATAATATTGTGGTAAATGTCTGGATCTGTTGGCACGAATGCATGCATATGTTGAATATGAATTTTAAATACATTTGTTTCCCATTAGTGCTGCTGCAAAACTTGCTATCATATGCTTGGGTTTTTATTTTTCGCCAGATTAATTGGTCAGAATAGTAAGTTTGATGACTTAGAATTTAAAGGGAACTTATATAGTCACAAGCTTTTTTTTTCCTATTTTCTATTTACTTCTAAAGCAAAAGCCCTGTATCACACCAAGAACAATAACTATAATGCTAACTATATTAGCGTCGACACAGCGCACGATATGTTCATTAATGCTCATTATAAGCGCGGAGGTTTTGTGCCAGCCGCTGCTTTAAATGCTCGAGCTCTTAAAGCAAGAATTGATTCTGATCGACTGTCAATGTTTTTTATCATTCAAAATTATTCTAAAAGTGATTCCAATGATATCGTGTCTCTGTGCGTTATCATTATAGATCTTATGCTCCAGATAAATCTTTAACTTCTTTTTTGCAGCTCTGTATTTCTATGGCATCGCTGTCAAAGAGTAATCAGCTGGTTTTCGTCTTGTAGAGTTAACAAAAGTTATCATGAGGCTTGTAATGTTTGAAGTCATATGTCAGTAGACCGGGAAGATTTTTCATTCATAAATCTGTAAGATCATACCTTCATGCTGTGGAAATACAAAAGGGGCGGAGCATCACAAGCTCTATTGTGCTGATGCTATTCTTTTAATGATTTTTATAACTATATCTTTAACATTATAGTTATTGTCGTTGGTGTGAACGGGCCTTTACTCTGCTTATTGAGCATTTATATTGTTTCCACTGTGTTCGCTGTCTGTCTGCTGTGTCTGGAAATACGTTCAACATCCAATCCATCTTGTATGAAAGATAATTGTCAAAACCTCAATTATCTGTGATTTATAACTATCTCCAGTTTAAACAGCTGAAAAATAGGGTCAAAAGTGCTAACAATAGAAGCATATCTGGAACACATTTATCAGTCCAAACACACTGTATGCATTATTGGTCACCTTTATGTGAACCACCATTTTTTACACTTTGATTAGATGTTGAATAATGCAGATTATCAATATTATTTTCATCCACAGAACCTTCAGAGGGCAACTTCTGGGAAATTACATTTCTCAACATTTGTCAAAAATATGTACAGAAGACAGAAAGGTCCGTTTGAGGAGGTTGAGGTTTAATTCTTCTCCTCTACTGATGTACAGGTATTCCCCTGTTCAAGCTGTTAATTCAGTGGGAATTGTTGATGGAAAGAACAGAGGAGCTCGTTCGGCGTGTGAAAACACTCTTGATTTCCCTCAGGCTGTGTCCAAGATTTGGTCACGCTTCTTTCCACACACAAATAAAAGCTAAAATCCCATGAGAGTTGTTTCATGCTGTTCTTGTTTTGAGTTGTGATGAGAAGCTTATAGTTTAATCAAACACATCACACAACTATATTAAGCTGATGTAATTAAGCTGATGATTGGATTAGGATTTGACAACAACAAAGGTATAGAACCTAGAAAAAAGTCTGGAAACATGAAGTATTGGTCATAGTTATTGCGGTCTCTTCTTACTGTGATGTGACATAACATAAAAATACATATGTGGGCATTTTAGCTGAACAGAAGAGTCAATTTAGTCTTGTCAATGGATAATGCGGGCTTATTGTGTAAAATAGCTTATATCACATGAAAATTGCCATTATATCGGTCATCGGCCACACTGCTCTATAGTGGTTGATGTCGATGTACCTTCTCTTAAAGTCCCCCTGTGGTGAAAATCCAGCTTTTAATGTTGTTTATATGTCTATGAGATGTTTTTAATATGCTTTAAGACAAACCATGTGTAAATTCATAAGTCGACAGCATTGCTGAGTATTTTCTCCTTAAAACTGCAGTGAACCAAAGACAGTCTCAAAAACACGCTTTGAAATCGCTGGTGTTTCTGACGTCACAAACTAACTTGTAACCAATCAGATCAACGTGTGATCGTCAACGAGTGGATCTCTGAGCTGAGTGAGTGAGTGGAGGCGGGGCTCATTTGCATATTCATAGAACCACGCATACTAAATGAGGCAAGGGTTATTCAAGATATTTTAAGGCATGGAGACTTTTTTTAAGGAAAAAACGCTTAAATATGTCATTAAATATGTCATGTTTTGAGAGACAAAAGGCTTGCTTTCTGCAAACTCAACCCGGTTCGATACATGCGCAGTACAATTTACAGGACATTCCCTCAGGATAGAAGAAGAAAAGAAGAAAATTCGCCATTGAATTCAAAGTTTAGAGGATCAAAACAAATAAGCAGACAGTCTACTAATACTCTAATGACTGCTAGTTGACATGCAAAGTAACTTTTAGTTAGTAGAATATCTAAAGTGGACCATCGAAATAAAAGTGTTACGAATATACCCGGATGATGCTCTTAATTAACCCAAAAAACATTGGAAAAAATGTTGGACACTTCATGCACTCGACTGTCGAAGCTTTCATTCTGTAGAAGGGGGAGGGGCTTCAGACTCTGATGATGGACTGAATAACCTTATAAAGTTCATACACTACACTGTTCAGTACATAGTGCAGATTCATTTTGAATAAATATGGGGAACAAGACTTAAGCCAGAGCTCAAACTCGGCTTGTCCATAATGTATCGTCCCAAAAGGCTATGTCTTAACTGTGGAAATATTAAACACATGACTTTCCCCAGATCTCAGAGAAACTGTAATTCAGACAAAGATGCATTAATACCGCACACAATTCATATTAAAGATAAATATTTGGAAGTTCAGAATTCAATCATTTTTCTGGCTTCCATCAACAAATCTGCTCTCAGCAAAGCGTTTGCTCATCCCTTCACGGGTTTATTTTTAGTAAGAGGCCTATGGAATAACTCTTGCCTTGAAATGGAAATTTAAGATCAACACAATGAGAACTTGGCTCTGCAGCTCTTTCCCCTGTGGGAATGTGTGACTTATACAAGTACTCAAGAGTTGGGAAAAAAAATCCAATTCTTAAACATCCACACATCCACAAGGGGATCTCCAAATACTAACAGAGGAAACTGGATTTCCTCTGAAGAGATCTGTGATATGCATGGTCTTCTTTTTCCTGACAGTTCTGTCTATGGTAACTTCAGAACGTGTTTTAAGGACTCAAAAGCGAATAATGTGTGTGCTTGTGCTATACTATAAATGACTGATTTGAGAAAACGCATGCATTTATAATGTATGTGCCATTGAAGATTTGGAAAGTCTCTTTAGGCATGTAACACATGCGAATGCAAATCCTATATCAAACATGTGTTAAAACGCATTAAAAAGGATAGGAAATACTTCCAGAGTGAGTTCTTTAACACCATTGACTTCAAGCCTTTACATAATAACACTTTCACTGGTACTGTAACTTTGACCTGTTCTATGGCAAAAACTGAAATGATTTTTCAAAATGTTCTACTTTTCAACAAACAAAATGACAGCACACTGTAAAAAAAAATGCCTCTCCAACATAAACATTTCTAGTGACCCGTTGCACCTAAAATTTTTAGTTGGCCCAATTTAAGTTGCGGAAACCAACTTTTTTGTGTTGTGCTGACTACCCCTGCATGTACAGTAGACTGAACTTGAAATAGAATGTTGTGTCAATTAAATATTTTCTGCTGACTAAACATAGCTTGTTGGGTTCGGCCAACTAAAGTTAAGTTTTCTAAACTACATCCAATAAGTTCAGCCAACTAAAGTGGTGTTTTAAAAATCGAATTTTTAAGCCACCATTATGGTGATCGGTGTTTGCTTTAGTTGGGCTCGTGACCCTTAAACTGTTAACATTAGATTTTGTTTGGCAGTTGTATCTGAGTTATATCTGCCAGATGATCAAAGAGAAAAGATGATTCCGATGGTGTTGGTTATATTTTGACATAATCATCACTTGAGAGTTTTCTAGTGATTCTATAGCAAACGATTTTCAGCATGTTCAGTATAGTCCAAAATATTTCTTAAAAGTTTTTCTGATCAAAACACTCTGAAATTTTTTTTTTTAGACACACTGACATCAATAATCAGCCTGTGAATCTCAACAATGGTGACAATAATAAAGCATGTTGCAGTGCATTTTGGGTGCCACCAATCAAAACTCATTCATCGCTCCCATCATGCATTGCGGTATGAATAAATTATGATCTGAAATGTCTTAGTAATATCCTTTTCCTAATTGAATATTCTGTTTGTCACCATTGTTGAGATTAATGCACTGATTCTTTATGTCTGTGCATTTCTAGATTTTGTACTGTAGAATCACTGTGATGTTGTAATCAACATTATACATTTAAAGTCAGAGATTAGGCTCTAAATGAGTTTTGTGATGCAAGTCAAGTGATGATTATGTCAGAATAAAACCAACACCGTCATATCATCTTTTCTCTTTGATCATCTGACAGTTATAACTCAGATACAACTGCTGAACAAAATCTAATGTTAACAGTTTAAGGGTCACGAGCCCAACTAAAGCAAACACGGATCACCATAATTGTGGCTTAAAAATTAGATTTTCAAAACACCACTTTAGTTGGCTGAACTTATTGGATGTAGTTTAGAAAACTTAACTTTAGTTGGCCGAACCCAACAAGCTATGTTTAGTCAACAGAAAATATTTAATTGACACAACATTCTAGAACATTCTCATGGTCACTAGAAATGTTTATGTTGGAGAGGCATATTTTTTTTTTTACAGTGCATAAGGTTTGGAATGACATGAGGACGAGTAAATATTGACTTAATGGAATAGTTCACTTAAAAATGAAAATTCTGTCATCCATTTCTTTCTTCTGTTGAACTAAATCTTGAAGAATGTCGTAATCAAACAGTTGATGGACCCCATTGACTTCCATAGTAGGAATAAATAAATACTGTGGAAGTCAATGGGGTCCTTCAACTGTTTGATTACGACATTCTTCAAGATTTAGTTCAACAGAAGAAAGAAATTCATACAGATTTGAAACAACTTGATGGTGAGAAAATGATGACAGAGGTTTCATTTTTAAGTGAATTATCCCTTTAATAAATGGTAACTGTTGGTGGTGAGAAGGATGTTCACTTCGAAACTGTAACAGCTGTTTTATGTTGGCTAAAATTACTCATGACCCAGATCTTCTGAAGTGAGGTCAGGGCAGTACTGGGGCTTTTGTTTTGTTTTTATGGGAAATTGTTACAAGAAAAGGATGGGTCTCATTCAAATGTGTGAAATCTGCATACGAATGTTTCCAAGAACAAATCGCTATTCATTAAAAACGTTCATAATAAAATGTATTAAAATTTTACACAAAAATTTAGCATTTTTTGTAGGTATAAACCACACGTATGAATAAAAGCACTTTATCTGTGGGGCTTTATAATCGTGAATATTTCATCTTAAAACGAATTTAAGTATTATATTTTATTATATTTATATTAGTATATTATATTAGTGTATTATATCATATTATAAAATTAATAAATAGTCATTTAATTTCATCTTAAATATATTTCATCGTATGCAGTGAAAGAGTGAATAGCTGCGTTACAGTTTCAACATCGCGGTCTCTTTGAATAATGCAGATTTATGCATATGAGAAGTCTGTAATCTGGGTCTGTATAAAAGGTGTGTATTGTGTTTGAACTGTTTTTTTAGTGACTCGTTCGTCATTGTTCGAGGATCTTGTGAGAGCGCGTCTGTTTGACGCGAGTGATGACGGAAAAGCGTGGGCGGAAAGCCCTTATATGGTGATGGTTTGGGCGTGTTTTATGCAAATAACTAACCTCGTGCACGCGGACGCTCATTTAGAATACTCCAAACTTACTACGTTAGAACAAGATTTGAACACATTCGTGTGCGTGCGCTTTTTCGTGAGAAGTTCTCCTGTGCCTACAAATATGAAATGATCCATGCAATTAGTGAATGAGGATCGTTGTCAAAAAATATCGTGTGGATTGGACAAATATAGACACTGTTAGTGAAATATATGGACCCAATACCAATGAACCAATAAAGGCAATAAAATCAAACTATAAGGTTATTCACACAGCATTAGGAGAGTATAAAGAAGTAGCAGAAACAAATGATAAAAGCATTGCTGACGCACAGTCATGTAAAATAACACATCACACATGAATAATAATGTATAATATGTGTATAATATAATGTATAATATAATGTCTGAGAAGAACTCAGTTTTTTGTTAAAATTATTGCTTTTTTAATGAAATTACCCAAATTCAAGAGATAATAAGAATACATGAAGCTAGAATAAATTCATAAAAAATAGGAACATAGTAGTATACTTAAAGTTCAAAAGTAATATATAAACAGTGAACTTTAAGTTTGATGTTAAGTTCAATTAAAGAAAACTTCAAACAAGTAGCCTATACTTTTTGTTTCTGTTTGAGAGGGTTTAGCTCATGTCTAGTTCTGTTTCCTGTTTGAGTCTGTTTCCTTGGTTACTTATTGTTTGATTATCGTGTACACCTGTAATTCATTTTGTTGATTGGTTTGTTTGATCAAGATTCTTTCAGTTGCAGTAATTGTCAGTTCTCGTCATGTTTTAATTGGTTGTTTTGTTGTTTCTAGTCCTGAGTTTTGTTAAATAAAGTCTTAAAGTGATGCGTTTAGATCATTTCACTCTCCTTTATTTCAACCAACAGTTTCTCTCTTCGGTACATCAACTGTTTGGTTACCGACGTTCTTCAGAATATATTCTTTTGTGTTTAACAGAAGAAAGAAACTCATACAGGTTTGGAACAACATGAGGCTGAGTAAATAAATAAATAATGTTCATTTTTGGGTGAAATATACCTTTAAAATTATACTTTTATACACTAAAAAGAAGGCCAATTGAGTCCATAGCAGTATTGAAATAGTGCACTTAAAGTATACTACTATATATTAGATTTAGTATTGATATTAGTATACTTAAAATATACTTGAACTTTACTTAAGTGAACTCAATAAAATAAACTTTATTGTTTTGTAAGGGTTGTGTTGATAAAAAGACCAGATGACAGGTTTCATATCCTCCATATGATTCTAAGAAAATCATAAACAGAATAAATTATATAAATGTTTCCTGATGTTGTTACATAACCTCCAGCTCTGAAGTAATGAAGTGAGTAACACACACACACACACACACACACACACACACACACACACACACACACTGATGTCGAGAGGTGTGTGTGTGTGCACCTCACAGCGCTGGAACCTCCTGCATGCTGAGATATTACTCACATTTACATAAACATGACTCAATTATGTTACAATTAGGTTTGTACACAATCACGCATGTTCAACTCACCCCATGTTGAATCTTCAGATGAAATATCTCCAGTGAAAACAGAGTCCTTTTCCTCGCTCTCCCTCTTCCAACTTTCTCTCTTGAACGGAGGCTTCGAGTAGAGCAGCTTTTATTTATGTCCTTTTTTGGGATTGGAGTAAATGGAGAGAGCTCGAGAACATTACATTACTCCCTGTTTTACCCCGAGAAACTTTGCTTTTACCCTCTCTCTCTCTCTCTCTCTCTCTCTCTCTCTCTCTCATGAATCTACTCCACCCGAGATATCCGATATACAGTCAAACCAAAAATTATTCAGACACCAGATATAATTTTTGATATTTTACTAGTGGGTGCAGGACACTATAGTTCATTTATGTACGTTTTTTTTTTTCTTTAATTGCTAATGCACCTTTTTACACCACAGACTGAAAAAAATGAAGCATTGCTTGGTAATCGTTTGACCTAAACTGGTATTATCTAATTGTGTAGTTAAGTTTAACAGCTGACAGATATTCAACATAATTCATTTGTGAGACAGTCAGAGGTGTCTGAATACATTTTGGTTTGACTGTATATATAACCGATCACATTCAGGTGTGTTTGTGTGAATGTTACCAGCCTGTGTTTGAGAGATTCAATGGCACTGATTTAATATGTTTATGAGCTATTGCGGTTTGTGTATGTCTCTCTGTTTGTCTTATGCCATCACACACTACTGAAATATGGCAAGGAAAGGGTTCAAGTTCACTTGTCCAGGACACAAAAACACACCGGTCATTAAGCGCTCTCAAAGGCTTGGTAATTGGACCCAGCAAGAACAGCTTGTGCCACTGAGTTTAACAGATCCAGGTAACTAGACTCTAGGGTGGAACAGCGCTGGTAAACACGAGGAGATCAGGCCTTGTCTCTGGAGAGAACAAGATCTTCCTCATCATTATGAAGAGACCAATCTGATCTGGACTTTGTCATTCATTTTCCTTGGCATGGTTACATTTATTGGTGCATTTATACACATAACTTTTACTTTTATGCGCACAATGTGTGATATCCCTTACAAAAAATAAACATATTCAAGTGTGCTATTAGAATCGGTACATTTATACACATAACTTTTACTTTTACGCACATAATGTGTGATATCCCTAACACAAAAAAATGGGTAACACTTTACAATATGGTTCATTAACATGAGTTAACTACCTTAGATAACATGAACTAAGAATGAACAATACTTATTCAGCATTTATTCATCTTAGGTAATATTAATTTCAACATTTACTAATACTTTATTAAAATCAAAGGTTGTATTTGTTAACATAAGTTAATGCACTGTGAACAAACGAACAAACAATAAACAGCTGTATTTTTATTAACTAACATTAACACAAATTAATAAATAATGTATGCTGTAAAAAATTTATTGCTCATTGTTAGTTTATGTTAGTAAAATACATTAACTAATGCTAATAACTTTTACTTTCATGCACATAATGTGTGATATCCCTAACACAAAATAAATGGGTAACAATTTTCAATACGGTTCATTAACATTAGTCAACCTTCATTAATATGAGTTAACTACCTTAGATAACATGAACCAAGAATGAACAATACTTCTTCAGTGAAATGGGAACGCTCCCAAACTTCATTTAAAGTGTCACAGAAAAGGGTATGAATACTTATGCAATGTAATTGTTTTAGTTTTTCAAGCTGTCACAAATCTATTTCATCTGTTTCATGCACACACACAATCACACTCACACAATTATTATTATTTTTTTACCATGTACACTAAAAAAATTCAACTTTTTTATGTTTTTATACAAGACTCAACTATTTCAGTCATTTAATATAATTCAAGTTTAAATGACTTAAACATCCAAGTTGATTGTACTGAAAAATTAAAGGCAGCAACTCTTTTTACCGTATGGTTCACAGAGGCCTTACCATGATATGAACCAGGTTAAATCTATATGGATTTGTCAAGTCCAAACCTACTCAGAAACTCGGAGTTTGTTCAACTAGCTTCATGCAACAGGCCTCTGACCTACAAAGGTCAACTCTTACCTCCATATTATTTCACCAAGAAAAATGACAAGTCAGAGTCAATTGGTTATATTTTTTTAGTACAGTGAATGGCTTAACTGTATAGAATACTTAATGAAATGTAATTGTCACACAGTTATGCAATTTACGGTAGTAAAATATCTCCAGCAGGAGGTGGCTGTGGTGGAAATGGTCAGGGTAAGGATGTCAGGTTTGGGTGAAGGGATGAGGCGAGGACTCAAACACAGAGGTCAATGGGCTTTTATTAATTAAATTAAGAAATTAAGGGCTTCCTCATAGTGTAAAGCAGACTGGAAAAGATCTAGGCAGGACAGAAACAGCAGGGCACGAGGGATTCACTCGATAAGGAACTGGCTGTAACAGTGTGACTGTGTTTTCCCCCCTTTTTCTAGTTTTTTGGTTTAGTCCTATTCAGTTTTCCCTGCCACCGGCGCCACCCATTCCACCTATCAAGGCCAATTCTGCCCAGTCTGGGACTGTTCTCGTCCCGACTGCCCAGCCTGAGACTGCCCAGCCAACTTCTGTTCCTGAGCCTGTAACTCTCCCCAAGAAAATTTTGGTGCACGCCCTGCTCCGCCCTGGCCGCCTGCACGCCCTGCTCCGCCCTGGCCGCCTGCACTTCCTGCTCCGCCCTGGCGGCCTGCACGTCCTACTCCGCCCTGGCCTCCTGCACGTCCTGCTCCGCCCTGTCCTCCTGCTCCGCCCTGGAGGCTTCCTACACCAGACCACGCCCTCCTCAGCCTCCAGGGCCCCCACCCCATTGATGTTATACGGCGCGAGGACACGGAGGGGGCGTACTGTAACAGTGTGACTCTCTGTTTTCCCCCTTTTTCTAGTTTTTTGGTTTAGTCCTGTTGAGTTTTCCCGCTCCTCGTTTGCCTTCAGTTGGCTCACCTGTGTTTAGTTAATTATCCTCATCTGTATCACCTGTCTTCAATTCACCTTACTCATCAGTCTCTGTATTTAGTTTCCCTCAGTTCTTTCAGTCTTTGTCCGTTCTCGTTTGCATTATGACGCGTGTTGTGACTCCTGAGTTTAGTTTAAATAAATTCCTGTTTTCCTGTTCCTCATCGTCTTCCTTGTGATTCCTCAACAACGTTATCTAACACTGGCACAGGACTGAGAACAGAAGGAGAATAATGCCTCGTTACCACCGAGCGGCACGGTATAGTACGGTACGCACTAGACTCACTGCAGAATGCTGATTGGTTGAGAGAGAATCATCACTTGCGTGTACTATAAGGGAAATGACAACAGTTTTAATATACAGTTGAAATATAATACTACTGTTATTGTGTCACGAAATGTAGTTTTAATATTTTTTCAGGCGAGACTGTAGTTGTTTAAAGCTCAAATCTGTAGTTTATTTATAAAGATTTATGAAAATTTGATCCAGGTTGTGAGATCTTTTCCAGGCGAACAGCGCTCATGTTCCCCGCCCGGAACAGCCTTAACTCGGCTAGTCCTTCTGACCTTTGCCGCTGACTCTGACGTCTCTGTAGTGGTTAAACACGAGATATAATTCATCTTGTGTAGACCTAACGGGCAATCTTTGGTCTCGTGAATCTATAATTTGTTCCCTGGCCAATCGTTTTGGCTGAGGGCTAAATGAAGGTCATAACTTTATGTATTTAGGCTATTTAACTTTACCGTTGTAACGTTAGACTAGAGCGCTGACTTTGTACAGGTATGTTTGACTGAATTGTTTGCTTTATTTCTTATAGTTTCTTGTACATTTTACTTATACTTTTATAATGGTTATTATTGATAAAACTGAAATTTAACAAAAAAGAGTCAGGGTTGAGTTTTGTCATTTTAAATTTTATAACAGTGAAGATGATCAGAGTACAAATATACATATTGCCTGGACCATATTAATATGTTGAATATTTTTTTAAATTTAAACGAAAAGAGGCAGGGTTGTGTTTTATATTTCGTTTTGTTATAAATAGGCTAACGTTATAGGCTACATGCAGTGAATATAAGCAATACGTGTTGCCTGAACCACATTTGTGTGGCTATAATGTTTAAGATTTTTTTAAATACAAACAAAAAGAGGCAAAGTGGTGTTTTATAGCATTTTGTTTTATTGTTGCCTAAAATGTACATACAGAGATAACCGGAGTAGCATAGTGAGCTGAGTGACACTTTCAAAAACGCCACTGTTCCATTTGCAGAATTCCCGGACTCGCGTCCTCGGGAGTCCTTCTCCTGAGTCGGACTTGGCAAGTCCGAACTTTGCGTCTAATGTCGGCGCTTGTCTTCTTATGACAAACAGTCACATGCCGAGAAGCAAGAACAAGATCCGCTGTATGTCATCCATTGTGGTTTACTATGTAAATGTTACTACACTTTCTTTTTCACTCGAAAATGACGTTGAACGCTTCTTTCCGGCATAGGCTACACCCCGCCTATCAAGTAAGGGTACTGTTCCGGTGGAAACGCAAGCCGGATCAGGGTTTACCATCCCGAATCGTACTGTACTGTACCGTATTAATAGGAGCGCAAGGCACACAGAAACAAACAAAACAAAGCAATGTTCTCACACACACAAAACATGAAGCCAATGAGAGTTCTGAAAGACTGCGTATCCACACAAAATATGACAAGGCAAGAGTATGCAGTCGATGACAAACATGAGCGGCGTGCTACATAGGAAATGACAACACAAGAACGCCTGGCCAATGAAAACATAAACCAGGTGCTTGACAAAAAAACACACAAAAAAAGAGCGCACGATGAGTGAGTGAACCCTCAACACGTGCGCTCAACACTTGCATCATTTGAATTTGAATTAACTCATTGCTAAAATTACTAATCTGAACGAAGATCATACTACTGGGTTTTGGAGATTAAACCACAAGATTGTAACATGTAATGAGAACATCTTTGGTTTAATTGCCAACAAAAACAACGATATGAAATTCTTTCAGTTTTGTAACTTTTAACAATCATTTCATTCAGTAACAAACAATGCAAGAGACAGTACATGCTTTAAATCAGCCTTGTGTTTGAAATAAAGATGGTACAGTAATATAGGCTAATGTTTATAATTTCATCTTTCTAACATTTAATTTTAACACTATGGTTATCATCTGAGATAAACAGCTTATACTTTTTACGTGACGTATAGTAAAAACAGCACGAAGACGAAGGAGAACAGTTATAATAGTATTTAATGAATAAACTCGGAATCAGGAACAGGAAACGTCTCGGTTATGTATGTAACCCTCGTTCCCTGAAGAAGGGAACAGAGACGTAGTCGACATGTCGATTGATTGGGATCACGCTTAGGGAGCCTGTCATCTTCGAGTATTGTTAAAATGAGCCAATGTGCATTGGCGTGCCAGATCTGCATCTCACACTCCGCCCTGTGGCGCGGGTATGAATGCGGAAGTGGATGCACGCACCAGTTATTTTCCGCTGATGAGCTGAGCGTAGCCAGGAGTCAGTGGTGGTCCAGCAATAGTGGCGACGGGACTACGTCTCCATTCCCTCCTTTAGGGAATGAGGGTTACATACGTAACCGAGACGTTCCATTTTAGTCGCTCATGTTTGACGTAGTCGACGTGTCGACTGATTGTGATCCCAATTAATACACCACTAGTGCTGCCACCTTCCAGTGCCTAGACAAAAGCCTTATGACCCCTCCGCATTATTTGAGGCGGATATGGGACAGGGCTTAGGCCAGGGAAGTCACTGCTGTTCCACAAGACCACTGGGAAAGCGTTCTCTTTCTTTGGAAAGGAATACGCTGCGGAAGCCACATCCTGCCCAAAGAGAGGTAACATGTGGAGAAACACATATGGACTGGGCGGAAGACTGGGCAGTACAACATATGGAATGTCACTGGGGTGTCTCCAGCCTATGATGGGGGAGACTCAAACGGACAGTGATGGCAGGAGGGAAGACACCGTACCGTGGAAGAATGCACATATGGGATCGCCGTAGGGATCACAACATATGGACCCAGCCTAACACAGGTTCCACCAGTGCATACGAGTGATAGGCCTGGCTTTGGACGTTCTGCCAAGTCCATTGCCGAAGGGTATGGAGGAACTCGACAGGGTTCAGCTAATAAGGGGAACTCTACTGGAGCAAGAATTGCGAACGTATCCAGTCCATAGGAGGGGAATGGTGCAGCAAGTCGACACTTCGAACCGGGCTTACAGTGAAACTGGCTTCATGTGTAGGGAGCCCACGGGAAGCAGTGGTTTGACACATAGACTAGTTCTCTAGCAAACATAATAGGTGTCGCCCAGCCCCCAACTCTATTAACATCTGATCAGTGAGGTACTCTGTGTCAACGTCTAGGAGGGAGCAATACTCTCACTTTGGAGGAGCTCACCACCCAGGTGGGCACATGCATCTTGGAAAATCACCATGATGAAGGCAACTACATGTAGTGGGCCAACCTCTACCTGGAAACAGCCTTCCCTTCTGCTGGTCTCCGTAACAGACAAGAGCTGGTTTGAGGTCCAGGCTTTGCATTCTGAGCACGTATTACCGCAATGGAGTGGACGGACAGAGAAAAACCAGGGCTGGGTCTGCTTCCTCTGGGGCAGCGCTTGCAGGCTCATCACCTGGTCCCGTTGGAGAGGTAGGAACCTTGGGCACATATCCAGGCCGGGGTCTCAGATTTGATGAGAGTTAGCCGGCCCGAATTCCAGGCACGATTCGTTGACTGAAATAGCCTCGTAACCCACCACCACTCCTCCGTCAAGGAAAGTGAGGGGAGAGGAGCTACTTAGGCCGTTTCTGGCAGAGAAAAGTGCCGTCCCCGACCTGGTAAGTTCTCCATGCACTTTGGGAAAGAAAGGCACTGGGGTGCGGAGCTGAAAACCAGCACGCTCCGAGATACCAATCATCCAACCGAGAATGTTCGGGACAAGGTGGGGGATTCCACTCGAGCCCGACAGCCTCAGTGGCCCGTTTCAGCAAAGCTGACATTTCTGGATCTGGCTCAGGCAACGTTACACTCCCAGAGGGAGATAACGTGGCCGAGTCAAAATTTCCAGAGGTCAACTCACCCTCCGATGCTGCAATTGGCATCCTGTCCTCTGGAGGGGCCCCAAATTAAATAGCTGGTTGGAACCATTACAGAGGGAGCAGCTCGCTCAACAGGGTCTCCAACGGCTGCTGTGTAAAAGAGAAGTGAGGGGCCCACAGGGATTGGTTACCGGGCGGGGAAGCCTCACTATGATCCTCTGAACACCCATCCCACACGGCGCCATAGCGGGGCGTGGTAATGGGGAGTCCACCTTCACGCATGAAGGTGAGTCTCGATCTCAACACCGCAATAGTCATGTTCTCGCAATGAGAACATGAACTATCCACAAAAGCTGCTTCAGCGTGGTGAATATATAAATATATATATATATATATATATATATATATTTTTTTTATATATACATATATATAACTACATTATTTTTTTCTTTTTTTTTAATAATGTGATGCAACCATTGACCGTCAGAGGGGGACAGGGAACAACCGCATCCAGAAACGCATGGATGGAATGACACCTTGAAAAATACGCAAACGCACCTGTGTTGCTCTTTCAAATGGGACCTGTCACCAGTGCCGGAGCACACAGGGAAATGAACGCGGCAACACTGAACAGTGAACTGAAACAGTGAAGCACTCACTTCTTTGCCCTCTAATCAACCGTCAACAAACATGTGATAATGTTAAAAAAGCAGTTGAGAGCTCAGAAGCTCGCGATCACCGCTGCACTCGTGACACACTCGCTCATAGTATTATAACAACACTTCAGAGACATCGACATGAAGACCGATCGGCTCCGAAGCTGACGTGAGTGACTACGTAGAACGTGAGTGACTGAAAGGGAACTCACACTAACACATCAGACATTAACGAGAACGGACGAAGACAGAGGGCACGTTTACACGACAACAATATGCTTAAAAGGGAAAAGTGCTTCTTTTGAGTTTTTTGTGTACAGACGATAGCAATGTCAAAATGATCCCCATTCACACGGATCCGTGAAAACGACTAAAAATGCTGTATGATGCTGCCAGGCCATTAGATGGCGATGAAACACAATAGATTGAACACGTAATACACGTGCATGACGTCATCATCACGTTTTTGTTATTTACATGGAGACCGTTTTCAAAAACTTGCACTTTGAAACCCGTTTTGAAAACTTTGCATTTTCAGGCACCCAAAATGCTTTTGTGTAAACAAACGGCCAAAACGCATAAAGAGTTTTACGTTGTTAGTTAAAAAATGGTGTCATGTAAACAGTCCCTGAGGGAGAACACAGGGTCTAAATACACAGAGCAAACAAAGGACCTTAATTAGATAATGAACAGGACACAGGTGAAAGAAATGGCTAATCGAACAGATTGGGGAAAATAAGGTCACAGAGAAACACGACACAGAGCATACATGTTACAGTACCCCCCCTCCCAATAAGGCGCGTCCTCACGCAGTAAATAGTCCAACTGAGAAGAGAGGGAGGGGGCTCTGGAGGAGGGCGTGGAGCAGGCAAAAAACAAAAAGAGTTCAGGTTATAAAACAAAAGGAGTCCATGGAGTAGTGGATGGGGGGAGGAGCCAGGAGCCAGAAGTTAGGCCAGAGACCAGCCAGGACTAGGCCCCAGGGTGGAGTCGAAGGTGGGAGGAGCCATGGTGGAGACGACTTGATGGAATACACCCTGGGGACGACTGATGGAGATGACACCATAGAGGATGGAGACCCTGGTGGAGATGACCGGCTGATGAGCCCACGTGAGACCGATGGCCAGGGACGCCACTAAGGCGGGGAAGTTAGGATGATTCTAAGGGCCCACACACTTTTAGGGACCCAAGAGATCGATTTTATTAATGGAATGGGTGCGGCAGGGGCCCAACATCATATTCTTTCATAGGACCTAAAATTTCTAGCGGCACCCCTGCTGTCAGCACTGGAGCCCGAAGTGTCCTGAGGACAGAGGCTGAGCCGATGGGACAGAGGACGGAGGCGGAGACGGGGGGAAGATGGAGCCAGATGGAGCCGGAGGGACAAGGGAGCCTGGAGGAGCCGTATGGCCAATGGTTTCCATTGGAGCTGAGGGAGGGAGAAGACAGGGTGGAGCTGATGGGTTGACAGGCCGAAGTGGAGCGATGGGCCCGGAGGATGGAGGCAGAGACAGGGGATCCTCTGTGCTGGATGGAGCTGGTGGCCTGAAGACAATGGGCAGGTCTTCACAGTCTGTAGGAGATGCCAAGGGGATGAAGGACAGCAGCAGAGGCAGGGCTGAGGAACTGGCTGATTGAGGAGGTGGGAGAAGGAGGTTAGGTGGGTATTCTGGAGATTCAAGGGACGCTGGAGATATAGGGGGTGCTGGAGATACGGGGAAACTGGGAATAATAACTGGGAATAACAGGGAAAAAGGAAACTGTCAATAAGATCTACCTCCTTGAGTTCCTCAACATAAGAGCAAGAGGCCTTGATTAGCTCAGACACAGCAGCGGAGTTGTAGACGGGGCTATCATTCCAGCCCTCAAGCTCCACAAGCACTCCCTCAGCGACACATGATGTTGCCGGCTCACGCACCCGGTCAGACTCATGATGAGGGACAGGCTATGGGGCATTGACTCCTAACCCTAACCTAACCTCAATTCGGGCTCGTCCATCCCGGCAGGCCTATCTCCATGGTCTGCGGTGGGCACATGCAACTTCTGTGTTGCGTCACTTGCTGGTGGTGATGGAGTGGGGCTGGTAATGCTGTCATCCACAGCAGGGCCGATGGTAAATGGCGAGTTGTTGTTTACCAGCACCCACTCCACGAATGCGGCTGGAACACGTGCCTTCGACCGCTCGATCACTCTGACATGGTAAGATGTACAGAGCAAACAGTCTGGGTAGTGCGTCTTGCACGCAAGCTGGATAAAATCCTGTGTGTGTTCTTCCAGCGGGAGGTCTTACTGCTCCAGGCACAAAAGCTGGACTGTGGGAAGGGCCTTTGGGAAAAAAACAAAAAATAAACAAAGAAAAAACGCTGCAAAATACTTTTAGATCCGTTCTTCTGTTAGATTACGTGTAGTGGAAACAGCACGAAGACGAAGGAGAACAATTATAATAGTATTTAATGAATTATCTCGGAATCAGGAACAGGAAACTCACACTAACAAATCAGACATTAATGTGAACGGAAAAAGACTGAGGGAGAACACAGGGTCTAAATACACAGAGCAAACAAAGGAACCTAATTAGAAAATGAACAGGACACAGGTGAAAGAAATGGTTAAATTAAACAGATTGGGGAAAACTAAGTCACAGGGAAACACGACACAGAGCATACATGTTACAATACTGTAACACATTCATGTTATAACAGTGTATGATTAGCCATTTTTAAAATATAAATTCTTTCTACAGAAATTTGTAGATGTACCAAATGATTAATTGATTAGCCCTTAAGAACAGATGGATTAAATTATAGAAAAGATATTATACTGATTGGTGCAAATGAAAAGTTTCATAGTAATAGTATTATGGAAGGCAGTTACTGTGAATGAAACACTTATCTGCAGTGGAAAAGTATACTGTGTATTGTACAGATATAATTGAAAATATGCTGAAATGTTTGAGAGAAAAAACTGACTTGACCTCCCATGAGAAATATCAGCTGTGGTGAAAAAGTAAAAAGTGTCTTTTATTTAGGGTATGAAATCATATTAAGTGTAATGGCTTTCTCAGAACTTCCCTAAACAAGCTTTCTGAATATAGGATATTTGTAATAAACCTGAATTTACACAAATCATTTTTAACCTTTAGTGTGAAAAACACTAAGATTGACAAATGTAGGCTGCTGATAGTGTTTGAAGCTTTTACAGAAATGAATAGGTGTTGTATTTAATGTCAAGTCTGCCCTCTTCTGGTAGTTTTGTAGAAATATATCAAACACACATTGGTATTCCTATCATTACAATGACATTCCATTTTCATAATGGTTTATATTCTGAGCTAATGACATTTTCTACCCCCTAAACCTAACCCTAAACCTACCAATCACAGAAATCTTATGGCATTTTTAACATATGTGGTGTAATCTGATCTGTGCTGAAACTCTAGAAGGCACTGACTGATGATGATCACATCATTCTCTATAGGAAACAGCTGATTGGTTCCTGCTTTATCAGCAGCCAATGAGCTTGCTGCTCAACCTTCAAAGACTTGGTCCGCATTGGACTCAGCAGTGCAGTGTGCTTGAAACCCTTCACATCTGCCTGCTCCACCTGTATAGATCTGGTACCGATAGTTGATGTATGCGATATTGTACAGCAGCAGCATGTCTTGTATGTATCTGAAGTAGCAATTACAGGAGCAATAATACCAGCAATAACAGCGGCAATAATAATCAACAACAGAAGCAACAATAACAGCAGCAGCAACAACAACAGCATCAGCAACAATAACAGCAGCAGCAGCAGCAGCAACAATAACAGCAGCAGCAGCAGCAGCAATAGCAGTGTCAGCAGCACCAGCAATAACAGTGTCAGCAGCAGCAACAATAACAGCAGCAGCAGCAACAACAACAGCATCAGCAACAATAACAGCAGCAGCAGCAGCAGCAGCAACAATAACAGCAGCAGCAGCAGCAGCAATAGCAGTGTCAGCAGCACCAGCAATAACAGTGTCAGCAGCAGCAACAATAACAGCAGCAGCAATAATAGCAGCAATAACAGCAGCAGCAATAATAGCAGCAGCAGCAGCAATAACAGAAGCAGCAATAACATCATGCAGCAACAATAACAGCAGCAGCAATAACAGCAGCAGCAAAAATAACAGCAGCAGCAATAACAGCAGCAGCATTAACAATAGTAGCAATAACAGCATTCAGCAGTAATAACAGCAGCAGCAACATTAACAGCAGAAGCAGCTGCAATAACAGTAGCAGCAGCGGCAATAACAGCAGCAGCAATAACAGCAGCATCAGCAACAATAACAGCAGCAACAACAACAACAATAACCGCAACAGCAGCCGCAGTAACAGCAGCAGCAGCAACAACAATAACAGCAGCAGCAACAACAACAATAACCGCAACAGCAGCAGCAATAACAGCAGCAGCAGCAGCAGCAGCAGCAGCAGCAGCAGCAGCAATAACAGCAACAACAATAACAGCAGCAGCAGCAGCAATAACAGCAGCAGCAACAACAATAACCGCAAAAGCAGCAGCAATAACAGCAGCAGCAGCAGCAATAACAGCAGCAACAACAACAATAACAGCAGCAGCAACAACAACAATAACCGCAACAGCAGCAGCAGTAACAGCAGCAGCAGCAACAACAATAACAGCAGCAGCAACAACAATAACCGCAACAGCAGCAGCAATAATAGCAGCAGCAACAACAATAACAGCAGCAGCATTAATAACAGCAGCAACAACAACAACAATAACCGCAACAGCAGCAGCAATAATAGCAGCAGCAACAACAATAACAGCAGCAGCATTAATAACAGCAGCAGCAGCAACAACAACAATAACAGCAGCAGCAACAACAACAATAACCGCAGCAGCAGCAACAACAACAATAACCGCAACAGCAGCAACATTAACAGCAGCAGCAGCAGCACCAATAACCGCAACAGCAGCAATAACAGCAGCAACAATAACAGCAGTAGCAGATTTATTCTGCCAGACCTAATATATCAACATATAACAACATTGTCATATTAGGCCGCTGTACGTGAGCTGTATCGTTCAGTTTCGTTCCGACAAACGGGGCACTACATTTTCTTTTGCTCAATATGTTCAACGTTAATAAAAGGTATCCAAGCATAAAGTTCTCCACGCATTATCCTGCAGTTAATGAGAAAAGTGTAATTTATTGGCGCACTATATTGACTGCGTATTGAGACATATAAAACTCTTTAGCTAGATTTTCAACCAATCAGCATCGAAAATGTAAGTAGGTCAGAGCCAAAATCAAGCCAATATCACTACGCACATGTAAACATTGAGAATACGTAAGCAGCGCATCTTCATCTGATAGCGGCGATCAAGCTCGATTAACACCCATAAAGTGTATTCTTCATGTCGGAAAAGATGGTGGGAAAGGTCCACAGCCCTTTACTGACTCCGATGGGAAAAAATCAAGCAATGTGTGAAGGAATGGCTTGTCCTCTGTTATCTGGGTGAAAAAGAGGATGACCTCATCCAAGAGTACAATGTAATTGCCTAGAATTATTCTATATATTTATGGTGTTTTGAGAAATGTATTTGTACATTGTTTTTATTTATAAAAATAGAAATGCAACTTAAACAATATTTTTTTTCCAATTAAATTATATAAAGCTAATGTGAAAATATTTAACACAAAATAGATTTTTGTCAGCCACTATATGAAAAAAGCTAACACTTTATTTTGATGGTCCACTTTAGACATTCTATACTGGAAACTGTTAGCATTTTTTTGCTTTTATTTTTCATATCTTAAAACTGCTGTCTTACATTTTATATAGATTTGTTTTATTTGCAAAAAATACAGAATAAAAGCATGTTTGATAACAAAAAGTGCATTATGTATTCATTATTGTCTTAACCTGAAAAAGGCAGTAAATGTTATAATTAAGTAAATTTCATTAATACAAATAAGTAAATTCTGCTTGATTTATTTGTGAGACAAAATTAAATTAAATTAAATTAAAAAAGCACATTCCACTAATAATATTAAATTCATCATGTGCCATAGACTAAATAATTTAGGAAATTTTACTTATTTTATTCGGGTAGATTTCACTACAAAAACAAACCTTAAAATCTACTCAAATATAATATGTGTAATATTGCTACCATAATTTTTTTAAGTAGATAGCATGTAATTTTTTTTACAGTGTACACGTAGTGCAGTTACTGCTCGTGTATGCGAATTGACAATTCACCATTAAATGTGTTATTTTGAAAAGTGTTTTTTTTATATATTATATTTTGGCTGAATTCTATCAGATTCAGATTTTATCTCAAATATTACCTTTGAATTGGAACAACATAATGAGAAGTAATTGGGATGTTAATGCTACAGTAGAAGTTTTCTTGATAATCTTATGTTTACTGTGCCTAACTTCAGGTATATCACACATTTCAAACTGGTTTATTTTTTACTTCAAGTGGTAATTCGGCATTTTTGGGTTTATATGATAAACAGGTTTGAAAGTGAAAAATTCCCTATGTTTTCCCTTTTTTTCAAAATGGGCACCACAATTTTTCTCAAAAACTGCAAGGTTGTGTGCGGAGAACTTTCTCCTAAGGAATCTGTATATATTTCTGATGTTAAATATAAAAAAAGTAGGTAGTGCCCCACTTGGTGGAACGAAACCCTATTTCTAGGCCTCTTTTAGGCTACCGACAGCGTCCTATATCCATTACATGGCAAACACTCAGAGAGTTGTCATGACAGAAATTTGGTTATCTGTTTCAGAAATTGCAAATCAATTCTATAAAACAAATCTATATCTAAAGTATCTGTAGTATAAATGTACTGAATGAGTTACTGATTAAATGTTAAGATCACTTGGATGAATTGTTGGTCAAATGTATTCAAATGATAAACAAAAGATGCAAATTAGAAAGTTTAATGTTCATAACATTATAAAAAGCAATTGCAATTGCTTTATAAGAAGGTAAATAAAGATTAAACTAGTAAGAAAATAGTTAAAAAGTTACGTTGTAATTTTAAATCTTGTAATACATCAACAGAAAATATGTCTACAATACAATAATGTTCAGCAAATGTAAAAAAATGGTTATTTATGAATAAATGTTTAAAGAGTTATAAAGTAATTATATTAATTAATTAATTACATTTATATTACATTATAAATTTAATTAATTATTAATAAACATCATCAGGGAGTCCTGTCATTTATGTCCTCTAATTCAATTATAAAGTAAACTTCTCTTTTGGATTCAGCCTTATTTACTTCTTCACAGCAGAAGTGGGCAAAAGTTTGATGAATGTATCATTGCAGACAGAATGTATTGATTATTAGGCAAGAAGTGTTGTCACAGTCAGCACAACGCACTGTTTCTCCTTCGCAGTGACACACCGTTGCTTTAATGGTGTTTTCCTGATCCAACCCACCCTGATCAATAACTTTCAGGACAACATTGTAGTCACCCTGCTCCAATGTAGACTTTGGTGTCAGAAAGACACCGGTTGCTAAAAATGGGCACATTATAATAGTTAGACATGTATAAGCCAGCCAGATATTTCAATGTGAAACTTATGAAAGAATGAGATTAACATCAGTAATTGCTCACATGTGCCATTCATCGAGGTGGACCAATTTTTACTGGTTTCTCCGTGGGTCTCAACTCTAAAAGGACCAGCGTAAGGAGGTCCATCTTTGTCTGTTATAGAGAGAAGCACTGGGGCTGAACCACGATTGCACATTTGTATATTCCTTTCACTGATGACAGGAGCGTTGTCATTTACATCTTCCAATTCAATTATCAGGGTTCCTGTGCCAGTTGCTGGAGCTTCACCTGCACACAAGCACAGACATCAGAAAAAGGCCAGCAAGAATTATTCTCTTAAAAAAGGAAACACAAAATACCATCATTATCCAACGCCCAAATGATAGCTCTGTATTTGCCATCTTTGACTGAGGGAGATTCTCTATCCATGAGGCTCTTGACTTTAATAACTCCAGTGTCTGGAGTAACGCTCAGCCAGCCGGCAGGATCACTGCCGATTTTATACCTGGAAGGAACCAAAACATACAGGTTAAAACTAGAAATGTTCAGCAAGAACAACTTAAGTCTTGCCTGGAAGTTTAAAATCTTTTGCAGTACAAAGGATATACAGGCATGCTATGATTTGAATTCTTGGAAGGGATATAGGCCTTAATAGGTAGACAAGGTGGTTAAGGTGGTTCTCAGTGGTTAATATTTGCTAGTGAGGCTGTTTGACAAAAAAAAAAAAAAATCATTAAAAGTCTATCAATTGAAGACTATGTGATTTTTATTGTTCTACAAGATCTGAATTTCTAGAGAAATCAGTGAGAATTTTCAAATGGAATCATGACATTTTGGTGGGTTGATCGTCTGAGAGGGGAAAATGTTTGCAAAATTTCTTACGTTATCTTCTGTGCTTTTCCAGTGTCTGGATCAGTGGCTTTATAAGTAACCAATTCACTATCAACTGGTGAATCTTCAGGTTTGAAGATAACCTTCTCCTTTGGATTAAACTCTGGAGGCTCATTCACATCTTCTACATTCACCGTGACTGTGGCAGTGGAAGTGGCCAAAGAACCGACAAACGGATCATCGTTCTCAACAATCACAGACAGAATGAATTGCTTGTTCTTCTCAAAGTCCAGGGGCTGAATGGAAAAGAAAGTGTCTTTTACTAAAGGAACATGATCACAACCAATTGCCTGTGGAAACACATGAGCAACACACAGTACCTTTACAGTGGTGATGATGCCTTCTAGCTGGCTGGGTCCAGTACTGACACTGAAAAACCCACTCTTGTCACCGTCAATAATCTTATATTTGGTTGACCAGGCAGGAGATCCAGGTTCATCTCTATCAGTAACTGCAAGTCTGGCCACTTCAGCCCCTACTTTATTGTCTGGGACAGATACAGTGTGCTAAAACAAAGAGATGTATGGTGTATATAAGTATTAATAAAAGTTAAAATGCTTATTATAACGTTCTGAATTTATAAATATACATTACCGAGGTTTGCTCAAACTGAGGTGCGTTATCATTGCTGTCAGTCACAGTAATAACAGCTGTGCCAGTGGTTGCATAACCTTTTCCTTTCAGGTCAGTAGCCGTAATTAACAGTGTATATCTGGAAAATGTCTGAAAAGAAAGATGTTTTCAGGTGAGTTTGTTTACATGAAATTATTCTTCACCAATGTGAGATCCATTCATTATTTCTCACCTCTTTGTCCAAGCCTAAAGCATTCACACGAATTCCTCCGGTAACAGAGTTGATTGTAAACAGGTTTGGTTTTGGCAATTCTGGATCTTGCTTGACGATTGAGTAACTGATAACACCATTGTCAGTGTCTTTGACATCATCATCATCAATGGCTGTGACTTTCATAAACTCATGACCTTCAGTGAGAGAAGACAACAGACTGATTCGGTGGAAAAACTGAAGAGGAAAAAACTGCTAAAAAACCATTTCATTGAGAAACTGCATCATACACCTACCTATATCAGAAGCTTCAAGAACATTTCCATTGAATGGATTTTGAGTAAAAATAGGCTTATTATCATTTTGGTCCATCACATTTACAATAATTTCCATTGGCGCTTCTGCTATATTCACATCAACTCCAGTCGCATGAGCTATAATCTAAAATACAGGAGAAGAAATACAGGCATGTTAAGAGAATAATATCTGAGTTTGTTTGAAAACACAAATAAATTAGAGTTGTATTTTTTATTCCATGTCTGTTATCTTTGACATGTCTATTTGCAAGTGTAGTTATAATTTAATTTTTAGTTGATATCCAAATTACACAAAAAACACGTATAGTCTCTTTAAACATGAAAAGTAAATTGTGTGTCAAGCTATTTCACGGGGCCTTTTTATCTGAATATTTATACTTTTTTATTTTAACTTTCAAAGAATTAAGTACGAGCAGACAATCCATTGCTGAAATGCACTAAAAATCAACTTACTCTGTATGAAGCTTTTTTTTCTCTGTCGAGTGGCCGAGTCACAAACAGAATCCCTGATAATCTTTCTATAGTAAAAGTCCCCTTAGGCTCCAGATCCGCTCCTTCACCTGTGATCCTGTATTGCATCTGAACTTCCTTAGAATAATCCGTCTTTATCTAAATACAGAAAGAAATAAGATTCAATAACAAAAGATGTCAATGACCTCTTTCTCGTTCATCTAATTTTGAACTTTCCCTTCATGACTTTCTCTCACCTGGACCAGTTTTGCTGGGAAAGGACCTTTGCCATTCTCAAGTACATTGAATGGAGGAATAACCCAACCTCTCTTTGCTCTCTTCAGACCTGTTGAAGACTTTGGAAACATCAGAACCAGATCATCAGAGGGAGATTCCATCTGAAATTTAGTAAATGACACTGTGGCGAGGGGGGCGTGGTTCAGCGGACTCTGTAGCGGGAGAGCGAGGGCGGAGCCGAGCGGTGAGTAAGTGGGTCAAGTTCAAATGACGAACACCTGTTTGTGATTTCAGTAATTGGCGTGAGGAGACCGCATATAAGCGGGCTGTGCTGATAACGGAGGAGAGAGAGAGACTGGAAGCTCGTGCACGCTGACGGTCGGGACGAAATGTCTATGAAGCTGTGAAAAGTGGAAAGAGTGCTGCCTCGTTGGATGTTTATGAAGCTGTGAACAGTGGAAAGAGTGCTGCCTCGTTGGTAATCTGAGAAGCTGTAGTCAGCGGGAAGAGTATTGCCTTACATGTGCAAATTGACTGTTTTTGTTTTGAGTTAATTTTGAGAGCGCAAGAAAGCGCTGTGCAAAGAGGATCTTTAATAAAGTGCACGAGCTCCACTACTTGCCGACCCCGAGTCTCCTTCCATCACCCACACACGAACCCTGAGCTACATCACACTGGTGCCGAAACCCGGGATGGAAGGAGAGGCCGCCGCCAGAACCACTCTGTCAACGCCATTTGCGGACATCATCAACGCGCTCGCGGGACTCCACCAACAACACCAGGAGGCTCTGCTAAAGATGGAGGATCAGCAACAGCGCCGTTTCGAGGCACTCCTCCAGACCCAGCATGAGGACCGCGAGCAGTTCCGGAGCTGGCTAGACCGGGAGGCTCGGGCGTCTACTTCGTCGGCCCCAGCCACGGCCCTTCCCCTCCACAAGATGGGTCCACAGGACGACCCGGAGGCGTTCCTGGACCTCTTTGAGAAGTCGGCCGAGGCCGGGTGCTGGCCGCCCGCGGACTGGCCCATGCGTCTGATCCCGCTGCTCTCGGGTGAGGCGCAGATCGCCGCCCAGCAGCTGCCAGTCCGCAACCTCCTGGTCTATGAAGACCTGAAACGCGCCATTCTTCAGCGGGTCGGCCGGTCCCCGGAGCAGAGTCGTCAGCAGTTCCGCTCCATGGAGTTCGGGGAATCCGGCCGGCCCTTTATCTTTGCGCAACAGCTCCGGGACGCGTGCCGCAGATGGCTGATGGCCGAGGCCCGCGACGTCGATGGAGTCATCGAGGTGGTGGTACTGGAACAGTTCATCGCCCGTCTGCCAAAGAAGACCGCACAGTGGGTCCAGTGCCACCGCCCGACGTCGCTGGACCAGGCCATCCAATTGGCAGAGGACCAGCTGGTGGCGTGCCCAGGGGTCGGCGAACCCCTACCGACATCTCTCTCTCTCTCTCTCCCTTCTCCCTCTCTCTCTCTCTCGCCCTGTCCCTGCTCCCAGGTCCCGAGGTGGCTTTCCACCACGCCCGGCGCCCCGCTGGAGGACCAGCCCTGCAGCTGATCCGGCCCCTGCACCACGTGCGCCTCCCCGGGGAACCCCATCGATGGTTGGCGGTCCGCCAACCCCGGCCCCTGCAGTCTCCTCACGTCAATCACCTGACCCACTTCCCGCCACTGGGATGGCGGGGAGGCCTGGGCCGGCCTGCTGGCGTTGCGGGGACCCTGGGCACTTCGTGGATAGGTGCCCGGTGATGGAGGTCGGAACGCTGGTCAGGGTCCCCGACGCGCCACAGGTTGCCCCCGATCAAGCTGGGTTGTACCAGATACCAGTAAGTGTAAAGGGGGGTACCTATCAAGCTTTGGTGGATTCAGGTTGTAACCAGACCTCCATCCATCAAAGTTTGATTCATCCAGTGGCATTGGATAGGAGCCGCGTGGTTAAGGTGCGGTGTGTGCACGGTGAGGTGGTGGGTTACCCCTTAGTGCCAGTCACTATCCAATTTCGGGGGAAAAAGCATAGTGTAGAGGTGGCAGTTAACCAGCACCTCCAGCACCCGTTGATTTTGGGAACCAATTGGCCGGGGTTTAAAACATTATTGGCTTATTTATGTACGGGTGCTTCTGGGATTAAAAGAAGGCAGGAGAAGAGAGCGGTGGTTCAGGTTGGAGAGGCTGTGCCGGGACCCTCGGGGTCTGTCTCAGAGGAACGGAGCGCTTCAGAAAGGGAAATCCTTTTTGAACGCGATGATTTTCCTCTGGAACAGTCCCGAGATGATACGCTCAAAAATGCGTTTGATCAGGTCCGCGTGATCGACGGACAGCCTGTCCACCCAGACCAACCGCTCTCGTATCCTTATTTTGCCGTGATAAAAGATAAGTTGTATCGGGTGACCCAGGATACCCAGACAAAACAAGATACAACTCAGTTGTTAGTTCCAAAGAGCCGCCGGGAAATGCTTTTTCAGACGGCTCACTGTAATCCGATGGCTGGGCATTTAGGGCAAGCAGCTACACTGAATCGTCTAATGACCCGATTTTTCTGGCCAGGCATTCACGAGAATGTGCGCAGGTGGTGCGCGTCTTGTCGTGAATGTCAGTTGGTGAATCCACCGGCCAACCGAAAAGCACCTTTGTGCCCCCTTCCATTAATAGAGGTCCCCTTTGAGAGAATTGCCATGGACCTCATCGGGCCGTTAGAACGATCCGCACGGGGGCATCGCTTTGCATTAGTTCTGGTGGATTATGCAACGCGATACCCCGAAGCAGTGCCGCTGCGCAACATTTCTGCTAAAAGTGTGGCGAGTGCACTGTTTCAATTAATCTCCCGGGTGGGAATCCCGAAAGAGATTCTCACCGATCAGGGCACGGCGTTTATGTCACGCACAATTCGCGAACTGTACGAATTATTGGGTATTAAATCGATTCGTACCAGCGTCTATCACCCACAAACGGACGGCTTGGTAGAACGATTTAATCGCACGTTGAAGTCCATGATTCGTAAGTTCGTACAGGAAGACGCCAAAAATTGGGATAAGTGGTTAGAACCCCTCTTGTTCGCTGTACGCGAGGTCCCCCAAGCCTCCACGGGGTTTTCCCCTTTCGAGCTGCTCTTTGGTCGCCAGCCCCGCGGGGTGCTGGATGTACTTAGGGAAGCTTGGGAGGACGGACCTTCGGATAGCAAAAACGAAATTCAATACGTCCTGGACCTGAGAACAAAACTCCACACGTTGGGGCGGCTCTCTATGGAGAATTTGTTACAGGCCCAGGACAAACAAAGTCGGCTGTACAACAGGGGGGCTAAACTACGTAAATTTGCATCGGGAGATAAAGTGCTTGTATTGCTTCCCACTTCCAGCTCTAAATTACTCGCTAAGTGGCAAGGACCGTTTGTGGTCACACGGCGAGTCGGGGATCTCAACTATGAGGTCCTTCGATCAGATAGGGACGGAGCACATCAGATTTACCACCTCAACCTGTTAAAAAAGTGGAATGAGGCGGAGTCAGCGATGCTGGCGACGGTAGTGAGTGGGGAGGAGGATCTCGGGCCAGAGGCGAATTTAAAGTCTCAATCCTCCGCTCTGGCCATTTGCGGAGATCACCTCTCACCGTCCCAGATCGCTGACATTCGAAACTTACAAACAGAGTTTGCTGATGTGTTCTCGCCCCTCCCTGGTCGAACAAACCTCATACAGCACCATGTTGAGACCGAACCGGGTGTGGTGGTACGCAGCCGGCCATATAGATTGCCTGAGCATAAAAAGAAAGTAGTTCAGGCTGAATTAGAGGCTATGCTGGATATGGGAGTAATAGAAGAATCCAACAGTGACTGGGCGAGCCCGATAGTTTTAGTGCCTAAAACTGACGGCTCAGTGCGGTTCTGTGTGGATTATCGTAAGGTGAATGCTGTATCGAAGTTCGATGCATATCCAATGCCACGGGTGGACGAATTGCTTGATCGGCTCGGCACGGCTCGATTTTACTCGACACTGGATTTAACAAAGGGTTATTGGCAGATCCCCTTGTCTCCAATGACTAAAGAAAAAACCGCTTTCACGACGCCGTTTGGATTACACCAATTTGTTACCCTTCCTTTCGGCTTGTTCGGGGCACCTGCCACCTTTCAGCGCCTGATGGATAGAATCCTCCGGCCGCATGCTGCATATGCCGCGGCATACTTGGATGATATTATCATCTATAGTAATGACTGGCAGCGGCATATGCAGCACTTGCGAGCTATCCTCAGGACGCTGCGAGAGGCGGGGCTCACGGCCAACCCAAAGAAGTGTGCGATTGGGCGCGTGGAAGTCAGGTATCTGGGCTTTCACTTGGGTCATGGGCAGGTGCGTCCCCAAATTGATAAGACGGCAGCAGTTGCGACCTGTCCAAGACCTAAGACCAAAAAGGAGGTTAGACAGTTCCTGGGGCTAGCAGGATATTACAGAAGGTTTGTACCTAATTATTCGGACCTTGCTAGCCCGCTGACTGATCTAACTAAAAAGGAGGCACCAGATACCATCCAGTGGACGGAGCAGTGTCAGCAGGCTTTCACCCAGATAAAGGCTGCCCTGTGTGGCGGGCCGCTATTACAGGCTCCTAACTTTTCTCTCCCTTTTTCCCTGCAGACTGACGCGTCGGACAGGGGGCTGGGCGCCGTCTTGTCCCAGGAGATGGAGGGTGAGGAACGGCCGGTGCTGTACATCAGTCGTAAGCTCTCAAAGAGAGAGACTATGTACAGCACCATTGAGAAAGAAGCCCTTGCCATCAAATGGGCCGTCCTCACTCTCCGCTATTATCTCCTGGGGCGAGAGTTCACCCTCTGTTCGGACCACGCTCCTCTGCAGTGGCTCCACCGCATGAAAGATACCAACGCGCGGATCACCCGTTGGTATCTAGCTTTACAGCCTTTTAAATTCAAGGTGATCCACAGGCCGGGTGCACAGATGGCTGTGGCCGACTTCCTCTCCCGCGGGGAGGCTGCAGGCCGGACGGCTCCCCGGCCTGAGACGGGCGGTGGGGGTATGTGGCGAGGGGGGCGTGGTTCAGCGGACTCTGTAGCGGGAGAGCGAGGGCGGAGCCGAGCGGTGAGTAAGTGGGTCAAGTTCAAATGACGAACACCTGTTTGTGATTTCAGTAATTGGCGTGAGGAGACCGCATATAAGCGGGCTGTGCTGATAACGGAGGAGAGAGAGAGACTGGAAGCTCGTGCACGCTGACGGTCGGGACGAAATGTCTATGAAGCTGTGAAAAGTGGAAAGAGTGCTGCCTCGTTGGATGTTTATGAAGCTGTGAACAGTGGAAAGAGTGCTGCCTCGTTGGTAATCTGAGAAGCTGTAGTCAGCGGGAAGAGTATTGCCTTACATGTGCAAATTGACTGTTTTTGTTTTGAGTTAATTTTGAGAGCGCAAGAAAGCGCTGTGCAAAGAGGATCTTTAATAAAGTGCACAAGCTCCACTACTTGCCGACCCCGAGTCTCCTTCCATCACCCACACACGAACCCTGAGCTACATCACAGACACTTAGCAACAAAAATATTTGGTTTGCAATTAAACACATCACACAAACCATTAAAATATCTGGCAATGTTTTGCATCTCTAGAATCAAAAAGAGCTTTATTGACAAGTATGCTTACACACACAAGGAATTTGTTTTGGTGACAGAAGATTGGTGAAAGACAGCGACAAGACACAGATAATATGAATGAAATAAGTTAATACAAATAAATATATTTAAAAAAATACACAATATACAAAAAAGACAATAAACAATATATGTATGTAAAAGTATTTTTTATACAAATGCAAGGAATGTAAATAATAGGTATGATATGCTACATAAATAAGTATAAATAGTGTTGTGTATTGCTCATGTTTATTGCCCAGTGAGGGCATTTAACTGTTCATGAACTGTTCACTGTCTGAGGAAATAACTTTTCTTGATTCTGGCTGTTCTGGTGCTCACTGGTCTGTAGCGCCGGCCAGATGGAAACAGTTCAAAGAGGCGGTGAGGTGGATGTGAGGGATTTTGACAGCCCTTTTACTCACTCTGGATGAGTACAGTTCTTGAAGAGTGGGAAGGGGTGTAGCGATGATTCTCTCGGCAGTGCGGACTATCCTCTTTAGTCTTCTGAGGTCTGATTTGGCAGCTGAGCTGAACCAGACAGCAATAGAAGAGCCAAGGACGGATTCAATGATGGCATGATGATCAGCCCTTCCTCAGCTAACGAAGGAGGTACAACCTCTGCTGGGCCTTTTTCACAATGGAGTTAATGTGATTGTACCAATCATAAAAAATGGTTGTGCCCAGGAACCTGAATGACTCCACTGCTGCCACAGTGCTGTCCCAGATAGCAACATAATCTGCATTTACATGGATCCTTATATTTCGAATGGATGGCTCAGTCGGACAAAAAGACATTAATGTAAACACTTTAATCGATCTGATTGAGATCAATTGGATTGGAATTTCGAGCGGATTGAAAGGGGCGGTTTATTCCTTTTGTAATCCGATCGAGAGAACATGTAAACACTTGATCGGATTGAAAACCGAAACTGATAGGATTGCGCATGTGCAATGATGTAGAAATAGTGTAATGACGCATGACGCACGGAACGAGCTGTTCTTCCTGTTGAATAAAGTGTCATCTAAATGAGTGTCCCGTTATTCTAAAATTCTCATTTCACTCAGCGTCTGTGAAGTGGAGCAGGATGACAGCCACCAGTGCTTGTTTCAGACTCTCATCCACAGACGACTGCTTTTGGGCACAGGGTTTTATTGTGTGATAAATATAAGCAGCATGGCAAAACGGTTCATATCCTAATTGTCTCCAAATCATGACCAGAGACGGATAAATATTAAGTCTGCTGTTTAAAGCAAATAAAGAACCAATAGAGGAGAATAGTTATGCGCGAACAGCGGCAGTATATTCGTGCAGTGTGCATATGTCAAAAAATCAATTCTGATTTGAAGCTTTTGACATCACATCCACCCGATTACTTTATTTATCGTTCATGTAAACACCATGTTTGAATTCATCAATCGGATTGATTTCATTCCGATTAAACCATGTAAACGTAGCTATAGTGCCGGCCCAAATCCGGCCCACATCTGGTACATGAGGACACGTGGTCCCATACTGACAGCATCATCCACAGACACGTCTGCTCGATAAGAAAACTGCAGGGGATCCAGCAAGGGTCCTGTGATGTCCTTCAGGTGGGCCAACACCAGTCTTTAAAATGAATCCATGACCACACACGTTAACAACTGGTCTGTAGTCATTCACTTCTGTGATTTTGGAATTTATTTGGGATGGGGATGATGGTGAGACATTTGAAGCAGGAAGAGACTTTGCACAGCTCCAGTGATCTGGTGAAGATCTTGGTGAAAATAGGGGCCAGCTGGTCAGCACAGTACAGGCTGGTGAAACACCTGTTTATCATATAAAGTAATTGTGTTTCTTCATAAAATGTGGACTAATCTCTTAAGTGACATAGTGGTAGTTGCATGGACTGTCAATGGAGGGACAGAAAGCTCCCTTAAGATTTCATTTAAAATATCTTCTCTTGTGTTTCGAATATGAACGAAAGTCGTACAGGTTTGGAACGACATGAAGGTGAGTAACTGACTTTTCTTTTTTTCTTTTTTGGGTGAATTAACCATTTACAAGTTGTCAGAATTTATCAAGCACATTTTCTATCTATTTTCTATAGCCGGAAAGAAGAAGAGGAGTGGAAGGGTGAATGGTGGTGGAAGGTTAGGGATACAAAACAGAGGAAGAGATAGAAGAATTTCCGAAGAAATAAAGGCCACTATTGTGGACCATGTTTTCAATCATGGCCTTATGGTAACGCTGGGTGAACTCAGAAATGCGGGAGACCTGGATCCAAATGCAGAGTAAGATTTAATGAAAATAAGAGTCAAATTAATAATAAAAACACTAGAGAACACAAGGTGCAGAACTGAGAGCACCAAACAAACAGACATACAAGGACAAGACCTGAAAATCAACACAGGAAACACTGAGGTTTATATACACAAGATAACAAGAAGCTAATGAGGAACAGGTGTGAGTAATGAATCACTATGGCAACAAGCAAGGCAGCAATGGAAACAAAAGCAAACAGGACAGGCTTGTACTGCACTGACAGCGGATTCTGGAAGGAACTTGTTTGTACCTGTGGAGAGGAGATGTTCATGTCCATGTCCATGTGATGGTCCTCATGATGATGATGGACACGCTCAACTCTGACAGATACCGTGTGCTTCTTTCCACTGGAGTCCCAAGCGTCCACAGAAAACACCTTGTGGCCTTCATGAAGAGTCACTTGTCTCTTCAGTGTTACAGTCCCATCCGTGTCCACATCAAACTGCTTGTCAGCGGACTGGAAGAGTGTTCTTGTTCTTCCATCACATGCATTAAAAATTACTGTCAGAAAAAGGGATTCAATTGGCACAATAAATCATCTAGTCACGCAGGGCCGGCCCGAGGCATAAGCATGTCTGCCAGCGTTTAAGCCATGCGCATAATCTAGACACCTCGCGCGTGCATAGACAATTCGTGCGCAACTGCGCATAGTCACCGTAATGTTAAGCCATGTCACAAAAAAGGACGTATCCCTCTGGTGCCGAAAATACAAAGAAGAAAATGACAGAGGAGGAGAAAAAAATAGCAAGATAAAAGTATGTTTGCATGATTATTTACAGTATGTTTTGTGCAGCAATTGACCCATTCCTATCTACGGCAAGCCCCGAGGGGAAAAATACATTGCATACACACATATACAACGAGCGCCAGTAGCCTATATCATTACCAGTATTATAGTAACAGACTTTGTTGGATTCTGTCATGTACAATCCAACAAAGTCTGTTACAATAATAATAATAATAAAAAATATTTTGAGGACAATTACACTGTATTGAGACAGTTGAGAAATAATAATATTTTTACAGTTTTCAACAATAATTGTCATTGTTGAACCCTTGCTCTTATTATGTTTCTGATTTCTCAGTTTTGTCATTATTTTAGCAAATAATTTATTTGATATGTTTTGAGACAGTTTGTTTTAAGAAGTTTCAGAGAGTTAGTAAAAGAGTAAAGTAAAAGTTAAAACTTTTTTATTTAAGTAGGCTATCTATTTTTTATTAAGTATTTATTTTGTATTAATACATAACCTCACTGTATTAATTTATAATGTATCATTATTGCGTGATATTTGAGTCAATAATCGTAAAGCACAGGTGACTCCACGTAGTGGGAGGGGGCCCCCAAATCAAATTCTGCTTAGGGCCCCCAAAAGGCTCGGGCCGGCTCTGTAGTCACGTATGTAAACCTGGTTCCCTGGGAGGGGAACAAGACGCTGTGTCAGTAGCTGATGCTATGGGAACACCCACCGGGTGTGATGATGATCTGAAATGTTGTCAAAAGTACCAGTATGTCAACTTTGTGATTAACCCTCTGGGGTCTAAGGGATTTTTGGGGTCCTTGAGATGTTCTGACATGCCCTGACATTTGTGCTTTTTTCAGTTGCTTATAAACATATTAATGGCAAAGGTGTAATTACACTCTATTTAGCACAAACAGGGCTACCATAATATGTGAGCAACATGTATGTATATGTTTGTATTTTTGAGGGAATATTGTTTATGCATGGTTATTAAAAAAAATAAAAAATAAACTTTCTGAAATAAGGCCACAAAACACATACTAAATATTTGTCCACAAGACTTTTGACTAATGGATGTCGTTGCCTAGAGTTTTTTCTTCAAAATGATGTAAAAATCATCCTGCCTAATCATTCACATAAAACAATACATTGATTTAAATTTTGTAAGACACTTTTTGTTTGGAAAGGCAATATGCGCAAGGGGCGTCAACGATTTCAACACCATCATGCATATTTAGTGGCTCACACCTGAGGAGACAATGGGGCCCGCATACTTAATGAGCCATTCATTCAGGTGTGTCACTGAGCCACAAGAAAGAATGCAAGAGCAATATATATGTGTGTGTGTGTGTGTATATATATATATATATATATATTCTACCAAATTGGTTCACAGTTGGAAGCATCTCATTTTTTTAAATATTTTTCCATGTCTAGTAATTGTGCAGTTAATTCTCATACTGTATTTTCAGTTTTGGAATATGTATCCTCTCCCCAAATTTGTCACTAATAAAACTCAATAAAAATTATTTAAAGAAAAGGCTTATATTTACCTTTTAATAGTTTGTTTACATCTACCTTGTAAATATTTTTTTTTTATTAAAAATGTTACAATTACAACAACAATTCAAGTGCAATCTTTCTTTGTAAAAACTGAAGTATACATTTTATCATACATATTTCAAAGTTAAGGATTCATTACTTTGGATATAGCCTAGGCTACATTGGAACAAACACATAATAACATATTATTTGATTACTTTATTTTTGACAAAACATACTATGTTTATATAAGAAATATAAATGTTAATTTGCAGTTTAATACGTTGCTTATACAAATACATTTTATTTCAACATATTTCAGTCGATTTTTACTCATCTCAGTATAGCAATATAGTTTGCTAAAAGCGGATCATTCATTCACACACAGAAATGCGATTCAAATTTAAACTGTCTTTTTGCGAGTTGTGGTAAACAGCGCATCTCTGCCGTTCATTCATTCACACACAGAAACGCGATTCACTTGAGAATGAAAAAAACTTACTACAGTATTCCTCAGTATTATCCTACAGTATTATCATACATATTTTAAAGTTAAGGATTCATTAGTTTTTATATAGCTTACATTGGAACAAACACTATAATAACATCTTAGTTGATGAGTTTATTTTTGACAGAACATAGCCTACTATAAATTTAAAATATGAGCAGAAACTGGATGACAAAAGCTTATTTGATATTTTAGAATAAAAACTTTATAATCTATCCAAAACTACGAAATGTTGTCTTTCATATTTCATCTGTAACATAGTAGGCTAAACATAAACAACAGCGCCCATCTGTGCCGTTAATTCATTCACACACAGAAACGTGATTCAAATTTAAACAGTCTTTTTGCATTTACAGACATTAGAACAAAGCACAAGAATAAAAAACTTAGGCTACTCACAATTCTCGGCCAGATCGGTCGCTATATCTAGCTATATAGTCGCTATCGGGTGAATAACTTCATTTAAAACTTAATTAAAAAAATTAAAAAATACCAGCCTCTCTGTAGTACCGTATACTGGGTCACTCCAGTACCCACAGATAGAACGTAATATCAGCTACATTGTTTATAAAGGGAGCGCTCTTGCTCAGTTTCTGTGTATAACATTTGGCCTACTACATCAAGCCAGAGATGGTGATAAAGTCAGAGGAGTAAGTGATCTGTGCCAAAAAAGTCTGCTTCCAGAACTTCAAAATCTCCTGACGGCCGGCCAAGAAGTGTGGCCTAACTTGGACTGCTCTTTCAGCTGACCAGTCCAACTTTAGTCATGGCACAAGTCTCCATGTCCAAAAGCTCGGAATATGCCAAAGAGAACCATGCTTTCTGACCACTCAGGGGAAGAGCATTGGCCTACCTGTTGCCGAACAGGTAAGAATCGGCAGTGGAAAGAACATCATTCCAACAGGAAGATATCTCATAGCGAGCTTCCAATCTTGGGCACAGTGCCTTAAGTTTAAATTCTACCGGAGCAAGAAAGAAAGGGAGAAATCCTTCTGCTAGCTCTCAATAGCCTCAAGCTCAACATTGGATCCCCAGGGCCCGGTTTTTCAAAAGTTTAATTCGGATAAAATTGATCCGGATTTAGTAATCATTTTTTTTGCGATCCGTGATCACGTAATCCAGCTTACTTTTGAGCCTGTTTTTCAAAGCAACATCGGATTGGATCATTCTGATCCGGATAGGAACTTTTCAGGATCACCAAATCTGGATAACCAGTGCTCAAACAGGATAGGAAATCACAATGTAGAACTATAGATATGTAAAGAGCAACAAGTAGAATAGCCAGTGTGGGGTCAATATAAGTTTATTTTTATTTGAAATGAAAACACACACATTTAAAAAAAAATAAAAACAAGAAAAAAACCACCCCATCCTCTTCCAGCAGTCTGCTCATCTGAGACCTACAACACAAACACTGTACATTGAGGATATTTATAACAAGTTTCAAATATAGATGTATTGAATTAAAAAAAAAGACAATGTCAAATACTCCACAATAATTTCAGACTTCCTCATCTGATGTGGAGAGACCAGCTTGTCTGAGCGTAGCCTTTAGGAGGCGGATCTCAAGTCTGGCCTTGGTTTGCTGCAGTTTGGTCAGAGTCAGTTGTTCCTCTGCCCGACGAAGCTGTGCTTCTGCCCTATCAGTCTCTTTTTGCAGAAGTGCCTTGTAATCATCATCTTTGTTTGATGAAGGGCGCTTCAAGCCTTTCCTCTGAGATCCTGTGGCAACTACCACTGGCTCAACCAATGAGGATCCAGCCTCTTCCTCAGGAACAGAGCTGAGATTCAATATAAATACGCTCTCTGGATCAGCCTCAGGAGGAACTGGCAGATTCTCCTCCTCCTCCTTAATCCAAGGCTCGCCATCCCCTACAACACCTTGAATACCATGGAGAGCTTGCGACTTCTCACCTCCAATGATGTCGAGGACCACATCTGTGTAATCTCCCCTCTTAAATGGCTTGTTGCCTGTTTGTGGGTTTTTGGCTTCAGCATGGTCCTTTGTTGCCCTGGCCTTAAGATTCTTCCACCGCAATTTGATTTGGTCTGTGGTCCTCCTCTGGCCAGACCCTATGGCATTCACATTTTCTGTGATTAAAATCCAACATAATTTTTCTTTTTGTTGGTATCCTTAGCAGAATTAAAACTTCCCACTATTGTTCCATAATGGCACCGAACACCCTCTAGTAGTGCATTGGTTTCAGCAGCAGTGAAGTTACAGCTTCTTGAGTCCATGGTTCCGTTGCTTTACTATAGTGAACATTGTTCATCAATTATAGGCCTTGGGTCCAATTTCCTCAATTGAACACAAGCCAAAACTAATCAGTTGTAATAGGTGTGTTTGAAAAGACCAACTACACAGCCATATAAATCAGCCTTTCTCAGAGGATTCACAGAGAGACAGTGAAATGGCAGGTGTTGTCCACCGCCACCACCACTTTGCCAGGAGAGGATACCGTCAAAGGGTGTATGTTGAATGTACCAAGCCACTGGAGCAATACACCACTGAGGAGCTGTATGTCCGGTTTCGCTTTAGGAAGGCTGATATAGAGTACCTTGCGACACCTTCTCAGGCCAAAACTTCAACACAGAACCCAAAGAAGTCACGGTCTGTCTGTGGAAGACCAGATCCTCATTGCTCTCCGATTTTATGCATGTGGGACTTTCTATCAAGTTGTTGGTGACTATATGGGAGTGGTGAAATCAGCTGTGTGTGATGTGGTGAGATGTGTCAATCGCACTGGCCAGCCTGGTCAATGAATTTGTTTCTTTTCCAAAGGACAACCAGATTGCCCAGGCCAAGCGCAGCTTTTTTCTTTTGGGGAATATGCCCAATACTATTGGAGCAATAGACTGCACACATGTGCATATACAAGCACCTCGTGAGAATGAATGGGAGTTTATAAACAGAAAGGGGAGGCACAGCATCAATGTCCAACTTGTGTGTGATGCTGACCTCATCATCACCAACTGCGTTGTCAAGTGGCCTGGGTCTGTCCATGATGCATGCATCCTGAGGGAGAGCGCTCTATATAGAGACCTCCAAACAACTGACCGGATGGCATAATATTAGGAGACAGTGCCTACCCACTCCTACCATGGCTGATGACACCTTTTCTAACAGCAAATACACTGGCGCAGGCACGCTTCAACACTGCTCATTGCAGAGCAAGATGTGCAATTGAGCGTTTAAATGGAGTTCTTAAGAGGCGCTTTGCATGCCTTAACTACCTGAGAGCGGAACCACAGAAAGCATGCAACATAACCCTTGCCTGTATTGACCTGCACAACATCGCTACTAAGCGCAATGTCCCTCTCTGTGCTGACAATGATGCACCTGAGCCCCTTGGAGACCCTAACCAACCTCCTGCATTCTGCCAGAACGAGCAAACAGGACGTGCAACAAGGGACGCAATAGTTAGACACTATTTCTGATTTGGATTTGCTTTGGATTTCAAAAACTCAGTGATTGCCATTCTTTGCATTTTTTTGGTTATTCTGTAATCATTGCATGCATCACTAATAAATATTCTAAAAACAAAAATATTTTCGATTGTGATGAATATATATATCAATTAGTGACAGAATAACATTTATTGTTTTTGGTCAATTTTGACAGCTGTTTGGGGGATTATTTTATGAGGCCAAACTCTTTCTACTTTGCTTTAGGCCTATACTGAAAGGCTGAATACGTTAAAGCCTACCTAATCACTGTAGCCTGACGGATGAACAAATAAAATTAAAACCTTATGAATAAATAGGATATCTTGTAAGATACTGCATGATCCAAATATAGTATTATTTGATATATTTTTAAAGTTTTCATTACATTTTGGGCATGAAATCCACGCTGAATCCACCCTTCTGATGGGATCAGTTTAATCCAGATTTTTTGGATCAAACTGATCCAAATCCTACAAAAAATTCTGAAAAACCCAAACTAAAGGTTTGATCCGGATCAAAACCAAGATTGGATTACGTGATCTAATCCGATTATGTAATCTGTTTTTTCTTTTGAAAAACCCATTTTCAAGATTTGATCCAATCCGTTATCCAAAATCCTAGTGGATTACTTTTGAAAAACCGGGCCCAGGACTCTGGCACAGACGACATCTTGCAGCTGCAAAACAAATGCAACAAGGGGTGGTTGATTTTCCTCCTTTACTCATAAAAAAGAGAGTAGTTCAAAGAGTCGTTAAGTATGGCTTGAGTACAATAAACACCCAAACACTTAACGTTTGTGTGTTCTTACTTAGGGAAAAAGTTACGAAAAAGCCTGGTGTTTCACCCTAGGCATAGATACAGTAACTCTTGCTGTGGATTGCTGGAAACAAAACACAAGTGAATAATTCATTTACTGAGTAAGAAAAATCTGTGAAGCGATAGCGTGTCCTTTTGAGGCATTACATAGCTGGAGGCTGTCCTTTATAGCATCAGCTAGTGATGCAGCATCAAGTGAATCTATGAAAGAGAACAGTTATGCTGCGTTCCAAATGAGGTTGGATGTGGGAATATCCTAAATTAAATGTCTACCTTCCAGGCAATCAGACGTCATGTTCACATGTTGACCATATGGGCTCAATCCCAATTCACCCCTTGCCCCTACCCCTTGTTTTCGAGTGTACCCCTTGGCCCTTAAAACAGAGTTACAAGGGCCAAGGGGTTGAAATATTCCCCTACGAAATGGAACAACCCTTCATGAACCCGATACGTCATCAGTCGTCGATGATCGCTCTGACGTTACGGAAGCGACGAGTTTTTAAAGGATTTCTCCATGACAACAACTGACAATGAGCGCCACTGCTCTTACCTCTGAGGAAACATGATGATTATAACGTTCCTTCCTCGAAATGTATGTCTTTTCTTTTTCGGAAAGGTAATTTATTATACAATTTCTTAATTTAAATGACTATATTATTATTATAAGAGTAAATAAAGTGCACGGTGGTGTCATGTGGGGCTAAATTTAAATGTTTAACCGTTTGCGAAGCCATCTCGCCGGTGATTTGCAATGTATTCTGGGAACTTTCTCGTAGCCCTCCGTTCGGAGTGTGCCTCTGAAAACCCTAACCCTAACCATTTTGAGGGCTATGTAGCCCTACCCCTTCGCCCTACCCGTCTATCACAACAAGAATCGGCACACCCTACCCCTAGACGTGAAAGCGCAGAACGGAGGGGTAGGGCCAAGGGGTAGGGGCAAGGGGTGAATTGGGATTGAGCCATGATGTCGCAACGACACAACTAGAGCATATTGTGTTTTTGTGTCAGTTATGGCAAAAATAGAATAAAACATGGAATCACTTTGAAAACAGTTCACGAAAAGCAAAAACGAAAGTATCCTTACATAAACTTAACGTCTAATGTTAAAGTTTGTTTTTACGTGTATGCTTATTAGAAGCAGGACTTTCCGACATCTTGGAAGTGACGTCAAATGACGCGTCTCACTGAGGTTGGGGTTGATCAATGTATTGTGTTCAAAGGTCAAATGTCTGACTTTGAGTGGCATAACAAAAACGTTATTTCCAAGAATGAGGTGGGAAAAATCCAAATTCCGAGCTGTCTGGAACGCAGCATTATTTATGGCATACATCATTAATCAACCCTTATTTGTGAGCTACAACACTTACACTTAAGTGAGACCCTTTATTTTAACTCTGGCGAAAGCAAATTTAGTAGATACAGATCATGTACAGTATACAATTTGATTGAATGTTATAGATCACAGTTAAACCAGTTTTATTAGAAGAACTAGTACATATAAATATCTGATTGCATTGGGTAAGGCATTAATTAGCAAAAAAAATGTAAATATATAAACTAAAACTCCAAAAGTTCAGTTGCTACAAGGTTTTATTTAAAGAGAACACAGCTTACCTCTTCCTAGTATTTTTCCTCGGTGAAGGTCATCTCTGTTCACTTTAAAAACCAGCCACTCCGACTCAAAGCCTGGTGTACATGAAGACTTCTCTGCAAATCCACATACAAATACCTATTTTGAAACACAGTAAATGGCACCTATTATGGAAAATCACATGTTTGGACATAAAGGTGTGTTGGTATTGTGTGAAGACAATCACACAACAATGATAAAAATCCACGAAATCATTTTTTAAATGTCCCATATTGTCAAAAGTTTTATTTCCTGGCTTTTTTTCATGATAACTGTTGTGATTCCAGTCTTGTATTCCCCTTGTCTTGCGTGGAGTTTTGTTATTTCCTGTTCTGTACCATGTTTTGTAGTCCTTTGTTGTTTTTCTTGTTTATTAGTCTCCCCAGGTGTTTCTGATTAGCCACGCCCCTTGTTATCTTGTTTAGCTTGTTTGCCTTTGTATTTAAGCCCTGTGTCTAGTTCAGTCTTTGTGAGTTTTTGTTATTGTAATGTTGTGTTATTCGATTCCCGTGTCCTGTTTCCCTAGCCTGAGTTTGTCTAGTTCTGAGTTTTGAGTTTAATTAATAAAGTGTGCTGCTTGTGGATCCTGCTTCCTCCGATGATTCAACCACAGTGTTACAGAAGAACTCACCAAAATGAATCCAGCAGCAAGGATCATGTGTCTCCGTCAAGGAAAACGTCCTATTGAGGAGTATGTGAGAGACTTTATAGAACTGGAAAATTTGACTTTGATGGACTCTGTATGCTTCATGATTTTTTTTTAGAGGGGGGCTATCTGAGCCACTCGGTTCAACCTCAACCTCTGCCTCTACACAATCCTCATTGGACTTTAAAATTGTATATACACTTGGCCCTGCAACTGAGTGGCTCAACTTTTACTGTGGGTTTTGTGGACGAGGAGCCGCGCAACCCCACAATGCCTGCCAAGCCTGGGTCTCTTCACGTCATGCCTGCCGAGTCTGAGTCTATTCATGTCACGCCTGACCAGCCAGAGCCTCTCCACGTCAGTTCTGCCGAGCCTGCACTTCACGTCAGTCCTGCCGAGCCTGCACTTCACGTCATGGCCACCGAGCCAGAGACTGTTCACGTCGTGCCTGCCGCACAAGAGACTGTTCATGTCACACCATTGTGTGCAAAGCCCCACGGGCCAGACCCGCAGCTGCGTACGCCCTGCCATTCAACTGAGATGTAACCCGTAATGGCTTTGATAGCAGGGCTGGAGTCTTCAACATCGATGTTTCTCCCATAAAAAGATAGCTTGCAAGCACTTCTTCCATAGGAGGCATCGATGCATATCCGTGCTCGTGAATCCCCTCAACGCTCACGTAATTCGCGCAGTGTATACAAGGGAAGAATACAAGCTGAATATGATTTTCTGCCAGGACTTCTCCAGCTCAGCGTGAAGGTCCGGCAGAAACCGAAGACTCACGTGAGCTACACGTTTATGGCCAGCCAGAAGTTGCTCGTCTAGATGCCCACGAGAGATCCGAAGCTTCTCAAGCTTCCAGATCTAATCTCTCTTTAGCGTGGGCCATAACTTCGAGCAGCTCATCGTACGCGGGGCAAGCAGGCTGGGAGGGCTCATTAAACATTTATTCACCTTCCACAGCCACATCCTGCTGTTCCTGGCTAGAAGCCAACAGAGCACTGGATAAGATGACTCATTTAGAGAAAGCACATCTGCTTCTAGCAGCTTGCTTGATCAAGTGGCAGGGGAACGAAAGATAGCCATACCTCGATCAAATTCCACTGCCAGCTCAACCTGCGCTGCCCAAGTTCAGAGTCTTTGCTGGGCCTCAGTTGCAGCAGGTTCTGAACTACGGGGTGCGGACGCATATCCTAATTCCCTCGAGAAAAGGAACAGACGTGAACAGAGCTTCTTCATGGAGAAACTCTCGCAATCCACGCATTCTGCCCCCTCGAGAACAGATCGCATGTGATCCTATCCAAGACAGATAACTCACAAGTCATGTGTATCGTTCGGTGTTGGATAATGCTGACACAGTGGCACACACTTCCTGAAACACTTGTCTGAGGATGCATCCATTATCGTCAGAAAACATGCTTCAAAACAAACAATCTCCTGAAGACCAAAGAAGCCGATGACGTCTATCACAGGTGCCCTTATACTGTATACTCAGGGTCGCAACAGTAGATTTCCCATTCAAAAGGGAACTAACAGCTCTTGTGTTTCATTTGGAAAAAACTGCCATTCAAAATGCCACACACTATACTGTGTATCAGTATTGTGTAATATATATCGATATTTCAATATATATATTGATACTGAAATATCTGAAACAATTCCAATACTCCTTTTCTGCAGTATCTATACACTGATACAAGCTGCACGCGAATTGACACACACCTGACTCCTCTCACTGACGATGCGTGTCCACTGGCATGGAAAAGAGCGAGCGTTTTCAAATAATTTCTATGGAAGTTGAGCTTCACGCAAGTAAATGCAGTCAGTTTTGGAACGTAAATAGTTGAGATAAAACGCATGTTGTGTAACAGTATATTGGATCCGTGCATAAGCATAAGCTGTTAAAGTGACAGCAGCCTAATAAACCTGCTGCTGTCTGTCAAGTTAATCAAAGAGCAAAAGACAAAGAGAAAAATAATTTGCTGATATTGTTTTGTAATTTTAATTGTAAGAATAAATCTGTTTTTAATTTTTACAATAAAAACTATCCAGTGTTATTTTACATTGATTACTTTCATTCCTGTAGTATTTTTTTTACCTGAATACTGTTAGACCCACCTGGAAATCTTAAATCTTAACTTAAATCAATGTCTATTTCATTTGTCTCTTTATTCTATTGCATGTATTTGTGCTATTATTTGCAATATTTTTGTTCTTATTTTATTACTGACTGTTTACTTGTATTTTTTTCCAGTAAATTTAGTTCAACGATTCAAATAAAGCCTTCTTGTTCTGTGTAAAGCTGGGTGCACACTGTGCGATTTATTATTGTCCTATATGATTGTTCCTTGTCAGACTGTAAGAACATGATCCCTGCTGTAAGGGATGTTTCGATCAGTATTTTCAATACAGACACTGCTCTTAACTGGTTTAAATCGTACCTCACTAACAGAACAGAATACATTTCACTTGGAAGTGCAAGGTCCCAGCAACACAAAGTCACCTGCGGGGTCCCCCAGGGGTCAGTTCTTGGCCCTATCCTCTTCATCACTTACATCATCCCCCTCAGCCATGTCATTAGCCTCTATGGAGTCTCATTTCACTGCTATGCTGATGACACACAACTGTACATGAAATCTGAAACAAACACCTCTGCAATTTCACCAACATCACTTCCGTCTGCAACACTCACCGCCTGTCTGGAGGAGATAAAGGAGTGATGAAACACAACTTCCTCCAGTTAAACAGCTCCAAAACAGAGGCAATTCTTGTTGGCACCACACATCAAACCCAGTCTTCCTCCATAACTGGTATAACTATCTCTGGTCATGACATTCCCCTCTCCACAACTGTCACCAATCTTGGTGTAAGATTGGACCCACAACTCACATTCGTAGGCCATATCAGAAACCTCTGCAAGATTTCTACCATCTCAGAAATATTGCAAAACTCCGTTCTACACTCACATTAGCGGATGCTGAAAAACTTGTCCACGCTTTTGTCTCCTCCAGATTGGATTATTGTAAAGCACTTCTCATCGGGATCCCTAACAAAAGCCTGCAGAGACTGCAGTATGTTCAGAATAGTGCTGCAAGGATCCTGATGAGAGTGCGAAAATACGACCGCATCACACCCATTCTCCGTTTCACTTCACTGGCTTCCTGTTTCCGCCAGGATTGAATAAGTTAAAAATGAACGCACACAAGAAAACTTGTCCAGAGTTTTACATCATCAGTCAATGACTTGTTCTGTGACTGTGAGCTGCATTACACGCGGGATTGAAGTGGTGGCTACAAAGAAATCTCTAGCGTTTATTTTTAACATGGCTTTTCTTGGAAAACGAAGACAATTTGACGGTCGTCGTAGGAGAATCACTGCAGGACTGTGAATTTGATCACAATGGTCATTAATCGGCTGTCGGTGAACATGTCAAATTAAGGATCAAATACTTCAGATTTTAGCCTAGGATCAGAGGATTCTTTTAGGATTTGTAAAATTTGTCTCAGACGGCCAAATCGTGTCTAAAATCGCACAGTGTGCATCCGGCTTAATGTCACATTGGTGAAGATCCAAAAATCAGGAAGAGTCCAAAGTTACAAATACAAAGTCAATTTAAGAGAGGTCTAACATTATGCAACAGGGTGTCTTGCACAAACAAAAACTGACAAAGGACTGAATAGAAAATGGAGTATAAATACACCGTAAATGAATACACTAAACAAAAACTAAACAGACAAAGATGATCTAATTAGAAACCATAGTGCCTAACAAGAACTCATACAGAGGCACAGCTGAACAGAACATAATGAGATAATAAATTATCTGTATGGCAGTATATATGGCAGTTTTCCCTGTGGTATCGAAAAAGGTATCGAATATCGATATTTTTCAAGGTATCGCATCGAAGTTGGAAATTCCAGTATTGTGACACTACAATGAATATTTTTATAATTGGATTTTCATGTTTTTAGATTGAAATTATGGGTCTGACACAAGGGGAAATCAGGTATTAATAAGGTATTTGACTTGTTGTAAAAAATGTTTTAATATAATGACTTTTAAAACGACTTCTATATAACAAAAGGAAAAAAGCGGAAGTCTGTTATGGGAAAGAAAAAACAAATCATCCCCTTTTTTTCATGACTTCTATATAATAAAAGGAAAAAGGCAGAAGTCTATTTTGGGAAAGAAAAAACAAATCAACCCCTGCAACATAAATGTGACTGAAATAAAAATGTTTGCAATCTCAGTCCAGCCACTTTAATATAACAAAGGCAACAGCAACACACACTATTTTTTTTCTCTCCCTTAAATGATTGATATTCATTTTTGGATGTGGATGTTAAAATATATAGCGTTTTATTTCTCACTCTTAGCACTCAACTTCATCTTAGCATTCCCAGATTGTTACTTTTTAATTTCAAATAAAATCAGCTTCAAAATATATTTTTGCACCTGATTATTTAAGGGACCTTCAAACAATGTTTTTCAGACACTAATAAATACATCCAAAGATTTTGGAACATGCTCTGATATAAGGTATATAAAATCCTACCTTACAAAGAAAAATAATAACTCCCAATCGCACAATTTTCATTGTCTCCATTCGAAGCAAAACGTCTCAAAAGTCCTTCAGGGAATATACTTTCTTATTGGTTTTGAAGAGTGTCAATTCCTTGAGTTCCCTAAATGCATGAAGATGGGGGGTTTATTATCTTTATAGGGGAGTTTGCTTAAAGGTTTTGCATGTGGAGTGATGCAATGTGCCAAGAAAAAATCTGACTTGACTGGAACTGTAATGTCTAGTTTTGGTTTTTGGTTCATGTTTCCTGTCTTGTCATGTGATTCCTTTGCCCTCATGTGATCCTGCCATGTGCTTGCCTATTCTCTAGTGTCATGTTGTCATTGGTTAATTGTCTTGATTATATTCACAGCTGTTTAGTCATTTAGTATTTGTGTATTTAAGCCCTCATGTCTACCCTGCTACTTTGTTATTTATTTAAGTATGTATGCTGTTCTATGTTTACAGGTTTGTTGATAGTCAAGTTTTGTTTCATTTTTTGGAATTTGTTTATATTTTGTTTGATGTTTTTGGATCTTTGAACGCTGTCAATAAACTGCACTTGGGTTCTCTTCACCATCGTCTTCTGCTTCCACGTCAGTTGTTACAGGAACCATGGAGGTCTATGATATAACTTAAGAAAGCTACATCTGTTAGCATTTACAATAACCTCAAGGGGAGTTTCTGGGCTCACATATTTTTTCATCTAGACACCTGGTGAAATAAATGACCGGGAACGCCACAAATATTCCCAGTGTTTCAATGTGCAACAAAATGTATTCCAGAAAAATAATTTAGTTTCCTTTTTATAGGATTGTAGTAATGGAAACAAATAATAAAAAAGTAAAACTGATTGGAAAATACACTATTGGTTTTTATTTTACTACTCAAAAATACTGGTCAAAACTGCAATTTACTTTTTTTTTTTTTATTGCTAACAAGCATTATTAAATACTGAATAAATCTTGGCTGAACAGTTATTCTCAACTTTTTTGCTTTTTTTTTTTTTTTTTTTTTTGTTGATTGCTAACATGCATTGGTCAAAACTCTTGGTCAAAGGCAGTCAGTGAAATTAGAAATCTGTGAGGTCTAAATAGTGAATATTTTTATCATTTTTCATTGCTTTCGCAAAAAAGAGAGGAACTAGAATCCTCACATTACTGTACATACAGCATGAGTGATTATGTAGTTTTTTTTTGTTTTGTTTTTTTGTTATCTTTGCAGTCCTGGAATATCAGTATTTTTTTCACAAGTAAATTACTATGCAGAGATATGGGAGGGAAGTGACTGTTTTCACAAGGTGTACATTTTCAAAAGTCAATAAAAAAATCCAAAACTTATCAATGTAACATGCTGTATTTTAGTGTATCTGTCTCATGCATATCTCACAGTCATCTGCCTTTAATAAATAAAGTCATAACATAATGATATCTTTGCAAATCATTAGCTATAATGATTTATTAAAACAAACGACTGGAAGTTGAAATGCAGGACTTCAACTCATTGGGTTCTTCTGAATATTCAAATTGATGCGTCTTCATTTCCTCGCTCCTCCGTCCTCAATCCTGTGACCTGGAAACCACCAAAGTAAGCCAAACTGATGGACATCACAATTCTCTCATTGCATCGCAAAGAGATGAAGAACGAGGAGTGAGGAATCTTCCAGAGGAGCTACGAGTGTCTCTACATCTGTCACAATAATTGTTTTACCTTTGCAGTTTAAATAAACCATATGTAACGGTCATCAGCTGGAGTGCCCTCGAGAGCCACCAGAGGGCACTCCACTTCAGATTGTTATTTTCCCATACTGGGAAATGCCCGGACTCATCTTCACTGATCACATTCACCTGTTTATCATTACCGTGTTTAGCTCACCCCTTATAAGCCTGGCTTTATCATTCAATCACTGCGTAGTTTTGTATGTGTTGCATTGCATCTCTCAGCATTTGAGTCCCTGTTTTTCGGTTTCTTGGACTCTCTGCTTGCCTCTGGATTACCCGTTTGCCTTGTTCCCCTTGTGTTGATTTGTATGGACTGCCTGGACTTCGACCTGTTGCCTGTACATTTGATTACGTGTCTGGATTTTCCCCTTCTTATTAAAGCTGCATTTGGATCTAAAACTTTCTGGTCTCGGAGCAGTTTCGTGACACCATATACCTACTTCAACAAGGCAACTTGCTTTATGATCATTTATTATGAATTTAATAACCAAACTTAAATAACATGATGGCAGTTCCACTGAGCGCAGCTGATGTAACTTTAAAGTGATGCTTGTGTAATCAAAAATATTCCAATATTTAATATTTCATAACCATATTTGATACATCCATCCTCATTAACCCTTAAACAGGCAAGAGTGGAAAATGTGGAAAAAAACTAATTTCATGTCATTTTTTATATCATCTGGACTTAAATAAAACATATCCAAAATATTTTTTATAAAATTTGATATATTTTGGATTTTATGAGTTGTGTCTCCTGAGTCACGCTGCCTGATTAGAGTATAAAAAAAGGACCAAGTCATTAATCTGTTAACTGTTACTGCCACTTGGGCTGGGCGATATATCGCACGATATTGTTATGCGCATCTCGTCAGTAAAGCCGGTTCCTTGATTAGTAGTAAATCACCTTCACCTGCTTTCAGATGGAGTGGCATTTACTACAAAGAGCCGTAGTTCACTGACAAGCTGAGCCATATCGCATCAATATCGCGGACGTATCGCCAGCGATAATTAATGCGATATGGCTCAGCTTGTCAGTGAACTACGGCTCTTTGTACACAGCAAAAACTCCAGTGTTAAATTAACAATATCGTGCGATATATCGCCCATCCCTAACTGCCACTACATGTTTAAAACAATTATATCCCATAATTCACCTGAATCTAATGTTGACAATTTATACTATATCATTTGAAAGCTTAGGAAATCAAGATTCAGCCCGTGAAAAACCCGTTTTGAAATTGGACGTTGTGTTACCATAGAAACGGTACTCTAAATTATTTTATCGGGCTCCTCCCCTTTTGGGCATAGTCATGTTTCATAATGTATGATCAAAACCTTTTCTAATCTTGACAAAACACATATTGTCCAAAAGGTCTGAGTCTCAAGGTTCCATATTTTGTGACAGAAGTGATATTTGGACAGAAATTTATTAATTTGTTATGGCAGAATGCATACAATTAAATTCAATGGAATGTAAGTCACCCAGTGGCTATTTTTAGTATTACGCCTACACAAAATCTCATGGGAACTTCAATTTTTGTGATATCAACTTCAAATTTGGAACACAACTTGGTTGGCAAGATATATGGCTTTGATTTTATAGTAATTTTATAGTAAAAAATATTTTGTAAAATACATATTTTATAAAAAAGAAAAAATATTAAGTACAGTATATTTGATTGACTGTAAGTTTAAATTTCCATAACATAAAGTGCCTTCACTTCAACAAAAACTTCATCTGCTGACTGTTTTCTTTAAAACAAGACCAAACTTAGGTCTATATTCCAAAGCATTCTTGAATTACAATCATTTAAGTTTGAATAGTGCATTTTAAATAGAGCTAGTTTAATCCCTTTTTTATACCCTAAACAGGCAACGTGTCTCAGGAGTTACATACATTTCAAAACGTGCTAAATAACAACATGAACAACACATTACTTAATTTTCTCCTTCAGCACCTTAAGACAATGTTCACAATTAATGTTAGCAGTATTCTTTTTTTTTTTCAGAAGAATAGTAAGTTTAATATATTTAATTATCTCAAAATCTTCTGCACCGCTGGGAGTCATGTTGGATTTAGGTCAGTCTGACTAATTGATCACAAAACATTTGAAGCAAATTATGTGACCAGCATACTGAAGACAGACCAGGCTGTCATAAGTGATAAAAGGATTTGATGAAAAAATCGTTTTTATGCCCCAAAAAAGACAATAAAAACGATGCGTCTCGTGAGTCACGTTGCCTGTTTTAGGGTTAAACCCAGCACACATGCATTGCCTGGTCTCGTCAGTGCATAGGCGGCTGAATTAATACATATTAGTGCAACTACAGTATACTGTAAATTGTTACCAGAATGCATAAAGGGGGGTCAAATTGAACCGGCATGCTATAATGTTTTTAAAGATTCAAACGACTTGCACGAAATGTGTGTGTTTTGTTTGGGAAGGATCACACGAGAGGGCTGATAGCGAGACATTTACAGTGCAAAACCTCCAATCCCTGAGCCCCATATTACCAGAAGCCAGTTTATAAAGTTATTAATATGGATATTTTTCTTACAAAAACGCATGGCTTTGCTTCAGAAGACCTTTATGAACCCCTGGAGTCGTATGGATTACTCTTATAATTGATGGATGCACTTTTTTGGGCTTTAAAAACTCAGGCTCCAATCACTGCCATTATAAAGCTGGGAAGAGCCAGGATATTTTTAAATATAACTCTGATTGTGTACCTCTGTAAGAAAAAAGTGATACACACCTACGATGGTTTGAGGGTAAATTATGGGATAATTTGCATTTTTGGGTGAACTAACCCTTTAAATAAACATTTTGGTTTGATCAGACATATAACAGACATTTTACAGTAAGCTTGGTTTATTGGTAAATGAGACTTGTTTTAATAAAATAAAATCATGCTTATGTATTTTGAACTCTGTTTTACCCCTAAGTGAAGAATGAAAAAGAACTTCGCTGTGAGTATATCGGGTCCTTAACACCGTTTCAACACCGATTTTTATTCTCATTTGGCGCTTTGAACCCGCGGCTAACAAGACTGTCCCGCAGATTTGTGCCGCGAGCTTGTGCAGTGCTGTCAGAAGCATTCTGTGCATGAGGAAATAAATGTAAAACGTAACATTTTGCAGTTTACTTATTGTATAAGGCCATTTTGCGATTTCAATGATCATACATTAATCAGTCAGATTTATATAATTCATGTTGGTTCTGAAGTGTAAACTAGTCTCTCCACTGTGAAGGCGTCCTTCCCTTTACCTCTGTACAGATACAATTTTGTAATTCCGGATCCCGAAGCTATGCGGAAGCGATAAAAAAATTCTGTATTATAAATTTTTCAAGGCTTGGACCCTGTTTCATGGTTTGCGTTCTCGAGCACCAGGCACTGGTTTATGCACATGAGCGGCCAGATCACATTAAAGGAGCCGTATGTAAGAATGTGGCCAAAACTGGTACTGCAATCACTTTCAAATTACTGTAGAGCGGTGTATCCCCTCTCCCTCCTCCCTGACTCGAGGTTGCCAGATACACTGCAGGATACAGCAGGAACGTAGGCTGCTACAAGAAGCTTTTTCTGTTAATTATGTTTATGCTTCAAATGAGAGATGTTTTGCAAAGTAATTATATATCGCAAAAATGTACTAATGGCGATTAGCCAAATATAATCGTAAAGATGTACGCTCGTATATGTGACAGTACATTGTTAGAACAGTAGATGTTAGTCTAACTTGTAACGGTAGGTATCTGTCATTAACGTAAGTACAAGTGCCTCTGTCACTGTGTGTAACCGATATCAAAGATACAGCTATTCATTTAGCTGACGCTATAAGTGAAAGTGACCAGCTGTATTTTTTAACTTACCCTGCAGTACATGTCCATAATGCTAAAATATGTGATGTGAAAGATTACGTGTCATTCTATTATTTTTGGCTGTAGAACTTGCATGATAAACAATAATGGGCGTGCTAATGTTGTTTTCCTCAGCGTCTCAGCATAATGACAGAGAAACGGGCTCTGATAATGCATTGCTAATGTTAGCAATGACGACTCGCCGTTTTTATTACCTAAACAATTCCTTACCTTTTCAATTCGATGACCCACCTCCTCCATATGAGCTAACGTAACGTTACTTTGCACGAACATGCATAACTTTGTTCGACTGTCATGAATATTTGAAATGTCCATTTACATCAAGTACAAGTTAGCCAAACATAGATAAATCTTACCTGTCCAGGAGAAAATTAGCAACGTTGGCGTCTGTCTTCAAATTCTTCTCCGTTTTCAGCTGTCTCCATCTTTCAAAGGCATCTCCTATACAGATCCTTGTTTTATTTCGGACTTTGTCACGAAGTATTTCGGATTCATAACAAGTTTTTTTATTTGGTTTCGCAACGTTAGATTCGGACACGTTTGTAGCTGCAGCTGTGGTAACTAGCAGAGCTGGCAACCCAGATGTCGCAACACTACTGACTTCGTGATTGGTAGATAGGTGGAGGGTGGCGCATCAGACCAAAACACAACATGACAACATCAACATCAGTTGAGGGCTGCAACTTCACTTTTTAAATGACAATATCCTGGCCGGACTACTGTTGTCAGTGATATAAGTATTTGAAATGAACATGATTTCTTAATGTCTAGTGACATATCAGGGCCATTTTATGATTAATTAAAATAAATTTCTTACATACAGCTCCTTTAACGGTTTTCTGTTGAACGGTGTTAGCGGATCCTAAGTTAATAACTAATGATCGTTGCGACAGAAGTGAATCAATCAAAACTAACTTTAGCTGGACAATAACTTTATTCTAGATCTGCTGTAAAGCCAAAACAATCTCTGTTACTTTAATTTCCTATTATCACTGTAAAGCTGCTTTGAAACAATCTATATTGATAAAAGCGCTGTATAAATGAAGGCGACTTGACTTGGGTCATACTTTTTTGGTCGGAAAATGCGGAATACAGACAAATCACATCACTGAATAGTTCAATGCGTGTTTCTGCATCCTGCTAAGAAAGTGCTTGCTTGTTTTTTTTTTTTTTTTTTTTTTTTGCAAAGGACTTATTATTTTAAAAAAAGAAAAAAAAAATGCTATATTAAAATGAAAAAAAAAATGAAAAAGCGGAAATGCTGTTCTCAACCAGATGGTTGAAAAGAGGAATTTAAACACTAAAGAGATCGCTCAGATACAATCATCCACTCCTGAAAGAGGAACAGTGTCAGCATGGAGAAACACTGATTTTATGCAACAACCCCCATTGCTTATACTCTATAAAACAAAAAATACTTTAATACTCTAAACAAATTATTGATTAAACATTATGCATGATGCAAATGATAAAGTTTAATGTTCATAACATTATGAAATGCAATTCCTTTATAAGAAAAGTAAATAAAGATTAAACATATTAAAAGAGTGAAAAAGTTAAGTTGTGATTTTGAATCCTGTAATAAATCAACAGAAAATATTCTGAAATGTTAGAAAAACATTACATTTATGATGATCTTTTGTGAGATTAGTATTAAAAAGTTTTTAAAATATGAAAACCAATTACATGTGAATTTAAAAATGTTGTAATAAACCATCTGGCTGTACATTATCATTTATATAACAATGATTACAGCAATGTTAAGAAGACGTAGATGTAATGAATGTCAAATTTTAATGCTCAGCAAATGTGAAAAATATATAAATGATTAATTAACTATTAAGTTGTGAGGCCCTGTTCACACATTTAACCGATTGGGTCAAAAGTTGAATCTTTGCAGACAGAATGAATACCCAAATCCTCCAATTCAATTATCAGGGTTCCTGTACCAGTTGTTGGAGGAGTACCTGCACACAAGCAGACATTAAAAAAGGGATATGCCAGCAAGAATTCTTCTCTTACAAAATAAACGCAACTTACCATCATCCACACACAAAATGACAGCTGTGTATTTGCCATCTTTGACAAAGGGAGATTCTCTGTCCGTGGGCCTCTTAACTTTAATCATTACAGTGTCTTGATGTACACTCAGCCAGCCGGCAGGATCACTGCCAATATACCTGGAAGGAACCAAAACATACAGATTAAAACTAGAAATGTTCAGCAAGAACATCTTAATGTTAGTTTGACATAGTCTTGTCTGGTGGTTTAAAATCATTTGATGTTCAAAGGATATACAGGCAAGCCGTAATTTGAATTCTGGGTAGAAGAAATTTGACATTGTTCCGTATTCCCTGGCTTTGTGGTTCGTGTGTTTTATGTTTACTGGACTTTTAGTTTGCATCTCACCCTTTTCTGTTCCTGTTTCCAGTCATGTGTGCCATTTTTGTAGTCCTTTGTAGTTTTTCTAGTTGATTAGTTCTATGATCATTCACAGGTGTTTCTTGTTTCCCTATTACCCCTCTAGTATTTAAACCCCAGTGTTTCTTATTGTAGCAAGCAAGAGCCGTGTGCTAACGAGCGTGTGCTAATGAGCGTGTGCTAACGAGCGTGTGATGAGCGTGTGCTAACGAGCGTATGCTAACGAGCATGTGATAATGAGCGTGTGCTAACGAGCGTCAACTGCACGCCAAACTGGTCTAGAGTCTCATGGAGGAGCTCCGGGAGGATAAAAGGATGAGAGAGGACCAGGCCTGGACTTTGTTATGTTTTTGTTTGTTTATATGCGGCAGTCGTCAGTGAGGAGCTGCTGCTTTACTTTCGTTTTGTTGGGGTTTTTTGGATTAAAGTTTCATGTTAAACGTTCGCCAGTTCCCGCCACCTTCTTCCCTGAACACAAACCTTGTTACACTTATGTTCCTTGTCGAGGCTTGTCCTGTACGTATGTATGTTTGGTGCTGCTCATTCTGTTCCCTCGTTCTCTGGTCTCTGTTGTAGATTTGCTATTATGTTTATTTTGTTATTAAACTCTTTGCATTTAGATCCAGCTCTCTGTGTTTGGTCAGTGTTAAATAAGGAATATAGGCAGGGTGGCCAATGGCTGATGACTTGAGAATTTACCGTCCATAAATACTTTTTTACTGGCTGTGAACAGGCCAAAACATGCAGTTATGACAATAAAATATTAGATACCAGTGAAAATTCTCTATTAAAATTTTTATACCACAGTTAAAACTACTAACCTAAATAATATAAATTTAAAACATTATTAAAGACAAGTAAACAGTCAGTAATAAAATAACAAATTGCAAGCAATAGAACAAAGATACAAATGAAATAAACTGTGTTTTTCTTATAGGTCTAACAGTAGTAAATTAAAGAGTAAAAAAATAACACTGCATAGTCTTCACTGTATAAATTAAATGTAGATTAATCCTTATTAAAGTTACTAAATTTATTTAGTCAAGATCAGTAAGTGATCTATTTGTCTATCATTTGTTTGATTAACATTAAAAACGCAGACAGCATCAGGATTATTAGTGCACGGATCTAATATACTGATACTGACACGCGTTTTCTTTCTCAACTGTTTACTTTCACTTATGGACATAATCGACTGTTTACTAGGATACTCGCTGAGACAGGCATTTTTTTACATAATTGTGTGGGAATTTGTCAGTTCAAGCACAAGACTTGAAAGAAAGCTCAAATTAGTTTTCAAGCCTTGTCTGACACGCGGCTTTCTTGGCAAGCGCTTCGGATGTGTAAACTTTACACATTGGCTTAAACTTTCGTGATGATGAAGCATAATTCACGTTTGTTCTCGTTCATGTTTTTACAACATTGCATTGTTAGAATTCATAACCATGTTAAATGTCGCATTTTGTGTTTGGCAAGTGTTAATTTTAGGTTCTGGATATACGTCTATTTTTTAGATAGTAGCTAGATAGTTGCTAAGGTTCTCAGTGGTTAATAGTGCTAGTGAGGCAGTTTGACAAAAAAAAAATGGATTCATAAAAAGTTAATCAATGCAAATCTATGGGATTTTTATTGTTCGCTTCAAGATCTGGAAATCTCTAAAGAAAGTAGTCAGAATTTTCAAATGGGATAATGAAATGTTCTAATATTTCTCACATTATCTTCTTTGATTTTCCAATGTCTGTTGTGTTATCATTGCTGTCAGTCACAGTAATAACAGCTGTGCCAGTGGTTGCATAACCTTCTCCTTTCCGGTCAGTAGCCGTAATTAACAGTGTATATCTGGAAAATGTCTGAAAAGAAAGATGTTTTCAGGCGAGTTTGTTTACATGAAATTATTCTTCACCAATGTGAGATTCATTCATCATTTCTCACCTCTTTGTCCAAGCCTAAAGCATTCACACGAATTCCTCCGGTAACAGAATTGATTGTAAACAGGTTTGGTTTTGGCAATTCTGGATCTTGCTTGACGATTGAGTAACTGATAACACCATTGTCAGTGTCTTTGACATCATCATCATCAGTGGCTGTGACTGTCATAAACTCGTGACCTTCAGTGAGAGAAGAAGAAAGACTGATTCGGTGGAAAAACTGAAGAAGCATTTGAAAAAGAAAAAAACTGCTACAGTAATAACCATTTCATTAAGAAACTGCTTCATACACCTACCTATACCAGCAGCTTCAGGAACATTTCCATTGAATGGATTTTGTGTAAAAACAGGCTTATTATCATTTTGGTCCAGCACAATTACAATAATATCCATTGGCGCTTCTGCTATATTCACATCAACTCCAGTCGCATGAGCTATAATCTAAAATACAGGAGAAGAGATACAGGCATGTTAAGAGAATAATATCTGATCTTGTTTGAAAAAACATAATTAAATAAATTAAGAGTGGTATCTATTAGTCCATGTCTTTTAGCTTTGACACATCAATATGCAAGTGTAGTTGAAGTACACTGACTTAATGTTTACTAGATATACAAATTACAAAAGATTCATGCACATGCAAACACATGAAAAGAAAAGCCGTTTTCTGAGGCCTTTTTATCTGATTAACTGATGACAGCTTTGAAAGAATTATGAGCAGAAAATCCTACACTGGAATACACTTAGAACTAACTGCTGATTTTAAAAGTTAGAGACTAAAATCAACTTACTCTGTATGAAGCTTTTTTTTCTCTGTCGAGTGGCCGAGTCACATACAGAATCCCTGATAATCTGTCTATAGTAAAAGTCCCCTTAGGCTCCAGATCCACTCCTTCACCTGTGATACTGTATTGCATCTGAGCTATCTTAGAAAAGTCAGACTTGATCTAAATACAGAAATCAATAGAGAACAAAGTCAATAACAGACAAACCTCTTTCTTGTTTTGAACATTCCCTTCATGACTTTCTCTCACCTGGACCAATGTTGCTGGGAAAGGACCTCTGCCATTCTCAAGTACATTAAATGGAGGAATAACCCAACCTCTCTTTGCTCTCTTCAGACCCGTTGAAGACTTTGGAAACATCAGAACCAGATCATCAGAGGGAGATTCCATCTGAAAATGTTAGTAAAATACACTGAGCAACAAAATATTTTTTGTTGACAATTAAATACAGCACACAAGCCATCAAATATTTGGGTAATTTTTGCATCTCAAAATGTTTACTACAGCTATTAAGTATTAAAATCTGTCTAGGTAAAAACAGTATTAATATATGGGGAGGGTAAAATGTTTGGGGTCTCTATTCAATAAACCAGTTTAGGTTGATTTGAGGCCGGCTGTACATTATTCTCTTTTAATAATAATAATATTAATAATAAGTAGGATGAGAGAGGACCAGGCCTGGACTATTTTACATTATGTTTTATTTATGTGTGTAATATAAAACAATGTCAACATTTTGGTAATCATAGGTTTTAGGCTTTAGCACTGCATAAATGAAACCAATCGGCAGACTTATTGTGTATTTGAGACCAATCAGAGAGAGCTGCGACAAATTACATTCATCAGCAGGGATGGGATATTTCATGTATTTAACACAGGCCTTCAATAATTAGTCCTTAACATGTACAGACATTGTATGTGTGCTACTTTAAATTGACATATTCAATGATCAAACTCAAGTGTCGAACAGAGGTCAGGCTTGTACTGTACTGACAGCAGTTTCTGGAAGGAACTTGTTTGTACCTGTGGAGAGGAGATGTTCATGACCGTGTCCATGTGATGGTCCTCATGATGATGATGGACACGCTCAACTCTGACAGATACCGTGTGCTTCTTTCCACTGGAGTCCCAAGCGTCCACAGAAAACACCTTGTGGCCTTCATGAAGAGTCACTTGTCTCTTCAGTGTTACAGTCCCATCCGTGTCCACATCAAACCGCTTGTCAGCGGACTGGAAGAGCGTACTTGTTTTTCCATCGCATGCATTAAAAATTACTGTCAGAAAAAGAGATTCAATTGGCACAATAAAGCATCTTGTCAAGTATGTAAACCTGGTTCCCTGAGAGGGGAACAAGACGCTGTGTGAGTGGCTGATACTATGGGAACACCCACCATGTGTGATGATGATTTGAAGTGTTGTCAAAAGTACCAGTATACGTCAACTTTGTGATGAATCAGGAAATCAGGGTTCACAAGTCAATACTTGGTTTTAAAAACATAACGATACCAGCCACTCTGTAGTGCCGTATACTGGTACCCACTGATAGAGCATGATATCAGCTACACTGTTTATAAAGGAAGCGCTCTTTGCTCAGTTTCTGAGTATAACTTTTGCCCTACTACATCATGCCAGAGATGGTGATAAAGTCAGAGGTAGTGGAGTTAGTGATCTGTGCTTGAGTATAACAAACACTTAACATGTGTATCTCCGCTTGGACACAGAGATACACACTAAAGAATAGAGTTCCCTGGGCAAAGACTTTATGTGGTTTTCTGGAAATTCTAACAAAACACAGGCGGATAATTCACTACCTAAATGAACCTATGAACATTCATTTATTCCATACATCATTAATCAACACTTATTTGTGAGATACAATACTTAAACTTGAGTGAGACCCTTAATTTTGACTCTGATGGAAGCTAACTTAGTGGATACAAAGCATGTATAAAATTTGATTTAATGTTATACTTAGAGAAATATTTAGCAAAATACTAAAAATATTTAAACTCCAAACGTACAGTTGCTTCAAGGTTTTATTTAAAGAGAACACAGCTTACGTCTTCCTAGTCTTTTTCCTTGGTGAAGGTCTTCTCTGTTCACTTTAAAAACCAGCAACTCCGACTCAAAGCCTGGAGAACATGAAGACTCCTCCGCAAATCCACATACAAACACCTAATTGGAAACATATTAAATCCCTTTATGTAATATATACACTTGATATTTCCCATTTTTCAATTGCTAGAAAGCGTCACTCAATACTGACACCACTTTTCAAAGGTAATTGTTTTTGTTCTGTTTAAAGCCACAGTCTGCTTTACCAACAGGAATATTGGCCAGTCAGTTAATCTCAAGTCTCCAAATTTTCTGAAACCACAAAAACACTTTACAGATGTCTTAAAAATATGAATAACACCTGATCACTTTATTGACCTTACTACCTTTGTGTTTTGAAAGAATGAGTTGATTTGAGACATTTATGATGTATTTTGGTAGTTCCCATGAAGACTCCTCCGCAAATCCACATAAAAAAGACCTAATTTGAAACATATTAAATCCAGTTATGTAATATATACACTTGATATTTCCAGGCTTAGGCCCAGAGAATGTGTAGTTGGCATATTCTAGTTATGGAGGCGATATGATTCTTCCATCATTAGCATCCCTGTGGCATTAGCTGTTGTGCAAATCGGTAAGGTGTTGAAAAAATGAACTAACTATTGAGAAATGTGTCCTAGCAACTGTTTTTTTTATTATTATTAAAAAGCTGGTCCGCAAATACTTCAGTTTTGCTGACTGTGTGAAAAGTTTTGACAGGGTCACTTCATTTTTTACCAATGCATTATTAGCAATCTAAAACAAAAAAAAAACACTGTATTACATGCTGCAGATAAATTCAGATAAGAAAACTAAAATAAATCAATAACATTAGATTACAAATGGTGTTTCTTTTCACGTATGGGCACTCTTGTCCCAGTGGAACCTAATTTACAGACCAAGTGTGAATAACTACAAGCATATTACCCTGTTTGCACTCAGTTTACAATTGTAAAGCAAACTTTTTTACAAAACACTAAATAAACACAATTACATAGCATTAGACAGATATAGCATTCAAAACTAACAGGTCTTGTGTTTCATTTGGAAAACACTGCCACACTCTACTGTGTATATAATAAACATGTTTTAATTAGATTTTCATGGTTTTAGATTGAAAGGACAAGGGGAAATCGGCCATTATAAGGCATTTGAAAAGACTTGTAAAAAAAAATTCAGTTTAAATATTGCCATTTTTTCTGACTTATATATAACAAAAGGAAAAAGTTTTTCTTTTTTCTTTTATGTTGTTCTGTCAACATAAAAGTGACTGAAATTTCAATTTCCCAAACTCTGTCTAATCACTGATAATACTAAAACTACACAGTTTTTCTCTATTAAACATCTGATATTCATTTTTGGTTGTGGATGTAAAAATGTTTAGCGTTTTATTTCTCACTCTCAGTCCTGATTTGAAGTATATAAAATCCTACCTTGCAAAGGAAAATAACAACTGCCAATCGCACAGTTTTCATTGTCTCTCAAAAGTCCTTCAAGGATTCCTTTCTGGTTGGTTTTTAAGATTGTGCAGCTATTTCATGTCTTGAGTTCCCCAGAATGCATACAGATGGGGAGTTTGCTAACTTTATAGGGGAGTTTTCCTAAGGGTGTGACATATGGAGTGATGCAATGAGCCAAGAAAAATTATATAACTTGACTGGAACCAATGAGGTGTAAGACTTGGTTTTCCTGCTAAGACAAAAGCTGAGATAAAACACACCTGCAATAAAGCAATAAAAGGCACAGAAGATCTCAAAGAAAGAGCACAGGACTCTTGTCCAAACTTTTCTCTGTCCTTATCTCTGCATCCCTGACTCAAGCCACTAAAAGTTCACTAAGACGTTCTACATACCACATATTATGTAAGTAGTCTTTATGGGGGACATTGTGTCAAAAGTGATTTATGACCCTAAATATGATTTTTATGACAGGTTATGATATATTTATGATTATGATTATGACATATTTATGACAGGATGTGCAGGTGGGAGGGGGTTTTATGACCACCAGCTGGTATGTGAACTTTTGACCCAGACCATGTGTTTCCGGAGAGTTTATGGCTGTGTGTTTGTGTGTTTATGACGGGCAATTTGCTTGGTGTGACTGGGAATGTTTTTTCAGGTGGATGTTTGGAATGGGGATGTCTTTTATTATAGTAGAATAATGTAGACAGAATGATGAAATTATGAACATGAAGAGGTCCGACACGGATTTGATTTTCATATGCATCGGCATTGTCCATGATGTCTGGGGGAGAGAATGAAAAAGAGTTTAAAGAAATAGCACTGATGACAAATAAAGCAAATTAGATAAACGAAATAAGCTGTATTAATTTATTAAACATTTAAAAGTACGTTTTAAACTTTAAACACATGATGAACTTAATGAGGTGATCTTTATGCGTCTATCTGGAAAATATCCCTGAGTCTTCTCCTTTATGAGTTTAAGAAAATACACCACATTGAACTTTAAATAATCATATAAATAAAATGAAATAAACTGTTCATTTTATAAGACATTTAAAAGTAAGTTTTAAACATGTGATGAACATAATGACCCATCTTTATGCGTCTAAAGTCACAGAGACTTACATTTTTTCTAGTAGAGAAAATGTCACAGAGTTTTTCCTCTGAGTTTTAAGAAAAATATAAATATATGGAAGGTGTTAATTTTATAAGACATATAATAGTAAGTTTTAAACTTTAAATTTGTTAATCAATAAAGCATAAAATAGTGAATAATAGTTTGATAAATGAAATAAGGTGTTAAAATACCAAGTATATAAATTTTAATCTAATAAACGTGAAATACTGTCTTACATAAATAAACCATATAAATTATGGAATAATGGTGCACATTATATTGTCACGGTATACTCATTCTCTGGTTCCTTCTCGTCTTGTGTTTTTATGTTGTTGTTTAAATGCACGTGTGTAGTGGGCGTGAGTGTTATGTCATTACCTGATCCGCTCCAGCTGATCATCATTATCATCACCAGCTGCAGCCCATTTCCTCACCTCATAAATACTCACCAGTTGTCAACTAGATGATAGAGAACTAGATGTTGTAAATGTTTACTATAACTTCTGGGAGGGTCTGGGGTGTTTTGTTTATGTCAACTTAAACTATTTGTATTATTGCTCTTTTTTGCATAAAGAACTTCTTCAGCTCTTGGATGTTAAACACCACGGGGTGTGATCATTTGAATTGTAGGTTTGTCAAAAGAAAAATCATCTGTATTTTAGATCTGTATTTACACTGTATTTTAGTGTGTCATACGTATTTGTAGCATTATTCTCTTGCTTCATTGTGTATTAACTCCATATTTATCAGACTGATGATATTTGTAGAAATAAGAAAAGTGTATTTATAAACCAAAAAGTATTGTTAGAACACTGTGTCTGGCCTTGTGTCAGAACACAACGGGTATGAAGATATGTTTGGTTTTAACTTTTTATTCTAAATTAAAGCTAGATTATCCTTTGAAAAGCACAATACAAACAGTATTTGGAAAACTACCTTACATAAGCTGTGTTTTCACCAATTGACCTGACCATCCTTGTGTGTTTTGGACACACTGTTTGAAATATTGCGGCAGCTATTTCTTAAAAACATTGTATCAGACATATGTATCAAGTTTTTATCCAGGAAATGAATTGTAATTGAACTTTTGTAGAAATAAGAAAAAGTGCATTTTATAAAGAAAAAGTATCAAAACATGCCGGAAAGATGATGATTTAAAAGAAATAGGATTTGCTTAGTCTTAATCACTCTCATATAGAAGGACTGTCATTTAATTCTCGTTATGCTATATTTGTTCATGTTTTTCATAAATTCCTATATGAACATGTTTGACCACGCTCGGACACTATAGTTTTTGCACACTGTACAAAAACAAAAACAAACAAAATGTAAAAAGTGTAATCGAGTAGTATACAAAATGTTGATTACAAACATTCAAAACTGATCACAAGTGGCTTTACTGTATTAATTTTAAATGGCTCATGTGATATTTAACTTTTTAGCAAGTTGACATCTAGAATTTACTTTTGTGCAATTGCATCTGTAGTTTTTACCAGAGTGTGGAACTTTAATAGTCTCAAGCATGTGTGTTTTGGACTCATGTGATTCCTGTTTAAAGATTATGTTTTAAAGTTAGTTAATTGGCTTTACAAGTGTGTGTAACTTTGCATCACTACGGTGTGACAAAATATGTTGGTGTGTAAAAATACACACAAAGATTTAAGCACAACTATTTACACACATACATTAGTTTATAGTAGGATAATATCCAACTGTATATTGCATATTGTGAACACTCCATTATCTGGTTATTTGGGTCAGAGAACATCCTTAGCTCATACATCTCTTTAATTGTGTGCTGGATGTTTAAGTGTTAGTTAAAAATAAAAAGGTATTAGTTAATAACAAACAAATAAAAACTACAAATGAACATGAAACCATATTATTAATAAATGAAATATGGTATAATTAAAGTTTGAAAATGACTTCCATAATATTTTCTTTTAGTAAACCTATGCCTGGATGTCTGAAACGTACTAATCAACATGCATTTCCTGTGGTTGTTAAACGCCTCAGGTGATTAATGAAATGTAATTTTGTCTGAAGAAAAAAAAAAGGATCGGTTATACATTTAAAAAAGTCTTCTAAGTTAAGATGATGTGTTTGTCACAAACACATCTAAAGGGTTTTTTACTCGTGAGGAAACCTCTAGCATTAATACTAATCAAGTAATCACAGAAATAATGGTCGTCAGACTGTTTTAAAGAAATTAAAGCATAAATAACTTTTCTGCTTTTGCAACACGCAAATGTATAAATGTTCAAAATCACATAAGTTTTCAAACACTTCTATTCCATACTTTGAAGCATCATGGTTTTAGGTCTGTAAAAATACAGCATAAAAATATGCTGTACATATGTTGTGTTTTCACCAATTGACCATCTTTAATCCCACCATTGTGTGAGGAACTTGGAGTATTGCAGCAGGTATTTCTTAAAAAACATTGCATCAGCCATATTTATCATATTTTTACTTTGAACCTTTGTAGACATAAGAAATACAAATTTTATAAAAGCAAAAGTATTTGATTTTGGTGGGGAACCCTGGGATGTTGGGTCTTTTAGATTAATCTTTGGTTTTAAGGGAAATTAAATATTCTCAGGAGGTCCATTGACCCTGAAGTTAAGACTTCTGAAGACCTTAAGACGAGTACAATTAAATATTCACTCAAGACAAACTTTACTTATACTGCGTCATGGACCACAGAGACACATCTCGGCTCTGAAAATGCGCTGCTATTTCCTAAAAGATTCAAATTAACCCTTTAGAAAATGATGCTAAAATAGGGGATTTTCGCGTATTTTGTTTTTGACTGTAAAATTATAAAACAATGTGCTATCTTCACGTGTAAGGTGTCATCTTTTCAGAAAAATAAACTGCTTTCAGTAACTTACAGTTATTGAAATTGAAAACGATTCAGACGATTCAGTGTGTCCGTTCAAACTGAACGGATCATTCAAACTGATTCGCGAACTAGTTTGACGAAGTCTTTGAACAGAATCGACTCAAAAGAGTAATTCATTTTTTTGAAATAAGAAAAAAGATACAGTGCGCTTGGAATAAACTATGCATTTAACAGCATGTATCGCATTAAAATAAAGTAACGAGAGGCGCGTCTCCCAACGTAAAAGTACAGCTTTTTCATTAGCAATGTACTCAAGTTAAAGTAAAAGTACCCACATTTAAATCTACTCTTAAAAGTACAATTTTTCCAAAAAAGAAAAGCACTCAAGACACTACCCACCACTGCCTGCTGGTGTGTATCGGTGGGCAAAACACTGCTTGAATATGATTGTATACATAAGATCTAAGACAACTAAGCACAGTTTTTGCTTTAAAATTGTAAAGTTTTGAACAGATGCAGTTGAGTAAATAATACCACAAATTCATGCAAAATCATTTCTGGAACATTCGATTCTATGGAAATGTCTATGTTCTGTCACTAACCTTACAGAAATATCACACTTGTAAAACACATTTTAAAATAAAACAATATGTTATTTGAACAATTACGCCGCCTTGAGCCATCAATGTGACAATATTTGATTTTTAATTAATTATATAGAATTTCAGACATGACTACAGAGGGAAAATGCTTTAATTTAATGCCAATGACAAGTTTGTCCACCATTTAAAATACAATAATGTATATCAAACAAATAAAAAAACATATTTAAAAAATAACCTAGAATACTTATGGATTAAACTACTTAATTTAGTTAGTATGGTTGACAAGATGTGGTTTGAAGCATCCATTTTGTAAAATGAATTTTTCATGAAAATTGTCACTGGTTTTACTTTTCTTATGGCTAACCCCAGTGACCCGATGACATTTTTGAAGTAATATTTCTTAAAAAAACAAAAAAACAACTTTGATATTGCCAAAGAAGTAAGAACACAAGTGTCAAAATGGTAGGCCTACATGCTTTCTTTAAATAAATGCACAAAAATATAAAAAAATAATTAAGCTGCCATTTATGTGTACATTCATAAAGTCAAAGAGAGTTCTAATACTGTATTCTAAGTTTAAAGTTTAAATGTATAAATCCGCTCTTCAAAAGGTGTCTGAATTGAGGTGTCATTATCGGGGTGCCTATTTCTTTCACGCTTTCTCCAAGAAAAAACAGGATGGGGACATCTCCCAGGAAGGACTATTTAGCTTATCATAACAATCAATGGATGAATATAAAATGTAACATCGTGGCCGTTTGACTTTTTCCTGAAGACACAGGTATAAACATCTAATTATATTGATCTTACAGCATGGGCCTGTGAAGTGTCAAAATGGTCACCTTTGGGGTATCCCTGAGGCGTCATCTAAATGACGCGTTGGGAATCATTTTGACCATGCTTCAATATCCGACGCTTTAGGCACCCTTTAGCGTCAGTTAGATGACGCGATCCTAGGGCGTCATGTAACTGACGCTTTACCCTTAGCGTCAGTTAGATGACGCCCTCCTACCCAGACCTAAACCTACCCGCGTCATCTAACTGACGCTACCCTTTAGCGTCAGTTACATGACGCCCTAGGATCGCGTCAAGTAACTGACGCTAAAGGGTACCTAAAGCGTCGGATATTGAAGCATGGTCAAAATTGTCATTTAGATGACACCTTGGGGTGATAACGCGTTGTGTCAGACATCCTGGCAACAGTCAGGAGATTTTATGATACAAGATTTTATGGTCTTGGATTGTAAAACACCTGGGGCCTCATGTACAAAGACTTGCGTTGAATTCATACTAAAACATTGCGTAGGGACAAAGCTGTAAATGTGCGTACGCACAAAAAAAAAAAACAGATGTATGAATCTCTGCGTACGAAGGATCCCACGCATATTCTCTTTGTACATCCCAATTAACGTAAAAATGAGCGCACATGCACGAGGACAACGCCCCACCCAGTCTCCTCCCTTAATTAAATACATTTAAATATGGTAATGAGTCCACTTTGGCAAAAGAAAGGAGTAAGAAAATGGCTAAAGCAAGCGGCAAGAAGCGAAACTTTACCGAAAGTGAATCGGAGGTGCTACTATCGGAGGTAGAAACGAGAAAAAAAAATATTGGGAACTTTGTCCTCCGGAATTAATAACAAAAGGAAAAAATATGAGTGGGAGAGTTTGGCTGATGCCGTCAATGCGGTGAGATCTGAAAGTCGCACTGTAAATGACCTTAAAAAAATGGTCTGATATAAAGGTAGACGTTAAATGGAGAACTGCTGCTCACCGACAAAGTGTGGGCAGAACAAGCAGTGGTAAAGGGGTCAGAGAATTGCCTCAATTATGGGTGACACTTTACTCTCTGGAGTAGTATCCGCTGCTGTGGGAGACTCGGATTTACTACAGGACTGCCACGAAGGTAACCAATATTATCTGCACATTTATTGAATGGAAATGTTTCCGATTCACATATGCAAATTCTTCCTTCAGATGGCGCCTTTATAGCAATGCGTGTGCAGTCGATCGCTCCGATTACATTAGGAAAACCGGCTATCGCTGCAAATTGCGTTTTAATGTTTGGCTGGTCAACTGCATTATATGGGAATATCATATGCTTTTATATGTTCTTACTTAATTGCATAATTGATAGAATATTCACATAAGGCTCGTGTGACAACATATGCAAATTATTTTATAATTTGCAAATTAATAGCAATGCTTCCCAGCTTTCACGCTCACGGTCGGATGTAGTACTAACAGTGAAATTAACGTGAGAAAGTGCGTTCCTCCACGCCAATTTCATGTCTGGCGTACGTACATTTCTCATAGTTTTTGTCCGTTGGCGACTCTTACAGGCAATGAAGTTAAGTTGCAAAGATTACACAACGAATTGTTCTACAAGTCTATCGCACTACCACCTGTGGGAAGCATTGCTGTTAATTTGCAATTTATAAAATAATTTACATATGTTGTCACACGAGCCTTATGGGAATATTATATCAATTATGCAATTAAGTAAGAACATATAAAAGCATATGCAAATTGATACAACCCTTAGTCTATGGCAATGGCAGCTTTGGCCTTATTAGAGGACATTGCTAATGGCAGAATCTGAAGAGAACGAGTTTTTAGGGACCACAATGATTTTCTGGCCCAGGATGATGACTGGCTTATCAGCCGTTTCAGATTTCCAAGGGCTATCCTCTTGGAGCTCTGTGCTGAGTTGTGTCCGAATCTAGAGAGAGAGACAGCGAGGAGCCACGCAATACCCGTTCCCTTGCAGGTGCTGACAACACTTGCTTTCCTGGCAACTGCTTCTTTCCAAAGGGAACTGGCAGACCGCTCAGGAATAAGCCAGTCGTCTTTGAGCCGCGCAATGCCAGCGGTATGGGTCGGGATCATCCGCATGTCTACCAGGTATAAGGTTCCCATATGATGCAGTTGACCAGCCAAACATTAAAACGCAATTTTGCAGCGATAGCCGGTTTTCTTAATGTAATCGGAGCGATCGACTGCACACACATTGCTATAAAGGCGCCATATGAAGAAGAATTTGCATATGTGAATCGGAAACATTTCCATTCAATAAATGTGCAGATAATATTGGTTACCTTCGTGGCAGTCCTGTAGTAAATCCGAGTCTCCCACAGCAGCGGATACTACTCCAGAGAGTAAAGTGTCACCCATAATTGAGGCAACTCTCTGCTCAAAGGGTGTAAGTTCATCGACCCCTTTACCACTGCCTGCCCAGCTAGAAATTTTTTGTTCTAAAAATGTTCTGAGAACATTACCATGCAGTGTTCTAATAATGTTTTCAGCGGGTAGTTTTGTTCTCTTACGAGAGTATCTCTCGTACTGCGTAATATCTTACGCTATGGGGAAAACCTCTTTTCCACGAGATATTGAAGCCAAAAATTATCCTTAATTTTGAATTAATGCAAAACGCTGTGCAGCAGCATGCAGACATAGGCAAGACGGCTTGCGTGCCTATTGGCTGCCCTGCGGCAACAGCAGCAGCCTATCGAGAGTGGCCCTGCGTGACACATACCCAATGGGGGCACTTCGCGCCCATTTCGTCACGTCCCGCCAGAAAGGGCGTGGTCCCGCCCTTGTAAATACGGCTCGATTAGGCTGGTATACTGATTTTCATCTCTTCAGCGAAGCATCACGCATCGCTGGATCCGGAGTGAGAAGCCGCGCCGTCTGAGATAAGCACACAGCGGGACGAGCCTTTGAGTCTGAAGTCGCTGGCATCGCCGCCTTTAGCCGCCGTACCTGCTACGCTTTCCGGCGTCATATCCTTTTATTGCAAGTGTGTGTGTGTGTTCGCCGCTGCGACACACATTTTTTCACTGTCTCTCTCTCTCCTAAAAGAGCTGCGTCTTTTTCAAGATGCATAGATCCTGCGGCTCGTGCCGAGCCACACTCAGTGAAGAGGATCGCCATTCTGCGTTTCCTGCCTGGGTGAGGATCACGCGGCTCTCGCTCTCGTCGACGGCGGATGCCCTCACTGTGAGCTATTGCCTATGGTGACTCTGAGGACTCGCCTGGCATCATTCTCAGAGCCTGCACTTCAACCCGCTGTAGCGCCGCGCCGTAAAAAGCGCCGTGCCCAGCGCGGCCTCGAGCCTTCTCCTGCCCGCCAAAGCTCGCCGGTTCGCCCGCCAGCTTCGCCGGCATCGCTCGAGTCCCTCACCGACGGACAGCGGCCGCCGTCTGCCGCCGCTTCCGCCATTGAGGTCGACGAAACAGCCCCGAGCCTTCTCCAGCCCGTGATAGCTCGCCGGTTCGCCCGCCAGCTTCACCAGCTTCACTCGAGTCGCTCGCTGACGGACAACGGCCGCCGCGCGCCGCCGCTTCCGCCATTATGACGACGAGATAGCTGCATCTGTAGAGAAGGCCAGCTTCAAAACCGCGGCTAGCTTTCTTTACGTTATAAGAAAGCTACCCCACCCCCGCCCCCCGTGGGCATGCGTCACCGGCGAAATGAGGAAAGAGTGTGTTTTTAGTCCCGCCGAGGTCGGACCAATCTCCATTTCTCAAACATTTCTCAGCTCCTCTTAGTTTGAGCGGCTGAAAATGTCAATATTGCAGCAATGAGCCTGTTGTATAACACGCACGCCTGCAAACAAACGCCAACACACACAAACTGTGATGACGCTCTCTTATCTGCTCGAGCTGTTTTAAGCTTTTGTCATTTCCCCCTGTGGCTCAGTGGCGAAACCCAAAGCCCTTCGCACGGGAGACCCGTGTTCGATCCCAGGTCTCGCAGCAGATAAAAAAAAAAAAAAAAAAATTTAGTCTCGCTGCGGCCAGACTTGCACCGAAACTTTTCGCTCGTTCAGTTCCAAGAAAATGTGACTGTTCCAGTGTATTTTGCAGTAAACAAGCCGGTACCATGGCCCGCTTGCCTGCACAAAAATGCCGTTTCCACGGCGACGCAGAAAAATCATATAAGCAGTGTATTTTCTGGTATTCCGGCCAAAGCCGATGGTGTTATGAGTGTAATAAAAATGCCCACAGCCCAGTGTTCATTTCTACACACAAACACAGCCCGCCACAGTGCAGGGCACGCACAAATGAGATTGACTCATGTCATTGTGCATTAAATGTAGTGAATGTGCCCACAACCCAGTGCCCACAAACACTACACACTGCATGTGCCACGTTTTCTGTAAAACGAAACCAACACACATACAGTCAGCTAAAACCCACGGTGTTTAAGTCTCGCCGCGGCCAGACTCCACCGAAACTTCTCGCTCGTTCAGTTCCAAACGATGTGACTGTTCCAGTGTATTTCGCAGTAAACAAGCCGGCACCACAGCCCGCTTGCCTGCACACAAATGCCATTTTTACGGCGACCCAGATAAATCCCAAAAGAGTGTATTTTCTGGTGTTCCGGCCACGGCCGATGGTGTTATGAGTGTTGTAAGAATGCCCACGTCTCAGTGCCCATTCCCACACGCAGACACAGCCCACCACAATACAGGGCTAGAACGAATAAAATCGACTCATGTCGATTGTGCAATGAATGTAGTGTACGTGCCCACGACACAGTGCCCACAAACACTACACGAAGCATGTCCCACGGTTTCTGTAAAAACGAAACCAACACATTTTCAGTCGGCGCGAGCCGACAGTGTTCTCAGTGCAGTGAGTGTGCCCGCTATCCCGCGCCCACATTCCCTCACAGACATGCCGAAGCCCACGGGGTTCGTCCCGCTCGCCTTCTCTCCACAATCTGTCAGAGAGAAGCCGAGCGCGGTCGGGCTGCCCGCTGTGATCAGCGCACCCCCCGCCTCGCGCATTGCAAACACAGTGTTTGTTTCTCAGCACACCGGAGCTCTCCGGCCGCCGCTATGCCGCGGCCAGAGCCCAGATTTCATTCTACCTCTAGCTATTCACGCACATGCGTGGGCAAAGCTTCCCGGGGTATCAGAATGGGTGCTGAACACTATAAAAAGAGGCTATTCGCTGCAGTTCGCTCGACGCCCCCGCCGTTGTGCGGCGCGAGTCGAAACGACGGTAAAAAACGAAGTATCTCATCTACTTCGAGCCGAGATAGCGAAACTACTGAGCAAAGGGGCGATAGAACCTTTATCTCAGGCTCAGAGCGAAGGGGGTTTATACAGCAGGTATTTTCTGGTACCCAAAAAAGACGGGGGTCTCAGACCCATTCTAGATCTGCGACAGCTGAACAGAGCGCTCGCGAAGCGCCACTTCAGAATGATTACAACCAGGAAAATCCTCGCGCAAGTTCGCCGGGAAGACTGGTTTATGTCAATAGATCTGAAAGACGCCTATTTTCAAATACAAATAGCGTCACGTCACAGGCAATTCTTGAGATTCGCCTTCGAGGGCCAGGCATACCAATACAAAGTCCTGCCGTTCGGCCTGTCCCTGGCACCCCGTACATTTACGAAGTGCATGGACGCGGCTCTCGCACCCCTGAGACTCCAGGGCATGCGAATTTTGAACTACTTGGACGATTGGCTGATTCTAGCTCGATCACGATCAGAGCTCATAGAACACAGGGCCACATTACTCGAGCATCTCGAGAATCTGGGTCTCACAGTCAATTGGGCGAAGAGCTCGCTGTTTCCCAGCCAGAAAATTTCTTTTCTGGGAACAGTGCTGGACTCGCTATCCATGACAGCGCGTCTGACGCCAGAGCGCGAACGGGACATTCAGAGCGCCGCGAAATCCTTCCGCCGCGGCTCGGTTGTCCAGCTCAAAAGGTTTCAGAAAATGCTGGGCCTCATGGCCTCAGCAGCTTCAGTGCTCCAGCTGGGTCTGCTTCGCATGCGCCCACTGCAGCTGTGGCTGAAAGCGCGAGTTCCTCCCAGGGCATGGACCGCTGGTCGGTTTCGCCTCCGGGTCGATCTGAAATGCGTTTCAGCTCTGGAACCTTGGAAGATAACCGACTGGTATCAGTCAGGTGTGAGTCTGGGGACTCCCTCGAGTGTGAAGGTGGTGTCCACGGACGCCTCCACCTCGGGATGGGGAGCGCTGCTCGAGGGCAGACCGTTCTTTGGCCAGTGGTCAGAACAGGAAAAGCTCCTACACATAAACTGTCTGGAAATGATGGCAGTCGACAACGCGCTACGGCGCTTCTGTCCCCAGATAATGGGCCACCACGTCTTGGTCCGGTCGGACAACATGTCAGTGGTGGCATACATAAATCGCCAGGGCGGCACCAAGTCCCGAAACCTTTACAGGCTAACGGAACGCCTCCTGGTCTGGGCTCAGCACAACCTGCTTTCACTGAGAGCGGCGCACGTGCCTGGTCACCTGAATCTGGGACCAGACAGACTGTCCAGAAACAATGTCCCAGCAGGGGAATGGTCGCTGCACCCGCAGACGATCCAACTGCTGTGGGATGGATGCCCAGTGCTGCTTGTGGCTCCGCTCTGGACAAACCAGACTTGGTTCCCAGTCCTGATGCGGCTGACCAGCACTGCCCCGTGGCCAGTACCGTTGAGGAAAGACCTCCTCTCTCAGGCCGAGGGCTCGATTTGGCATCCTCGCCCGGAACTATGGTCCCTACATGCATGGGCCATCAACGGGTACCCGCTAGCCTCCCGGAGGGAGTGCTAAACACGATCACGCAGGCAAGGGCCCTGTCTACTAGACGGCTCTATTCCTCGAAATGGTCTGTGTTCTCTGCTTGGTGTCAAGCTCAGCGCTTTTCACCTGTAGACTGCGGGGTCACGGAAGTACTCTCCTTCCTTCAAGAGCTGCTGGATAAGGGCAGGTCCCCATCCACGCTCAAAGTGTACGTGGCGGCCATAGCAGCGTTTATAAAACCTGTGTCTGGCCAGTCACTGGGGAAGAACGACCTAGTCGTGCGATTCCTCAAGGGAGCTCGGAGGCTGAACCCTCCCAGACCTCCTTCAGTCCCGGTGTGGGACCTTTCTACGGTTTTGGAAGCCATGAAAGGTGCCCCGTTCGAGCCACTCCATTTGTCAGACATGAAGCATCTGTCTTTCAAAACGGTGTTCCTTTTGGCTCTCGCTTCAGTGAAGCGCATAGGGGACTTACAAGCGCTTTCGGTAAGCGCGTCATGTATGGAGTTTGGGCCTAATGACTCTAAGGTCATACTCAAACCAAGGCACGGGTACGTGCCCAAATCCCTCAACACACCGTTCAGGGCCCAGGTCATTTCCCTGTGCGCTCTCTCGGTTCATGATGAGGAGAAAGATGCTAGTCTCCTTTGCCCTGTCAGGGCACTGAGAGCTTATGTGTCCCGCTCGTCTGTCTTCAGACAGACCGAGCAGCTCTTTGTTTTGTTTGGCGGACGCTCCAAGGGCCTGGCCGCATCAAAACAGAGCCTATCCAGATGGGTAGTCGACGCCATAGCACTGGCTTACACTTCTAAGGGCCTGCAGTGTCCTTTGGGTGTCAGAGCGCACTCCACAAGAGGCGTGGCCTCGTCGTGGGCGTGGTATAGTGGGGTTACCTTGCAAGATATCTGTACGGCCGCGGGCTGGGCCTCGCCGTCTACATTTATAAGGTTTTATAACCTAGAGGTTCCCGCCTTACAAGCCAAGCTTCTGTCGGTTTAGAATTCAGTGCTATCTGCCCCGCAGTGCGGCCCAGATGCTGAGTTTGCCTGTGCATCGCTCACTGAGCGATAGAAACTGCCCCTTGGGTGTTGAATAACCCGTACTATTACCCAGTTCAGGCTGAACACGTTCACCCTGTCTGCGTGAAACACTGTTAACATAACTAGCTCCTGTAGGATGCTATTTTATGGGGAATGATGCTTGCAGCCTCTCTTCTCCGACTCTCTGTGAGTCTATGGTGATTATGCACTATATGAGCCCCGGGCTACTGCCCTTGGGACTTTGGTGTCGGATCCCAGTACGCACGGCGTTTTGCATTGTGTTCCCCATAGCGTAAGATATTACGCAGTACGAGAGATACTCTCGTAAGAGAACGTACTCGGTTACTAACGTAACCTCGGTTCTCTCTAGAGAGGGAACGAGTACTGCGTATCTTGCCGTGCATACACAGCTCTGGTTCGCTTCGGCGATGAAAACCAGTATACCAGCCTAATCGAGCCGTATTTACAAGGGCGGGACCACGCCCTTTCTGGCGGGACGTGACGAAATGGGCGCGAAGTGCCCCCATTGGGTATGTGTCACGCAGGGCCACTCTCGATAGGCTGCTGCTGTTGCCGCAGGGCAGCCAATAGGCACGCAAGCCGTCTTGCCTATGTCTGCATGCTGCTGCACAGCGTTTTGCATTAATTCAAAATTAAGGATAATTTTTGGCTTCAATATCTCGTGGAAAAGAGGTTTTCCCCATAGCGTAAGATATTACGCAGTACTCGTTCCCTCTCTAGAGAGAACCGAGGTTACGTTAGTAACCGAGTACGTTTTGGTTCCCAGAATGTTCTCCTAAAAGCTAGGATAACATTCTCTAAAAACATTCTAAATATGTTTAATGCTAATATTGTTAGAACATTATTCCCTAATGTTCTTATAACATTTTCAGCAGGTAGTTTTCTTTTTGTTCCCAGAATGTTCTCTTAAAAGTTCTAATAACATTCTTTAAAAACATTCTAAATATGTTTAATGCTAACATTGTTAGAACATTATTCCCTAATGTTCCTATAACATTTTCAGGGGTAGTTTTCTTTTTGTTCCCAGAATGTTCTTAAAAGATCGGATAACATTCTCTAAGAACACTCTAAAAATGTTTTGTGATGACCTTCTATAAAGGTTTAATCATACAATTTTTAGAACATTACATCCCCTAACATTCTTATAAAGTTTTTAGTGGGAAGTTTTCTTTTTGTTCCCAAAATGTTCTCTTAAACAAAAAAAATGCTTAGCTATAACATTGTTAAAACATACAATTTTATTAATCTCAAAACTAAAACATCAAAATCTAACAGGTTTATAAATGGCATCCACATAAATTATTAGAAGTTCTGCGTACAGTAAATGCCCAACATTACATGAAGAACTCAGTAAAGTCCAAAGTGCAATCATGCGTCTTGACTGCTGTGTTTGCTCAGAGCGCTCATCATCAGTCTTTGCTTGTCTTGGTTCTTGCAGAAGAATAATATAGTTATCTGTATTAATATGTGTTCTATACTGTTCTCTCTTCTAGTTGTCCAGCTGCTCTCCCAGTTCGCAGCATTGAACTCTATTCTCTGTGTGCATGGTAGAGTTTTTCCTCATAGCCTATAAAAGTCTCTCGCAGGTCCTCTGTTCTGATAGGCAACATTTCCCGCTCGGTCAAAACCGCGCCCATCGGTAAACAGATGAACGCCCATCAACGTACAAATGTGGGGGAGGCGTCGGACAAGTGGATCAGCACTGTGAGAGGGAAACAGGCGCACGCACGCGTCACATCCTTGTAAAAACTGCATTTTATTATTAGCCTATTCAGAAATGGTGTAAAAGACTGGTAAATAAAATACAACATTAACATTATAAACACTATTTATAACATATAGGCTATGCATATTTTACTTCCCTTTACTAGTCTATTTGAAATCCTTAAATTAATGCTATTCAGAAAACAACAAGAATGAAAAATAAGTAACGTTAGCCAGGTATAATAAAACTATACATAGCCTATAAAAATAGCCTATGTCCCCTTTATTACAAACAACATTTAGCCTATTTTAAACACCAAGCCTAAACGAATTTATTTTAATCAAAACCGAAACTGTAGTGACGTTGGGTTCCAGCATCTCTCTTTCGGTCCAACGTTTCCATATTTGCAATGTAACGTTTAGAATTTGGATGTTTAAATTTCTAGCGGCGTTATTAATGTAAAGAAGGTTTCCTACTTTAGTCAAGTCCCTTTTAAATCAGCATCTTCACAGTAAGGGAAATTAGTTTGGAATAACAGCAAATAGGTGGTGACTGACGGCACAACCTTTAATATTGTATACAACAGACAATTAAATTAAGCAGAATAACTTTTTATGTGATTGGTTGACTGTGTTTTATTTTAATAATGAACAGGCTACGATGTCAAGCTAGCAATGCCAGAAGTGAACGGATAGTATGTTGTGTAAGCACGCGATGCGGCGCCATTAAGTGGACTTGTTCTTCAGCAGGGGAAATAACTTAATACTCTGTCATTTAATACTCTGTCATTCGAAACAGTAAAATATATATTTTTCTTTCTGTACATTCAAAATGACTACAAAATGTCATATGCCTTTGAAAAATAAAGAAAACCACGATGCGCGTCTCGGTCTCCTTGAACATCTTTCTGGCGCACACCAAAAATGAACCAAAATCTAAATAGCCTTTCTTGGCGCACCTCAACATTTAGATTATTTGAAGTAAAACACATAATATAGGGCTAATCACTTAGGAATAAATCACAGCATGCTTCATGATAATAACGTGACTTTACAGTCCGGAAAATATAAAATAGCTAATTATTTCACGGACCAACTGGCACTTGAGAACTGCTGGTCTATACAGAAGAAAGCCCTGTCTAGCCTCTTGCCCGGTACGGGTTTTGTCGAGCCATTCGTTAGTCTGGTTGTTTAATGAAAAAAAGATGAAATGTAGTTGCAATAAACGAGTTAAGAATCCGAACATCAGCTGCAGCAGCGGAGGACTCTTATTCTGCTGTGCGGAGATGAGGAAGAACTGATGACGACACAGTCTGATCTTCGGCTGACAAATCAGAGGAAAGGGGTGTTTCATTCCCGCCCACGTGTAGAAATGGAATATTCAAGCTGTTTATTAATTTTTCTACCTCAGAACGAAAAATCAAGCGGAATTCTTGATTTTCTGGGGGGTTTTTTGGAAAAAAAGAAGGGAAAAAACAAAAAAGGAACTGTTTTCTAATTTTCTACTTTCAGTATAAAATAAAAAAAAAACACTGAACGAATGATACACGGATTCCTTATGAGTATCTTTTTTGTTTCTGTAATTTAAAACATATACTTAAGGCGAGACACTACAGGTGAATAGGGTAATTTTTTTAACTAGCAGATATCACCATGAAAATTGATTCATTCGCCAGTTGATTACCTACATTAAGATGAGAAAAAAATGTATTACAAGTTTTCTGTAATTTAATGTTTAAATATGCAAATGAGACATTATCTAATTAAATATGCGCTAATTTGCATATATTTTAAAAAACGAAATCTGAGTATTGGATAAAGCCAGGTTCAAAATTATTTTTTCATTGTGTTCACATATTAGATGGGAAAAAAATTACAGAGGGATTTATGGATATCTACTTTTGTTATCCTGTAAATCAGAATATACTGCCAATAGCCTTAAAAAATGATTTTCGACATGTTTTTTGGAATAAAATGTTATATAAATCAGGCTAGGAATAATATATTTACAAATCCCTCTGTAAATGTCTTCATAATATAACTAGGTACAAGACTGGAAAGTTTGGTGTATATAGGTGCTACTGAAGTGGAGATTTCGGACTTGGAGTATGAGAGAAAAGTCATTTTGAGAAAACGAGCTTTAAAGCATTTAGAGTAAAATTCCCCCTTTTACTTTCGCGATTGGTTGCTGATAAAAAGGAAATGACCATATTTGGATCCGGCAGTATTGTTCAGGAGAGAGAGAGCTTTCTAGCTGTGTGTGTGTGTGATGGCGATCGCGGAACAGAGGGATGATTTATAACGAGAACTTTTGATGAATTTATGAGAAATCTTCAGACACAAACAGACAAAGTGTAGTAAAATAAAGACCTAAATGTGTGTGTTTCGGACTTTTTTTCACCACAAGTCTGAAAGAAGACATGTTATTGAAGACAAATATCCCAAAATCTCAAAATTGACCAGTGAAAAAAACCCGATGTTTTTGCCTGCCGTGTCTCGCCTTAATCCATTATATACATGTTAATAACACAACTAGAGGCTAAATTATGTGAACAAACTTTGATGTTGGCTTGAGAAGCCTGAACCTCGAACCAGGACTGGAACTCAGGTGGCCATGAGCACAGCTCCAGCCAGTGGCGTCATGCCCATTCAAAGTGAGGGGGCACGTGCCCCCTCAGATTTTTCCTCCCTGATAATTTTTTTCCTATTATCGTCGCTGCCCGATGAAACTCACCTATGTCCAAAACGGTTACTTTTCAGTAAGTGAAAAAAACACCTAATTCAAAAGCAGTTGAACGTAGCGGTGTCATACTTGGTACGGCATCTTTAAATGTAACCATAGTCTTGCCAGTGTAATGATATAATCCACATTTGACCAAAATTGAGTTTAAATGGACATACGTGCATATTTTACAGTAACGGTGGTCGATACGCGCTCTTCCGATCATTAATTAGAATGGCCAAGTCGCGTTTCATATTGACAGATGAATAGGCTACGCTCAGTTTATTAAATACGCTCAGTTTATTAAATGTCTCTAGCAAACTATGAAGGGACAATGAATCAATACACTCATTGCTGAACCCAGGGCCGGCGCGTGCTATGTAGCCTACAAAAAAATACAGCCATTTCTGTTTTTTTCTTTTAAAGAAAAAAACAAGCTGCACCCTTTTTTTTACATTTCATCTTTCATTCCGAAATGAACGAAAAAGTACACCGACCCAACATGTATTAGCCTTTTTACCCGTAACGTTATCAATCTAAATTAATCTCGTTTTTCTTTATTTAAATTTCGTTTTTTTTCTTTATTTAATTTTTGTTTTTTCTTTATTTAAAATTCGTTATTCTATATTTAAATCTACCCTTTACTGTGTCAGTAATTTATTAGTCAGAAAAATATTAGACTACCTTAAAAGTAGACTATTAACAGACCGGTGCGTTAACATCTCCACAATAAACAGTGACAATTACTTCGTCTAGACCATTTACCGGTAAATAACAGTTGTGAATATATTGCGAATATATAATAAACTTGAACAGTTGTCAAAAACAAACATTTGCTGATACTTTACCTCACAGAGTTATTCGGCTATACAATGCTGAGCTTCCAGAGACGCTTAGACCTGCGAGATGCCTCAGGGCGGGAGATACGCGGCGTGATTGACAGCTTTGACACCAAATGGATATACGTGAAAATCAGATGACATGATTTCACAACTTTTCATTGGTCATTTAGACATGTGAAGCATACTGTATACTGTAAAAGGTCAATGCAGGCGCTATGTTCTGCTCACACTTTGTCGGTGCGCAGCAGTTCTCCATTTAACGTCCACCTTTATATCAGACCATTTCTTTTAAAGTCCATTTACAGTGCGACTTTCAGATCCCACCGCGTTGACGGCATCAGCCAAACTCTCCCACTCATATTTTTTCCTTTTGTTATTAATTCCGGAGGACAAAGTTCCAAATATTTTTTTTCTCGTTTCTACCTCCGATAGTAGCATCTCCGATTCACTTTCTGTAAAGTTTCACTTCTTGCCGCTTGCTTTAGCCATTTTCTTACTCCTTTCTTTTGCCAAAATGGACTCATTACCATATTTAAATGTATTTAATTAAGGGAGGAGACTAGGTGGGGCGTTGTGCTCGTGCATGTGCGCTCATTTTTACGTTAATTGGGATGTACAAAGAGAATATGCGTGGGATCCTTCGTACGAAGAGATTCATACATCCCTTTTTTTTTGTGCGTACGCACATTTACAGCTTTGTCCGTACGCAATGTTTTAGTATGAATTCAACGCAAGTCTTTGTACATGAGGCCCCAGGTGACCGGCCTATCTTTTAATTGCTTGATGTTTCCTGAAACAAACTGCAAATGCTAATACATTGCAGCTACACAGAGAGGAAGGGGAGGGCCGGTGAGCCCCGTCATGATGGAGACACTCTTCATTTTCAATCTAGCAAACAGAGAGCACACAGCTCTTCTGCTCAGAAATTCAAGATCTGTGATTTTAACCAGAGCCAAAAAGACCTCCTAATTTCACTGATGGTAAGTTCACTTCAACATATGTTTAAAGGGTTAGTTCACCCAAAAATGAAAATTATGTCATTAATGACTCACCCTCATGTCGTCCCAAGCCCGTAAGACCTCCGTTCATCTTTGGAACACAGTTTAAGATATTTTAGATTTAGTCCGAGAGCTTTTTGTCCCTCCATTGAAAATGTACGTACGGAACACACTCTTTGTCCAGAATGGAAATAAAGACATCATCAAAGTAGTCCATGTGACATCAGTGGGTTAGTTAGAATGTTTGGAAGCATCGAAAATACATTTTGGTCCAAACATAACAAAATCTACGACTTTATTCAGCATTGTATTGTCTTCCGGTTCTGTTGTTGATCCGCGTTCACGATTCCGCAGTGACCCTGCTGACGTAAGACGCTGATGACGTGTTATCTGGAGATTAGGACATCCGCGACATGCACACCTACGCACCATTTTAAAAAAAAAATATAGCAATACAAACAATGTAGAATAGCTTGAATACAGCGCCCGTCTCCCTCAAACTGTAAACGAAGCTCGGGCGCACCAGATAACACGTCATCAGCGTCTTACGTCAGCAGGGTCACTGCGGAATGGTGAACGCGGATCAACAACAGAACCGGAAGACAATACAATGCTGAATAAAGTCGTAGTTTTTGTTATATTTGGACCAAAATGTATTTTCGATACTTCCAAACATTCTAACTAACCCACTGATGTCACATGGACTACTTTGATGATGTCTTTATTTCCTTTCTGGACAAAGAGTGTGTGCCGTACGTACATTTTCAATGGAGGGACAAAAAGCTCTCGGACTAAATCTAAAATATCTTAAACTGTGTTCCAAAGATGAACGGAGGTCTTACGGGCTTGGGACGACATGAGGGTGAGTCATTAATGACATAATTTTCATTTTTGGGTGAACTAACCCTTTAAAACTAATTTTAAATAGATATAATATGTCATCTTATTTCATATAAACACTGTTTTATATGTTTATTTATCTGTGTAAGGCAGTATTCCGTGGTGTATTAGATTGAAATACTTATACTTGATAATTTCTTATTTCAAATAATATGAACTATTATTCACTAATTTATATGTTTTATTTATCTATGTAAGTCAGTATATCGCAGTATGACCCTATAACCCTGATGTATTAGATTAAAATGTGTATACTTGGTAATTTAACAACTTATTAAAAATAATATCAACTATTATTCACTTTTTTATATGGTTATTTATCTGTGTAAGACAGTATTTCACATTTATTAGATTAAAATGTGTATACTCGGTAATTTAACACATTATTTCAATTATCAAACTATTATTCACTATTTTATATGGTTATTTACCTGTGTAAGACAGTATTTCACGTTTATTAGATTAAAACTTGTATACTTGGTAATTTAACAACTTATTTCATCTATCAAACTATTATTCACTATTTTATATGGTTATTTATCTGTGTAAGACAGTATTTCACGTTTATTAGATTAAAACTTGTATACTTGGTAATTTAACACATTATTTAATTTATCTAATTTATGGGTTTTATTTATTTATGTAAGCCAGTAAATCGCAGTGTGACCCTCTAACCGTGAAGTACTAGATTAAAATGTGTATACTTGGTAATTTAACAACTTATATCGACTATTATTCACTATTTTATATGGTTATTTATCTGTAAGCCATTATATTGTGGTATCCACATGATGTTCCTATATCACCATGTATTAGATTAAAATATGTATACTTGATAATTAAACAGCTTATTTAATATAATGTGCACTATTATTCCATAATTTATATAGTTTATTTATCTGTGTAAGACAGTATTTCATGTTTATTAGATTAAAATTTATATACTTGCTATTTTAACACCTTATTTCATTTATCAAACTATTATTCACTATTTTATGCTTTATTGATTAACAAATTTAAAGTTTAAAACTTACTATTATATCTCTTATAAAATTAACACCTTCCATATATTTATATTTTTCTTAAAACTCAGAGGAAAAACTCTGTGACATTTTCTCTACTAGAAAAATGTAAGTCTCTGTGACTTTAGACGCATAAAGATGGGTCATTATGTTCATCACATGTTTAAAACTTACTTTTAAATGTCTTATAAAATGAACAGTTTATTTAATTTTATTTATATGATTATTTAAAGTTCAATGTGGTGTATTTTCTTAAACTCATAAAGGAGAAGACTCTGGGATATTTTCCAGATAGAAGCATAAAGATCACCTCATTAAGTTCATCATGTGTTTAAAGTTTAAAACGTACTTTTAAATGTTTAATAAATTAATACAGCTTATTTCGTTTATCTAATTTGCTTTATTTGTCATCAGTGCTATTTCTTTAAACTCTTTTTCATTCTCTCCCCCAGACATCATGGACAATGCCGATGCATATGAAAATCAAATCCGTGTCGGACCTCTTCATGTTCATAATTTCATCATTCTGTCTACATTATTCTACTATAATAAAAGACATCCCCATTCCAAACATCCACCTGAAAAAACATTCCCAGTCACACCAAGCAAATTGCCCGTCATAAACACACAAACACACAGCCATAAACTCTCCGGAAACACATGGTCTGGGTCAAAAGTTCACATACCAGCTGGTGGTCATAAAACCCCCTCCCACCTGCACATCCTGTCATAAATATGTCATAATCATAATCATAAATATATCATAACCTGTCATAAAAATCATATTTAGGGTCATAAATCACTTTTGACACAATGTCCCCCATATAGACTACTTATGTATCTTTTGAATCTATTGTTTTTTCCATTTTATGTTTGGTATCATTTTAAATGTCTCAGTGCGATTGGTAAAATGGTCTTAATTTCATTGCAGTCATTGGTATTATGAGAAAGATTGAAAACTTAAATTATGTTCTCCTTTTTGGGTGGTGTGTCTTCTCTCCCCCGAAACCAAGTGTTACCCCATGAATAGACCCAAAACAACTCACAATATATTTATATAACAATATAGTACTATAAAATACAATATTATATGCACAATATATTTGTACAAGCCTTTTGTTCTGTGTATGAGGGTGATTGGCAGAGCAATCTTGGGAACCTGTAACCAGAAAATCTCCATGCAGTGCTGAGTCAGTGTCTTACACTCGAAACACACTCACACACCACTGTGTGTCTCTCAGGTACATTTCTTAGACTCTTAGAGTCATCTTCGAGCAATTGATGTTATTTAGCCTATTTATTATTTCTGAATTGGCTTTTAATTGTGTAATTGGCATGATACATTTTTACCTGACAAATAAAATGTTATCAAAGCAAAGAAGGCAAAAAAATTGCTGCACGGGGTGTGAATTTCTTACCTCGGTGCTCTCTGGATGTAAGGGACGGTTCAGCTCACAAAATAAAGATATTCCAGATGTAGCCCTATGGGAATTTGAAGTGTTTTCTAAAATCATTATTTTTATTGTGTTTATTTTCTTTAAAATGTACATTTCATGTTGTTAAAAATGTGTAAATAATATTTATGTGTGTTAAATATTAAGTCAGTTAAAATTCATGTACCCGAAAGAAAGATCCAATCAGGAGTGAGGGTGAGAGGTCAGAAGAGAGAGGAAGAGGAGACACACGAGACGGGGAAGAACGGAGAGAGAGAGTCGGTTGAGAAGTGTGCTGTGAATTTCACGTTAGAAGTTGGTAAAACACCAAGTTAATGTGAGTTGCAGACATTTGCTTAGTTTAAGTTTATGGTTTTGAAAAACTCGGTTAGAGTTTTCCACGAGGAGAAAAGAGTGGACGGCTAGTCAGCACGATCTAACTACGAGGACTTTGCCCGCGAGTATCCTGCTCGGTTGCCCTGTTGTGCATTGTCTGAAGAAGCACTTATCTCCAGAACCATTCTCTGCATAGCTGTCGGACGACGCCTTCCATTGGCGGCCTTTTTTTCCTTTTTTTTTTTCTGCGCCATGACGTGAAGCGACCGTTGTGTTTAAGGTCTCCCCGCTCCCAAGCAACACTACAGGCCTGCATCTTATCCTCCTCTGACTGTTGGGGTATTCATTTTATTTCATTGAGTGGCCATTAAGTTATATTTGTCGGTTTAGCTTTGATTTTGGGAATTTAATTGTGGTTTTATTTGAATTGCACTGTTGATATTTGAACTATATGTACATACTATATATTTTTTTTCCCAGTAAATAGTTCAAACGTATTTCTGTAGTAGTTTTTTTTCATTACATTGGGTTTAAGATATTGATCATTTGATGGTTAATGTAAGATAATATCCTTGAGTTTACAGTATCTTGGTTTAAAGTGACAGTGTTTATAAATTCTGACTAATATAAGTGACCTTTAACTTGATGTTTATTGCCTTAAAGTGTTGATAGTCATTTATAAAGGGTGGAATATTAATGTAACTTTAAAACCCTATTTAACCAAGGATTTGAGATAGCTGCATACCATTAGTGTTTGACTTTAATTTGGTTATAAAGAGACTATTGGCATTTTACTTTAAGTTAAAATCTAACATTAAAGTAACTGCTAACAAATAGGTATTAGGGAATTAAATTAGAGCATTAATTAATATTAGAGAGGGAGATCTCTTGCAAAATAGGAATTCGGGGAGCGCACTCCACAATAATAGTTAGACACGCTAGGGGGCGCTACATAAAATGGGGGCTCGTCCCGTCCGGGATACTTAATGCAGTTAACTAATTTGTAATTTGATACTAATAGCCGTTAGCAGTAGCCGTAAATTTTTTGTTAGTTTTTTTTTCACAGAAATTAAGCCATAGTTTACTGAGAAAAAAGAAAAAGTAAAATGGAGGCTAAGAGTAGCACTGCAGAATTAGCTCAAGAGCTCAAAGACTGGTGCAGAAGAGAAGAGTTGGATGATGCTCACTCCCTCATGGTACTGATTCCAGAAGATGTTGCGAATGCCCAGATTGAAGAAGCCCTGGGAACCATCAAAGCCTTGGCGCGAGTGCGAGTGAGAGGACGGACAGTTAGTTTGAAGCTGGATAGTCACAAAGTGCTATGCGAGTGTAAAGAGATGGTAGACCCCACCAAAGTCCCTCCTGAACTGTTGCCAGAGGGCAGGATGAAAAAGTGGATGATTGTTATTGCTTCTGAAAGTCCTTCTCCTGACCCGTTAAAGAGTTTGTTGGAAGAACCACCAGAGAGTGGCTCAGCAGAGTCTATCATTCGTGCAGTGGGTGATTTGTTGACTAAGATGGGGAAACCATCAGGTGACAACAGCAGTTACCGTCGTCTGCGAGTGTTCTCAGGTACTTTGCCAACACCGGTTGGAGAAGAGTCTCTTGAGCATTGGTTAGAACATGCACGCCTGATGGTCGAGGAGAGCGAGTGTTCCACTAAGGAGAAACGACGACGTATCATGGAAAGTCTGAAAGGCCCAGCGCTAGCTGTAGTAAAGGCTCTGCGGACTGCTGATCCAGAGGTTAGTCCGGCTCTGTGCTTAGAGGCCATTGAGAGTGCTTTTGGGTCTGCTAAAACAGGCGAGGACCTGTATTTTGCCTTTAAATTGCTACAGCAGCAGCCAAAGGAAAGGTTGTCTGACTTTCTTAGGCGCGTAGAATTGTCGTTGACCCAGGTGGTGCGTCGCGGAGGTCTCACTACAAGCCGTGCTGACCGTGCTCGAGTGGAGAAGCTGCTGAGAGGTGCTGTCCACTCGGATATGATGCTGTTCTCGCTCAAACTCAGGGAAAGGAAGGAAAACCCTCCATCATTCTTGGAACTGCTGAGTGAGATCAGAAGTGAAGAAGAGTACGAGTTGTAACCCGCATTTAGTTAAGTCTTTTATTTTGGCGGGCCGCCCACTTCCTGCGGTTTCCCCGAACTCCCAACTTCCTCAAAGTTGCGCGTCACGGAGTTCACTTTCTCTCTGTCTCCACTGTGGCTGTGGCATGGTCTGTTTGGCGTCCCTAAACAAACCTACAAAGTGCTTCAACTTTAGCAAATCAAGATTTGAATACTCGGTGAGTCTTTTGCCATCCATTAATCAACTGTAATATGTCCAGTTTAGTCGTGTGATTGCTCACCAAAGCATTATTTTGACTATAGTTGTTGCCGCTTCTCAACCAGAGCCCTGTCTGATTCCGCTCTGTTTAGACGTTGGGCTGCACCTGGATTAACACCGCGTTAATCATTCTGATTTCAAAGGTAAACGTTTTACCTGTTATATTATGAAAGCCGAATTGTAGGCATCGATTTAATTTGTTAGTATGTTTGCCTGTTTGGAGCATTATTTCTGTTTTGAGAGTGTTTTGCCACTTTCGTGATTGCTGCTGAAATGGCTACATGTTTTGGTGGTCATTGAAGCTCGTTGATTTTAACGTAGCTACATATTTCTTTTTTTGAATATTGTGCAATACTTTTCACGAATACCAAATTCTGCTTTAGTGTTTTGGGTAATTTGGAGATTAATATTTTTGTTTATTGGAATTTGAAGGTGTATTTTGTATTATTATTTTGACTGTCAATTTTGAGTATGTGTTCTGATTCTGAAAATGACTACATTTAGATTAGTTGACTACTATTATTGATATTAATGATATTTATTTATTGAACTGCCTTGCATTAAGCGGGAATGGTTATGCATACATTGATTAACTTTAGTATTTGTTACGGTTAGTTACTTAAGTAACCATGTTATTTTATTTTTTGAATGGAATTCTTAATTTGTATTTTTGGCCTTCTTAGGTCAGGTTTTTTTTCTGGACCAATCAATCCCCATTCTTCATTTATGGGCTTTTGAATTCTCGACTGTCCCAACTCAAGGACTCCAATCGAGATGGCGAGCCAAAATAACTTGGATCTATATGTGGTAGGATAAGCGGACTACACATCCACCGCGACTGAACCTTTCCCTACCTGGATTATTATTGCTCAACCAGTAATTAACTGACTTCTGACCGGACTCTGTCTTGGCCGTGATATACATTGCGGTTTTATTTTTATTTTCCCCTCTCCTTTCTGTTTTTTCTCCCTATTCGTCGGCAGCATATCATCCTGCCATTGAACTGAAATTTAAGTAGCATTGTGTTTTGTATGTGTCATTGATGACATTTTGTTCATGTTGGTTGTTTGTTTTTTTATATTGAATACACACACTACAATCTAAAATCTATGACTCCAGTGTACTCATTCACAACCCAGGCTCCGTGACGATCCATCTTCTGTTGCCACATAGCATTCGCAGTCAACTGCCTAGCATATGAGTGTTACAGAGTCATCAAGGATGAAGTTGAACACCTCTGTCCAGAGAGTTCACACAAACCTTGCTACAGACAGTAGACAGGATGATGTTGAGCGTTTGAGAACAGAAATTCAAGAACTCAAGTCAATGTTCACGGCCATGAGTACTTTGCCTGGCCAGGTTGTAGTAGATGGCAAAGGACCTGTGTCAATGACAAAGATGCCCACCCCAGAGACCGGGGCTGATAGTGAAGTAGCTGTTTTGAGAAAACAAGTGAAAAACCTGCAAAAGCAAATGACAGGCCATAAGCTTAAAGTTTCTGAATCCCCTACTTCAGTTCTTCGAGTAGAGCCATCAAGACAAGCCCATAATGATAATAGAAAGCAAACATCTAACGACTCAGATGGGAACTTTTGTTATCGCTGTGGTGAAAACGGCCATTACTCCGCCAAATGCCAGAATGCAGAGAATCAAGCTAAAGTGATTCAAAAGCTTATACATGCTCTAAAGAAAGCTAAACAGGGTGATCCATCTTCTCAAGCATCAGGCGATAGTCACACAGTGTGCTCAGCTAAGAAAAGTGAAGTAACCACCCTTGAAAGAGGCATTCCTCCAGGACTTATCGGGCCCTGTTCAATCATTTCAGTGAAGATAAATGGCCAGCACTGCGATGCACTTCTTGATAGCGGCTCTCAAATCACCATCATATTCGAGACCTGGTACAAGCACCACTTACCTGATGTCCCAATCCAGCCCGTGTCAGGGTTGGCGATATGGGGTTTAAGCGACACCAGTTACCCCTACCTGGGATATGTTGTAGTGGAGATGGAGTTTCCAGAGAAGGTCACAGGTGCAAAGGAGACACTTTCCGTCCTTGCTCTTATTTGCCCAAGTCCACAAAGTCCTGAAAAGACCCCCGTGATCCTTGGCACAAATGCAAACCTGTTCCAGAGACTGTCCATGCTCTGCCGAGAGACCACAGGAGTGGACATTGCCCAGACCCTGGGCATAAAGGAAAATAACTCCATTGTTCACACAGACCAACCAACCACTGAGGGTGAAGTGGATGAAATTGCATGTGTGAAGTGGATGGGTCCAGGCTCACTAACCTTACCTTCTGGTGGCGAATGCTGCGCAATCTGTGAAGTGGAGTTGAGAAGGCCCCTGGGCAAAGACATGTTGATGGTTGAGGCATCACCCACCGCTCCATTACCCTCCGGCGTACTGCTGCAGCCTATGGTCGTGCATGGTACTGCAGTGGATGATCACCTCACGGTCCTTATCCAGAATGAGTCCATGAAAGGCACAGTCATCTCAGTTGGAACTGTCTTAGGTCAGCTGTGTCACGCTGATCCAGTTGTTCCATCTCTGAAAGTCGAAAACGAGGCTGTAACTATACCAACAGAGTTAAACCCTCAACTGATTCAGTTTGGCGACTCGCCCATACCACCACAATGGAAAGCGCGACTCTGTCAAAAGTTATGTGAGCGAGCAAATGTATTCTCATTGCATGAATGGGATGTCGGCCTGGCATAGGATGTGGAACACCATATCAGGATGACCGACGCAAAGCCATTTAGAGAACGTTCAAGATGTTTAGCTCCGGCAGATATTGACGATGTTCGTCAGCACTTGCAAGAGTTGTTGAAGGCTGGTATAATTCAGAGTCACGTAGCCAGTATGCATCACCAATTGTGATAGCCAGAAAGAAAAATGGGCGTATCAGAATGTGCATTGACTATAGGACCCTTAATAGGCGTACAGTTCCAGACCAGTACACGACTCCTCGCATAGACGATGCGTTAGATTGTTTAGCTGGGAGCAAATGGTTTTCTGTCCTTGATTTACGTAGTGGCTACTACCAGATCGCCATGGCGGAAGAGGACAAAGAAAAAAACGCCTTCATTTGTCCCCTTGGATTTTTCCAATTTGAAAGGATGCCCCAGGTCATAACAGGAGCGCCTGCAACGTTCCAAAGACTTATGGAGAAAGCTGTCGGCGATATGAATCTCCTTCAGGTGATAGTTTATTTGGATGATCTCATAGTCTTTGGACGTTCATTAGAAGAACATGAAGAACGCCTCATGCGAGTGTTGGATAGGCTGGAAGAGGTAGGGCTAAAACTGTCCCTTGACAAGCGTCAATTTTGTCAACCCAGGGTTAAGTATGTGGGTCACATAGTGTCTGCGGATGGTGTTGCTTCTGACCCTGAAAAGCTAGAGGCAGTTGTTAGGTGGCCTAAGCCCACCGACCTTAAGTCCCTGCGGTCTTTTTTAGGTTTCTGTGGGTATTATCGACGCTTTATAGCAAACTACTCTGCGATCGTTAGGCCCCTCACAGAGCTAACAAAGGGCTATGCACCCACCCAGCGTGGAAGGAAGCAATCCCCAGACAAGACCAAAACGTATTTTAAAGACACGGAACCATTCAGTGACCGATGGGATCAGTCCTGCACGGATGCATTCAATCGTATTATTCAGTGTCTGCTCAATGCACCTGTACTGTCATTTGCTGATGCCAATAAGCCATATGTCCTGCACACAGATGCAAGTTTCAATGGGCTCGGTGCCATACTCTATCAGGAACATCCAGAAGGGTTAAGACCGGTGGCGTTCGCCAGCAGAAAGTTGAGCTCTCCTGAACAGAGATACCCTGTACATCAGCTAGAGTTCCTTGCGTTGAAGTGGGCTGTCGTTGATAAATTTCACGACTACCTCTATGGAGCAAAGTTCACTGTACGCACCGACAATAACCCGTTGACTTACGTGCTTACCACTGCCAAACTGAATGCGACGGGTCATCGTTGGCTTGCAGCCCTGGTCATCTATGATTTTGACGTAAAATATAGGCCTGGAAAAGCAAACATTGATGCTGACTTGCTGTCTCGCAACGTACCTGAAGATGGGGAGTGGGATGGCATGTTGCAGAACGTAGTGAAGTCCATATGTCGGCTGGTAGAAGTGGATGTATCCCCAAATTCGTCTCCCAAATATGTGGAACAATTAGGAGCTTCCCCAGCCTGCATTCCAGAAGTGTATGTCTTTCCATCTCACTTACACTTCAGCTCGATGGAGCAACTATCAAAAGCGGACTTGATAACTGCCCAGAAGAGGGATGCTGTGATCGGACGTGTGATTGAGGCAGTGAAACAGGGAGTCTGGCCTAGCAATAAAGACTTAGACCCAGAGATGCTGTTGATGAAGAGGGAAGTTGGCAGACTTGTGATGAGAGATGGACTGCTATACAGAGCAAGCAAGAAAGCGGCAGAGGAGGCACTACAGCTTGTGCTGCCTGCAGAGTTCAGAGAAGTGGTGTTGCACTCTCTTCATGACGACATGGGCCACTTAGGTGTGGAGAGGGTAACTCAACTCCTAAGAGCAAGATTCGACTGGCCAAAAATGGCTCATGATACAGAAGAATATGTGCGGAATTGTGGACTGTGCATCACTCGTAAAACACCTGCCAAGAAAGCCGCTTCCCTACACCAAATCACCAGCAGTGGTCCTATGGACCTTGTTTGTATTGACTTTTTGTCAATGGAACCCGATTCCAGAGGCATTAGTAACGTCCTGGTAGTGACCGATCACTATACCAGATACGCACAAGCCTTTCCTGCAAAGAATCAGAAAGCCCTGACTGTAGCTAAGATCCTAGTCGAAAAGTATTTTGTTCATTATGGCCTGCCTGTTAGGATTCATTCTGATCAGGGAAGAGACTTTGAGTCGAAACTGATAAGAGAGTTTTTGTGCTGTTGTACGCGTGCACTAATGAGGCTACATGCTGACTCCAGGATCTCTTCTTCTCTTGGCCTAACGTAGCCAGCGTAGAGAGCAGCGTACGGTTGAAACGCTCCGGCTGGGGGTCCCCTTGAGGGTGATACGGAGTCGTTCGTGATTTCCGTATGCCCAAGGTTGTCAGCAGTGATGCGACGGGATACTCTCCTTACTACTTAATGTTTGGTAGGGAAGCTATACTACCTGTAGACCTGTGCTTTGAAACGGCAAAAGATGGAACTGAGGAGAGGAACCATTTCCAGTACGTTGAAAGCCTGAAACGTGACCTTTAAAGAGCCTATCAGCTGGCTAGTCAAGCTGCTGACAAAACTCACTTAAGGAACAAGAGAGCCTATGATCAAAAGGTCAGTTTTCAGAACATACAGGAAGGAGATTGTGTTCTTCTAAAAAATCTAGGGCTCAAAGGGAAACACAAGCTGGAAAACCGATGGAGTTCCATACCCTATGTAGTGGTAGGAAAGATGCCGAACTTACCTGTATTCCATTAGAGACCTGAGGGAGGCATAGGTGGAGTAAAAACAATTCATCGTGACCACATCTTACCTATTGGGCAATCTGTGAGGATCCCAGTGGAGCAAGCCTGTGAAGAAACCCCTGTGAGACCCAGAACACGTTCAACCCGAACAAGACAAAAACAACTGATCATGAGTCAAAGAGAAGTCACAGAGATGACGGATTCCTCATCTGAAGTGGAGTGTGATCATACCAGTATACCATACCGGGAGTATGCGGAACATCTACTGAAGAGGAGAGAAGCGTCCAATGGAGTCTCAGAGCATTCACAGTATGAAGACGTCATAGAACCAAATTCTATGCAGTCAGCTGAGGAGCTAGAGTCCAACATGGAAGACGGCGAAGAAGGTCAAGTGGTGACAGATTCGGATCCTTATGATTCTGGAACAGATCTGGATGCTGGAAGAAGTTCTGTCTATGCACCTAAAGAAAAACTGAGCTCTAGAACAAAAGTTAATAGAGTACCTAGACCAAGAATAACGGAGAAAAGACCAATAAAACCAGTGTTTAGACTTACCTATGATAAACTTGGAAAGTCAAGTGAGCAACCACTTACCATAGTTCATAGAGGAGTAATTATTAAACTAGGAAAACACTAGGTTTCAACTTAGTTCATAATTAGGAGCTCATCGTTATTAATAAATAAAATAGAAAGAGCAAACAAGTTCATTACTATACATAGTTGTATGTGGGGATTGTGTTGTATGTCTTATGAGGACATTTAGACATTTAGTAAGGGGAGGATGTAGCCCTATGGGAATTTGAAGTGTTTTCTAAAATCATTATTTTTATTTTGTTTATTTTCTTTAAAATGTACATTTCATGTTGTTAAAAATGTGTAAATAATATTTATGTGTGTTAAATATTAAGTGAGTTAAAATTCATGTACCCGAAAGAAAGATCCAATCAGGAGTGAGGGTGAGAGGTCAGAAGAGAGAGGAAGAGGAGACACACGAGACGGGGAAGAACGGAGAGAGAGAGTCGGTTGAGAAGTGTGCTGTGAATTTCACGTTAGAAGTTGGTAAAACACCAAGTTAATGAGTGTGTGTTAGTAAATGTAATTTTATATTGCACGAAAAGTGAGTTGCAGACATTTGCTTAGTTTAAGTTTATGGTTTTGAAAAACTCGGTTAGAGTTTTCCACGAGGAGAAAAGAGTGGACGGCTAGTCAGCACGATCTAACTACGAGGACTTTGCCCGCGAGTATCCTGCTCGGTTGCCCTGTTGTGCATTGTCTGAAGAAGCACTTATCTCCAGAACCATTCTCTGCATAGCTGTCGGACGACGCCTTCCATTGCCGGCATCGCGAGCACAGCGTGGCCGCGGCTTAAATGGCAACGCGGCGATCAGCACTACCACAGCTGTGAGTTGTTGTTGTTTTTTTTTCTGCGCCATGGCGTAAAGCGACCGTTGTGTTTAAGGTCTCCCCGCTCCCAAGCAACACTACAGGCCTGCATCTTATCCTCCTCTGACTGTTGGGGTATTCTTTTTATTTCATTGAGTGGCCATTAAGTTATATTTGTCGGTTTAGCTTTGATTTTGGGAATTTAATTGTGGTTTTATTTGAATTGCACTGTTGATATTTGAACTATATGTACATACTAAATATTTTTTTTTCCAGTAAATAGTTCAAATGTATTTCTGTAGTAGTTTTTTCATTACATTGGGTTTAAGATATTGATCATTTGATGGTTAATGTAAGGTAATATCCTTGAGTTTACAGTATCTTGGTTTAAAGTGACAGTGTTTATAAATTCCGACTAATATAAGTGACCTTTAACTTGATGTTTATTGCCTTAAAGTGTTGATAGTCATTTATAAAGGGTGGAATATTAATGTAACTTTAAAACCCTATTTAACCAAGGATTTGAGATAGCTGCATAACATTAGTGTTTGACTTTAATTTGGTTATAAAGAGACTATTGGCATTTTACTTTAAGTTAAAATCTAACATTAAAGCTCTAAATTACATTAGAGCATTAATTAATATTAGAGAGGGAGATCTCTTGCAAAATAGGAATTCGGGGAGCGCACTCCACAATAATAGTTAGACACGCTAGGGTGCGCTACACAAGGCACTCGAATAATGTTTAAAAAAAGTTAAAAAGCCTATAATTCATCATGGCTTTATCATTTAAAAACTGGTGACAAGTACACATCTACACGTTGCTGCTTACAAGCCTTCGTCAGGGTAAATGATAAAGCCATGATGAAATAAATGGCTTTTTAACATTTTCAACATTATTCAAGTGCCTTGGAATATCTTTATTTTTTTAAATGAAATGTTATATTTGATTTATTCTGTATGATTCTGAAATAATTTTTTCTAGTATAGATTGAGGAGTCTGTTGTTACCTCAAATCTCTGCCCAGGATAGATCACACTGAAGGCAGAAGGAGACCTTCTGATTTCTGACTATCACTGACTTATTATAGGCACACTATGTAGGATTTTCGTTTTTGTCAAACAGCGCCCCCTAGAGTCGCTGTGGAGTACTTGTATTTAACGTTACTGTCGTAAATACCTATCACGCAGAGCGTCTCTGCACTCACGGCCTCCTAGACTCCGAAGATGTCCATTGACCAGGTAATGTTTTACAATTTCATACAAAATATTAGGCTACTGCATAATTGTATATATTGTGCTTTCGAAGATGAACTAACTGATGATGGTAATAGGATAATAATAAGTTTGCCAAGCGTTAGCCTACTTTATAGTAATAACGTTAAAGTAGCCTACCTCGTTTGATGGCTTTGTTACGTAACACAGGAGAAAGATGCAATAGCAAAACGGTTTATTAGAGGTAAGTATTAAATGTTTGGTCAGAGTCACAACACAGGGAAAGTCACACTGCTGGAGAGGAACGGTGGATCGGGCGGAATCCAGCGCTGATGTAGAGTGACGCAGGGACCTCGGTGAACAACCAGTGCAGTGCTCCCAGTCCTGTGAAGATGATCCGTGAGTGAGGTGAATCCGTGGAAGTGCGAGGAACTCGAAGAAGAACGAAGACAAAACAGGGAATCCACAGGAGGCCAACAATACTCGGGAACAGGAACACACCGGGAGAACAACGATCTGACAACATGAGACACCAGTTACTGAACATATAAAGGGTAAAACAGATTGAAGCCAGCTGGCGCTGCTGATCATCGCTGATCAGTGACCGCGCCCACAAGTACACGCACACACACACAACAGCACGCAAGACGAGAGAGAGGCAGTGAATTCATACACCGTGACAGTACCCCCTCCTCTAAGAACGCCTCCTGGCGTTCCCAGACGGACTTACCTGTCGATTGTAATCCTCGATAAGGGAGTGATACAGAATGTCTCTAGCAGGAACCCAACTTCTCTCCTCCGGACCGTAACCTTCCCAGTCCACCAGGTACTGGAATCCGCGTCCCCTCCATCTCGAGTCCAGAACACGGTTAACCGAATAAGTTGGTTCCCCATCTACGAGACGCGGTGGGGGAGCAACTGGGACTGGCAGATTAATGCGTGCATGAAACATAGGTTTAATCTTAGACACATGGAAGGCGGGATGAATTCTCCTGTACGCAGGAGGAAGTTTGAGTCGGACTGCCACCGGACTAATGATCTTGGTGACAGGAAACGGGCCGATAAATTTGGGAGCAAGTTTATTAGATATGGATCGGAGAGGAATATTCTTAGTAGAAAGCCACACTTTTTGACCCACGACGTATACGGGAGGCTTCGACCGGTGGCGATCGGCCTTAGCCTTAGTGCGCGCCCCCACTTGGAGAAGAGTCTCACGGGCTCTCATCCAAGTGTGGCGGCACCTCTGGACGAAGGCGTGGGCAGAGGGGACCGCGACCTCGGATTCCGTACTGGCAAAAACTGGTGGCTGGTAACCTAAACTACATTCAAACGGAGTGAGGCCCGTGGATGACACTTGTAACGAATTGTGGGTGTACTCCACCATAGACAATTGTTGACACCAGGAGGAAGGATTCTTTGAAACCAAACATCGCAACACTCTCTCCAAATCTTGGTTGGCTCTCTCAGTTTGACCATTGCTTTGGGGATGGAACCCCGAAGAAAGACTGACAGTCGCTCCCAGTAACTTACAAAATTCTTGCCAAAATTTGGACACAAATTGGGGACCCCTGTCAGAAACCACGTCTATCGGAAGGCCATGTAAGCGAAAGACGTGATCAACGACAGTTACCGCTGTCTCCTTGGCAGAGGGTAATTTGGGCAAGGGAATAAAATGAGCCGCCTTCGAGAACCGGTCCACGACAGTCAAAACGACCGTCTTGCCCTGGGAGGGCTGGAGGGCGGTAATAAAATTTAGTGCGATGTGGGACCAGGGTCTCGAAGGGACAGACAGCTGTTGGAGTAACCCATCTGGGGTTCGATTGGAGGATTTACCAATGGCACAAACAGAGCAAGCCAAAACAAAACTGCGGATGTCACGAGCCATAAGTGGCCACCAGAATCGTTGCCTGACCAAATAACTGGTGCGATTAACTCCTGGATGACAAGCCACACTGGAACAATGCCCCCACTGAATAACGTTGGACCGACACTCCTCTGGCACAAACAACCGATTCGGTGGGCAATCAGGCGGAGGCCTTACCCCTTCTAAGGCCTTCATGACCTTCGACTCGACCTCCCATCTGAGAGTGGAGACCACTACTGTCTCAGGTAAAATACACTCTGGAGTAGACGGGCATTCGGATTGGTCAAAAATACGAGATAAAGAATTGGGTTTGATGTTCTTGGAACCTGGGCGGTACGAGAGAGAAATGTCAAAACGTCCGAAAAAAAGTGCCCACCGATCCTGCCTAGAGTTGAGTCTTTTGGCGGTTCTGATATATTCCAGATTCTTATGATCAGTCCATACGATTAAAGGTATCCCTGAGCCTTCTAACCAGTGACGCCATTCTTCCAGCCCTAACTTGACTGCCAACAACTCTCTGTTACCAATGTCATCATTACGCTCGGCAGGTGATAAACAATGGGATAAAAACGCGCAGGGGTGCATCCTGTCGTCTGTGGAAGAACGTTGGGAAAGAACTGCTCCTACCCCCACCTCTGATGCGTCGACCTCCACCACGAACTGACTTGAAGGATCAGGGTAACGAGGATGGGAGCCGAAACAAAGCGGCTCTTAAGTTTGGCGAACACAGCCTCGGCTGTATCGGACCACCTGAACGTTGTTCTGGGGGAGATCAAGGCAGTCAGAGAAGCAGCTAGTTGGCTGAAGTTGTGAATAAAACGCCGATAGAAATTGGCAAATCCCAGAAACCTCTGCAGGGCCTTACGGGAATCTGGACTTGGCCAATCAATCACAGCCTTAACCTTGTCAGGATCCATACGCATTCCCTCAGACGAGACGATGAACCCTAGGAAAGGAACAGACTGTGCATGAAAAACGCATTTCTCCGCCTTGACAAAAAGCCCATTCTCTAGTAACCTCTGAAGCACTCATCTGACGTGCTGAACGTGTTCCTGGAGAGAAGATGAAAAAATCAATATGTCATTCAGGTAAACATATATGAATTGGTCGACCATATCTCTCAGCACGTGATTGACGAGTGCTTGGAAGACCGCTGGGGAGTTGGACAGCCCGAACGGCATAACCAAATATTCAAAGTGCCCCCTAGGGGTATTAAACGCGGCCTTCCATTCATCACCCTTCCTTATGCGGACCAAATGATAAGCGTTACGTAAATCCAATTTTGTGAAGATGAATGCTCCCTGCAATTGCTCGAAGGCTGAAGACATCAACGGCAAAGGATAAGTATTCTTTACCGTGATGTTGTTCAGCCCTCGGTAATCAATACACAGTCACAGATGAAACTTCATCTGCTGACTGTTTTCTTTAAAACAAGACCAAACTTAGGTCTATATTCCAAAGCATTCTTGAATTACAATAATTTAAGTTTGAATAGTGCATTTTAAATAGAGCTAATTTAATCCCTTTTTTATACCCTAAACAGGCAACGTGTCTCAGGAGTTACATACATTTCAAAACGTGCTAAATAACAACATGAACAACACATTACTTAATTTTCTCCTTCAGCACCTTAAGACAATGTTCACAATTAATGTTAGCAGTATTCTTTTTTTTTTTTTTCAGAAGAATAGTAAGTTTAATATACAGGTCCTTCTCAAAAAATTAGCATATTGTGATAAAGTTCATTATTTTCCATAATGTAATGATAAAAATTTAACTTTCATATATTTTAGATTCATTGCACACCAACTGAAATATTTCAGGTCTTTTATTGTTTTAATACTGATGATTTTGGCATACAGCTCATGAAAACCCAAAATTCCTATCTCAAAAAATTAGCATATCATGAAAAGGTTCTCTAAACGAGCTATTAACCTAATCATCTGAATCAACTAATTAACTCTAAACACCTGCAAAAGATTCCTGAGGCTTTTAAAAACTCCCAGCCTGTTTCATTACTCAAAACAGCAATCATGGGTAAGACTGCCGACCTGACGGCTGTCCAGAAGGCCATCATTGACACCCTCAAGCAAGAGGGTAAGACACAGAAAGAAATTGCGGCGTGGCATGGAGACAATCAGCCTGTGGCACTGCTGAGGTGTTATGGAGGCCCAGGATGCTTCGATAGTGGCCTTAAGCTCATCCAGAGTGTTGGGTCTTGCGTCTCTCAACTTTCTCTTCACAATATCCCACAGATTCTCTATGGGGTTCAGGTCAGGAGAGTTGGCAGGCCAATTGAGCACAGTAATACCATGGTCAGTAAACCATTTACCAGTGGTTTTGGCACTGTGAGCAGGTGCTAGGTTGTGCTGAAAAATGAAATCTTCATCTCCATAAAGCTTTTCAGCAGATGGAAGCATGAAGTGCTCCAAAATCTCCTGATAGCTAGCTGCATTGACCCTGCCCTTGATAAAACACAGTGGACCAACACCAGCAGCTGACATGGCACCCCAGACCATCACTGACTGTGGGTACTCCAGTGCTGCTTCTCTGTAGCCCAGGTCAGGCGCTTCTGCCACTGTTTCTGGTTCAAAAGTGGCTTGACCTGGGGAATGCGGCACCTGTAGCCCATTTCCTGCACACGCTTGTGCACGGTGGCTCTGGATGTTTCTACTCCAGACTCAGTCCACTGCTTCCGCAGGTCCCCCAAGGTCTGGAATCGGTCCTTCTCCACAATCTTCCTCAGGGTCCGGTCACCTCTTCTCGTTGTGCAGCGTTTTTTGCCACACTTTTTCCTTCCCACAGACTTCCCACTGAGGTGCCTTGATACAGCACTCTGGGAACAGCCTATTTGTTCAGAAATTTCTTTCTGTGTCTTACCCTCTTGCTTGAGGGTGTCAATGATGGCCTTCTGGACAGCAGTCTTACCCATGATTGCGGTTTTGAGTAATGAAACAGGCTGGGAGTTTTTAAAAGCCTCAGGAATCTTTTGCAGGTGTTTAGAGTTAATTAGTTGATTCAGATGATTAGGTTAATAGCTCGTTTAGAGAACCTTTTCATGATATGCTAATTTTTTGAGACAGGAATTTGGGGTTTTCATGAGCTGTATGCCAAAATCATCAGTATTAAAACAATAAAAGACCTGCAATATTTCAGTTGGTGTGCAATGAATCTAAAATATATGAAAGTTTAATTTTTATCATTACATTATGGAAAATAATGAACTTTATCACAATATGCTAATTTTTTGAGAAGGACCTGTATATTTACTTATCTCAAAATCTGCATGTTCTGCACCGCTGGCAGTCATGTTGGATTTAGGTCAGTCTGACTAATTGATCACAAAACATTTGAAGCAAATTATGTGACCAGCATACTGAAGACAGACCAGGCTGTCATAAGTGATAAAAGGATTTGATGAAAAAATCGTTTTTATGCCCCAAAAAAGACAATAAAAACGATGCGTCTCGTGAGTCACGTTGCCTGTTTTAGGGTTAAACCCAGCACACATGCATTGCCTAGTCTCGTCAGTGCATAGGCGGCTGAATTAATACATATTAGTGCAACTACAGTATACTGTAAATTGTTACCAGAATGCATAAAGGGGGGTCAAATTGAACCGGCATGCTATAATTTTTTTAATGATTCAAACGACTTGCACGAAATGTGTGTGTTTTGTTTGGGAAGGATCACATGAGAGGGCTGATAGCGAGACATTTACAGTGCAAAACCTCCAATCCCTGAGCCCCATATTACCAGAAGCCAGTTTATAAAGTTATTAATATGGATATTTTTCTTACACAAACGCATGGCTTTGCTTCAGAAGACCTTTATGAACCCCTGGAGTCGTATGGATTACTCTTATAATTGATGGATGCGCTTTTTTGGGCTGTAAAAACTCAGGCTCCAATCACTGCCATTATAAAGCTGGGAAGAGCCAGGATATTTTTAAATATAACTCTGATTGTGTACCTCTGTAAGAAAAAAGTGATACACACCTACGATGGTTTGAGGGTAAATTATGGGATAATTTGCATTTTTGGGTGAACTAACCCTTTAAATAAACATTTTGGTTTGATCAGACATATAACAGACATTTTACAGTAAGCTTGGTTTATTGGTAAATGAGACTTGTTTTAATAAAATAAAATCATGCTTATGTATTTTGAACTCTGTTTTACCCCTAAGTGAAGAATGAAAAAGAACTTCGCTGTGAGTATATCGGGTCCTTAACACCGTTTCAACACCGATTTTTATTCTCATTTGGCGCTTTGAACCCGCGGCTAACAAGACTGTCCCGCAGATTTGTGCCGCGAGCTTGTGCAGTGCTGTCAGAAGCATTCTGTGCATGAGGAAATAAATGTAAAACGTAACATTTTGCAGTTTACTTATTGTATAAGGCCATTTTGCGATTTCAATGATCATACATTAATCAGTCAGATTTATATAATTCATGTTGGTTCTGAAGTGTAAACTAGTCTCTCCACTGTGAAGGCCTCCTTCCCTTTACCTCTGTACAGATACAATTTTGTAATTCTGGATCCCGAAGCTATGCGGAAGCGATAAAAAAATTCTGTATTATAAATTTTTCAAGGCTTGGACCCTGTTTCATGGTTTGCGTTCTCGAGCACCAGGCACTGGTTTATGCACATGAGCGGCCAGATCACATTAAAGGAGCCGTATGTAAGAATGTGGCCAAAACTGGTACTGCAATCACTTTCAAATTACTGTAGAGCGGTGTATCCCCTCTCCCTCCTCCCTGACTCGAGGTTGCCAGATACACTGCAGGATACAGCAGGAACGTAGGCTGCTACAAGAAGCTTTTTCTGTTAATTATGTTTATGCTTCAAATGAGAGATGTTTTGCAAAGTAATTATATATCGCAAAAATTTACTAATGGCGATTAGCCAAATATAATCGTAAAGATGTACGCTCGTATATGTGACAGTACATTGTTAGAACAGTAGCTGTTAGTCTAACTTGTAACGGTAGGTATCTGTCATTAACGTAAGTACAAGTGCCTCTGTCACTGTGTGTAACCGATATCAAAGATACAGCTATTCATTTAGCTGACGCTATAAGTGAAAGTGACCAGCTGTATTTTTTAACTTACCCTGCAGTACATGTCCATAATGCTAAAATATGTGATGTGAAAGATTACGTGTCATTCTATTATTTTTGGCTGTAGAACTTGCATGATAAACAATAATGGGCGTGCTAATGTTGTTTTCCTCAGCGTCTCAGCATAATGACAGAGAAACGGGCTCTGATAATGCATTGCTAATGTTAGCAATGACGACTCGCCGTTTTTATTACCTAAACAATTCCTTACCTTTTCAATTCGATGACCCACCTCCTCCATATGAGCTAACGTAACGTTACTTTGCACGAACATGCATAACTTTGTTCGACTGTCATGAATATTTGAAATGTCCATTTACATCAAGTACAAGTTAGCCAAACATAGATAAATCTTACCTGTCCAGGAGAAAATTAGCAACGTTGGCGTCTGTCTTCAAATTCTTCTCCGTTTTCAGCTGTCTCCATCTTTCAAAGGCATCTCCTATACAGATCCTTGTTTTATTTCGGACTTTGTCACGAAGTATTTCGGATTCATAACAAGTTTTTTTATTTGATTTCGCAACGTTAGATTCGGACACGTTTGTAGCTGCAGCTGTGGTAACTAGCAGAGCTGGCAACCCGGATGCCGCAACACTACTGACTTCGTGATTGGTAGATAGGTGGAGGGTGGCGCATCAGACCAAAACACAACATGACAACATCAACATCAGTTGAGGGCTGCAACTTCACTTTTTAAATGACAATATCCTGGCCGGACTACTGTTGTCAGTGATATAAGTATTTGAAATGAACATGATTTCTTAATGTCTAGTGACATATCAGGGCCATTTTATGATTAATTAAAATAAATTTCTTACATACAGCTCCTTTAACGGTTTTCTGTTGAACGGTGTTAGCGGATCCTAAGTTAATAACTAATGATCGTTGCGACAGAAGTGAATCAATCAAAACTAACTTTAGCTGGACAATAACTTTATTCTAGATCTGCTGTAAAGCCAAAACAATCTCTGTTACTTTAATTTCCTATTATCACTGTAAAGCTGCTTTGAAACAATCTATATTGATAAAAGCGCTGTATAAATGAAGGCGACTTGACTTGGGTCATACTTTTTTGGTCGGAAAATGCGGAATACAGACAAATCACATCACTGAATAGTTCAATGCGTGTTTCTGCATCCTGCTAAGAAAGTGCTTGCTTGTTTTTTTTTTTTTTTTTTTTTTTTTTTGCAAAGGACTTATTATTTAAAAAAAAGAAAAAAAAATGCTATATTAAAATGAAAAAAAAAATGAAAAAGCGGAAATGCTGTTCTCAACCAGATGGTTGAAAAGAGGAATTTAAACACTAAAGAGATCGCTCAGATACAATCATCCACTCCTGAAAGAGGAACAGTGTCAGCATGGAGAAACACTGAATTTATGCAACAACCCCCATTGCTTATACTCTATAAAACAAAAAATACTTTAATACTCTAAACAAATTATTGATTAAACATTATGCATGATGCAAATGATAAAGTTTAATGTTCATAACATTATGAAATGCAATTCCTTTATAAGAAAAGTAAATAAAGATTAAACATATTAAAAGAGTGAAAAAGTTAAGTTGTGATTTTGAATCCTGTAATAAATCAACAGAAAATATTCTGAAATGTTAGAAAAACATTACATTTATGATGATCTTTTGTGAGATTAGTATTAAAAAGTTTTTAAAATATGAAAACCAATTACATGTGAATTTAAAAATGTTGTAATAAACCATCTGGCTGTACATTATCATTTATATAACAATGATTACAGCAATGTTAAGAAGACGTAGATGTAATGAATGTCAAATTTTAATGCTCAGCAAATGTGAAAAATATATAAATGATTAATTAACTATTAAGTTGTGAGGCCCTGTTCACACATTTAACCGATTGGGTCAAAAGTTGAATCTTTGCAGACAGAATGAATACCCAAATCCTCCAATTCAATTATCAGGGTTCCTGTACCAGTTGTTGGAGGAGTACCTGCACACAAGCAGACATTAAAAAAGGGATATGCCAGCAAGAATTCTTCTCTTACAAAATAAACGCAACTTACCATCATCCACACACAAAATGACAGCTGTGTATTTGCCATCTTTGACAAAGGGAGATTCTCTGTCCGTGGGCCTCTTAACTTTAATCATTACAGTGTCTTGATGTACACTCAGCCAGCCGGCAGGATCACTGCCAATATACCTGGAAGGAACCAAAACATACAGATTAAAACTAGAAATGTTCAGCAAGAACATCTTAATGTTAGTTTGACATAGTCTTGTCTGGTGGTTTAAAATCATTTGATGTTCAAAGGATATACAGGCAAGCCGTAATTTGAATTCTGGGTAGAAGAAATTTGACATTGTTCCGTATTCCCTGGCTTTGTGGTTCGTGTGTTTTATGTTTACTGGACTTTTAGTTTGCATCTCACCCTTTTCTGTTCCTGTTTCCAGTCATGTGTGCCATTTTTGTAGTCCTTTGTAGTTTTTCTAGTTGATTAGTTCTATGATCATTCACAGGTGTTTCTTGTTTCCCTATTACCCCTCTAGTATTTAAACCCCAGTGTTTCTTATTGTAGCAAGCAAGAGCCGTGTGCTAACGAGCGTGTGCTAACGAGCGTGTGCTAACGAGCGTGTGCTAACGAGCGTGTGATGAGCGTGTGCTAACGAGCGTATGCTAACGAGCATGTGATAATGAGCGTGTGCTAACGAGCGTCAACTGCACGCCAAACTGGTCTAGAGTCTCATGGAGGAGCTCCGGGAGGATAAAAGGATGAGAGAGGACCAGGCCTGGACTTTGTTATGTTTTTGTTTGTTTATATGCGGCAGTCGTCAGTGAGGAGCTGCTGCTTTACTTTCGTTTTGTTGGGGTTTTTTGGATTAAAGTTTCATGTTAAACGTTCGCCAGTTCCCGCCACCTTCTTCCCTGAACACAAACCTTGTTACACTTATGTTCCTTGTCGAGGCTTGTCCTGTACGTATGTATGTTTGGTGCTGCTCATTCTGTTCCCTCGTTCTCTGGTCTCTGTTGTAGATTTGCTATTATGTTTATTTTGTTATTAAACTCTTTGCATTTAGATCCAGCTCTCTGTGTTTGGTCAGTGTTAAATAAGGAATATAGGCAGGGTGGCCAATGGCTGATGACTTGAGAATTTACCGTCCATAAATACTTTTTTACTGGCTGTGAACAGGCCAAAACATGCAGTTATGACAATAAAATATTAGATACCAGTGAAAATTCTCTATTAAAATTTTTATACCACAGTTAAAACTACTAACCTAAATAATATAAATTTAAAACATTATTAAAGACAAGTAAACAGTCAGTAATAAAATAACAAATTGCAAGCAATAGAACAAAGATACAAATGAAATAAACTGTGTTTTTCTTATAGGTCTAACAGTAGTAAATTAAAGAGTAAAAAAATAACACTGCATAGTCTTCACTGTATAAATTAAATGTAGATTAATCCTTATTAAAGTTACTAAATTTATTTAGTCAAGATCAGTAAGTGATCTATTTGTCTATCATTTGTTTGATTAACATTAAAAACGCAGACAGCATCAGGATTATTAGTGCACGGATCTAATATACTGATACTGACACGCGTTTTCTTTCTCAACTGTTTACTTTCACTTATGGACATAATCGACTGTTTACTAGGATACTCACTGAGACAGGCATTTTTTTACATAATTGTGTGGGAATTTGTCAGTTCAAGCACAAGACTTGAAAGAAAGCTCAAATTAGTTTTCAAGCCTTGTCTGACACGCGGATTTCTTGGCAAGCGCTTCGGATGTGTAAACTTTACACATTGGCTTAAACTTTCGTGATGATGAAGCATAATTCACGTTTGTTCTCGTTCATGTTTTTACAACATTGCATTGTTAGAATTCATAACCATGTTAAATGTCGCATTTTGTGTTTGGCAAGTGTTAATTTTAGGTTCTGGATATACGTCTATTTTTTAGATAGTAGCTAGATAGTTGCTAAGGTTCTCAGTGGTTAATAGTGCTAGTGAGGCAGTTTGACAAAAAAAAAATGGATTCATAAAAAGTTAATCAATGCAAATCTATGGGATTTTTATTGTTCGCTTCAAGATCTGGAAATCTCTAAAGAAAGTAGTCAGAATTTTCAAATGGGATAATGAAATGTTCTAATATTTCTCACATTATCTTCTTTGATTTTCCAATGTCTGTTGTGTTATCATTGCTGTCAGTCACAGTAATAACAGCTGTGCCAGTGGTTGCATAACCTTCTCCTTTCCGGTCAGTAGCCGTAATTAACAGTGTATATCTGGAAAATGTCTGAAAAGAAAGATGTTTTCAGGCGAGTTTGTTTACATGAAATTATTCTTCACCAATGTGAGATTCATTCATCATTTCTCACCTCTTTGTCCAAGCCTAAAGCATTCACACGAATTCCTCCGGTAACAGAATTGATTGTAAACAGGTTTGGTTTTGGCAATTCTGGATCTTGCTTGACGATTGAGTAACTGATAACACCATTGTCAGTGTCTTTGACATCATCATCATCAGTGGCTGTGACTGTCATAAACTCGTGACCTTCAGTGAGAGAAGAAGAAAGACTGATTCGGTGGAAAAACTGAAGAAGCATTTGAAAAAGAAAAAAACTGCTACAGTAATAACCATTTCATTAAGAAACTGCTTCATACACCTACCTATACCAGCAGCTTCAGGAACATTTCCATTGAATGGATTTTGTGTAAAAACAGGCTTATTATCATTTTGGTCCAGCACAATTACAATAATATCCATTGGCGCTTCTGCTATATTCACATCAACTCCAGTCGCATGAGCTATAATCTAAAATACAGGAGAAGAGATACAGGCATGTTAAGAGAATAATATCTGATCTTGTTTGAAAAAACATAATTAAATAAATTAAGAGTGGTATCTTTTAGTCCATGTCTTTTAGCTTTGACACATCAATATGCAAGTGTAGTTGAAGTACACTGACTTAATGTTTACTAGATATACAAATTACAAAAGATTCATGCACATGCAAACACATGAAAAGAAAAGCCGTTTTCTGAGGCCTTTTTATCTGATTAACTGATGACAGCTTTGAAAGAATTATGAGCAGAAAATCCTACACTGGAATACACTTAGAACTAACTGCTGATTTTAAAAGTTAGAGACTAAAATCAACTTACTCTGTATGAAGCTTTTTTTTCTCTGTCGAGTGGCCGAGTCACAAACAGAATCCCTGATAATCTGTCTATAGTAAAAGTCCCCTTAGGCTCCAGATCCACTCCTTCACCTGTGATCTTGTATTGCATCTGAGCTTCCTTAGAAAAGTCAGACTTGATCTAAATACAGAAATCAATAGAGAACAAAGTCAATAACAGACAAACCTCTTTCTTGTTTTGAACATTCCCTTCATGACTTTCTCTCACCTGGACCAGTTTTGCTGGGAAAGGACCTCTGCCATTCTCAAGTACATTAAATGGAGGAATAACCCAACCTCTCTTTGCTCTCTTCAGACCCGTTGAAGACTTTGGAAACATCAGAACCAGATCATCAGAGGGAGATTCCATCTGAAAATGTTAGTAAAATACACTGAGCAACAAAATATTTTTTGTTGACAATTAAATACAGCACACAAGCCATCAAATATTTGGGTAATTTTTGCATCTCAAAATGTTTACTACAGCTATTAAGTATTAAAATCTGTCTAGGTAAAAACAGTATTAATATATGGGGAGGGTAAAATGTTTGGGGTCTCTATTCAATAAACCAGTTTAGGTTGATTTGAGGCCGGCTGTACATTATTCTCTTTTAATAATAATAATATTAATAATAAGTAGGATGAGAGAGGACCAGGCCTGGACTATTTTACATTATGTTTTATTTATGTGTGTAATATAAAACAATGTCAACATTTTGGTAATCATAGGTTTTAGGCTTTAGCACTGCATAAATGAAACCAATCGGCAGACTTATTGTGTATTTGAGACCAATCAGAGAGAACTGCGACAAATTACATTCATCAGCAGGGATGGGATATTTCATGTATTTAACACAGGCCTTCAATAATTAGTCCTTAACATGTACAGACATTGTATGTGTGCTACTTTAAATTGACATATTCAATGATCAAACTCAAGTGTCGAACAGAGGTCAGGCTTGTACTGTACTGACAGCAGTTTCTGGAAGGAACTTGTTTGTACCTGTGGAGAGGAGATGTTCATGACCGTGTCCATGTGATGGTCCTCATGATGATGATGGACACGCTCAACTCTGACAGATACCGTGTGCTTCTTTCCACTGGAGTCCCAAGCGTCCACAGAAAACACCTTGTGGCCTTCATGAAGAGTCACTTGTCTCTTCAGTGTTACAGTCCCATCCGTGTCCACATCAAACCGCTTGTCAGCGGACTGGAAGAGCGTACTTGTTCTTCCATCGCATGCATTAAAAATTACTGTCAGAAAAAGAGATTCAATTGGCACAATAAAGCATCTTGTCAAGTATGTAAACCTGGTTCCCTGAGAGGGGAACAAGACGCTGTGTGAGTGGCTGATACTATGGGAACACCCACCATGTGTGATGATGATTTGAAGTGTTGTCAAAAGTACCAGTATTCGTCAACTTTGTGATGAATCAGGAAATCAGGGTTCACAAGTCAATACTTGGTTTTAAAAACATAACGATACCAGCCACTCTGTAGTGCCGTATACTGGTACCCACTGATAGAGCATGATATCAGCTACACTGTTTATAAAGGAAGCGCTCTTTGCTCAGTTTCTGAGTATAACTTTTGCCCTACTACATCATGCCAGAGATGGTGATAAAGTCAGAGGTAGTGGAGTTAGTGATCTGTGCTTGAGTATAACAAACACTTAACATGTGTATCTCCGCTTGGACACAGAGATACACACTAAAGAATAGAGTTCCCTGGGCAAAGACTTTATGTGGTTTTCTGGAAATTCTAACAAAACACAGGCGGATAATTCACTACCTAAATGAACCTATGAACATTCATTTATTCCATACATCATTAATCAACACTTATTTGTGAGATACAATACTTAAACTTGAGTGAGACCCTTAATTTTGACTCTGATGGAAGCTAACTTAGTGGATACAAAGCATGTATAAAATTTGATTTAATGTTATACTAATGTTATATATAATGTTATAAATATTTAGCAAAATACTAAAAATATTTAAACTCCAAACGTACAGTTGCTTCAAGGTTTTATTTAAAGAGAACACAGCTTACGTCTTCCTAGTCTTTTTCCTTGGTGAAGGTCATCTCTGTTCACTTTAAAAACCAGCAACTCCGACTCAAAGCCTGGAGAACATGAAGACTCCTCCACAAATCCACATACAAACACCTAATTGGAAACATATTAAATCCCTTTATGTAATATATACACTCGATATTTCCCATTTTTCAATTGCTAGAAAGCGTCACTCAATACTGACACCACTTTTCAAAGGTAATTGTTTTTGTTCTGTTTAAAGCCACAGTCTGCTTTACCAACAGGAATATTGGCCAGTCAGTTAATCTCAAGTCTCCAAATTTTCTGAAACCACAAAAACACTTTACAGATGTCTTAAAAATATGAATAACACCTGATCACTTTATTGACCTTACTACCTTTGTGTTTTGAAAGAATGAGTTGATTTGAGACATTTATGATGTATTTTGGTAGTTCCCATGAAGACTCTTCCGCAAATCCACATAAAAAAGACCTAATTTGAAACATATTAAATCCCGTTATGTAATATATACACTTGATATTTCCAGGCTTAGGCCCAGAGAATGTGTAGTTGGCATATTCTAGTTATGGAGGCGATATGATTCTTCCATCATTAGCATCCCTGTGGCATTAGCTGTTGTGCAAATCGGTAAGGTGTTGAAAAAATGAACTAACTATTGAGAAATGTGTCCTAGCAACTGTTTTTTTTATTATTAAAAAGCTGGTCCGCAAATACTTCAGTTCCCTTTCGTCCTGGGAACTCCGACGTGTCGTCGGGGGAGTTCCCTGACGAATTGGGATCACGCTAGGGAGCCAACTGCCTTCGAGAGAATTAAAACGAGCCAATAGACATTGGCATGCAAGATTTGCATTCCGCGACCCGCCTACCAGCGCGGGTATAAAAGGCGGAAGTAAACATTGCGCAATGCTTTTTGCTTCGGAGCCATTCAGTGTCTCTCTGACCTGCTGTATTCCGAGGAAATATTGAAAACGAGTCTTCTTTGGCGAAAGGAATCCTCTGCTGCTGGTGTGACGGCGCTTCAAGTGGCCATCGCTTCCCGTTGCCGGCCGTTTCTCTCTCTCTCTATTTCAAACAAAGAGCTGTTTTAACGGCTGGTATTGGTAACGGTGAGTGCAGCACACGGGCTTGCAGTTTCCCCGCTGTGTCTGCCGCGGTGGTCCCTTTGTGCCTCGGCACATAAAAGAGCATTTCTTTTTGTCTAAAAGAGCAACACGGGCGTTTCGCGTCCTTTTCAGGATGTCGTTTCACCCGTGCGTTTCTGGATGCGGTCGACTTCTCCCTCAGGAGGATGGTCATAAACACTGCCTCTCGTGTTTGGGCTTAGGGCACGCTGAGGCAGTGTTTATGAACGAGTCGTGTTCTCATTGCGGGAACATGACTCTGGCGATGCTGCGTTCAAGACTTAGATCCCTGAAACATGGAGGAGTCCCTTCAGAGAATCCCCGATCTAGTTCGTCTGCCGGTTCAGTTCGGCAGACGGCTACTTCGGGGATTCCTGTTGGTGAGCGGATGAGGGTTACCGTGCAGAACGTCCCATCAGGTGCAAGATCCTCACGGGCTTCTCACACCTCTAGTAGCTCGTTGCCATCAGTTGTCTCGGTGGAGCTTCCGGCACCGCCTCGTGCGGTCCCGTTTGTCTCCTTTGGGGCACCGCCTGAGGATCAGATGTCGATTGCGGCATCGGAGGAAGAGCGGTCGTCTTCTGGTGACGACTCAGCGGGTCTACCCCCTTCAGGTGTGGTGGCTGCGGCTGAGCCGGATCCAGAAATGGCTGCTATGCTCGAAAGGGCAGCTGCGAATGTCGGGCTCGTCTGGAACCCTCCACCGGGCCCCGAACCTTCGCGGCTGGATGATTGGTGTCTCGGAGCAGGCCGTGCTGTTGCCCCGCGGCCTGCTCCAGTACCATTCTTCCCTGAAGTGCATGAGGAGCTGAGGAAGTCTTGGCTGGCCCCCCTTGCGACCAGACGTAGACAACCTCGCTCCTCCTTCCTCACCACCCTTGACGGCGGGGCGGCGCTCGGGTACGAGGGAATCCCCCCAGTGGAGCGGTCGGTTGCGATGCAATTGTGTCCTAAGACCGCTTCCTCCTGGCGGGGTGCCCCTTCACTCCCCTCCCGGGCCTGTAGGTTTTCCTCTGGTCTGACCAGGGATGCCTACACGGCGTGTGGAGACGCCGCTTCCGCCCTGCATGCCATGTCGTTGCTACAGGTCCACCAGGCCAAGGCACTTCATGACATGCAGGGGGGTGGTCTCGACCCGGGTCTGCTGCAGGAGCTGCGTGCGGCGACGGACCTCGCCCTACGGGCGACGAAAGTCACCGCACGTTCCCTGGGTCGAGCGATGTCCACCTTGGTGGTCCAGGAGCGCCACCTCTGGCTCACCCTTGCTGATATGCGGGAAGCAGAGAAGAACAAACTTCTCAACTTCCCCATATCCCAAGGGGGCCTCTTCGGCGACGCGGTGGAGAGCTTCGCCCAAGAGTTCTCCACCGCCCAGAAGCAGTCTGAAGCGATACGGCACGTCCTGCACAGGAGGCGGACTGCTGCTGGTCCGTCCTCTGTGGCCGTAGAGCCTCCGGCTGCCCGTCGCCGAGGTCGCCCTCCGGCGGCCGCTCCTCCTTCAGGGCAGCAGTCTAACCCTGGGGGACGGAGGTCGGGTCGTAAGAGGGCGGCCAAACCCGCTCAGGCACCTCCTGCTCCTTCCCAGAAGAAGAAGCGCGGGAAGCGTCCCTGAGACGGGCGACCTGGTGGAGGTTCCGGATGCTGCTCTTCGGGAGGGTGCCCCTGCACACCTCCTTCCCCCGGGAGAGGGCCGGGTGGAAAATCCTCTGTTCAATTTTCTTTCTGTTCCGCCGCATGTTCCCACATTTTCAAAAAAAGAGCAGTTTCTCCCTCTTCCTCCTCCAGGTCATCCACGGCCGAGACTGATGGGCACGCAGTCTCCCCCGTCCAAGAGGTCTGGGACGGCAGCATGTGCCGCCCCCGAGCGGTTACATCCCCGTCCCCCTCTTCCCAGCTGGCGGATAGCAGTGACGCAGCCCCAGCTGCGTCGCTCCGGTCTGCGGCTGGGCCCGGAGGCGCAGAGACCAGCACTCGAGGAGGCAGGGCCTCGTTCCTCGTCTCTCCCCCTCCCCTCGCCACCGGACAGTCCGCAGCAGAACGCTCACGAGCCTTCTCTGCCGTCTGCCCCTCCGTGGAGGCAGGTTGGTGTCAACTACACCCTGACCCCGCTCTCGGTCGCTACGGTGCCACCAGAGCCGGCTCCCTGTCTTCCACCTCGCTGCCCCTCCGCGGGTACGCCGGTGGTCCGGGTGGGTTCATTGGGACAGTATCTGGAGGCCTGGCTACAGTTTCCGAGTCCGTCCCGATGGCTCATCCGCACCGTCCGGCTCGGCTATGCAATTCAGTTTGCACGCCGGCCTCCCAAGTTCAGGGGCATCCACTTCACCCGTGTGCGGTCGGTGGACGCCCCTGTCTTGAGGAAAGAGATCGATGTCCTGCTGGCGAAGGACGCGATCGAGCCGGTCCCTCCTGCCGAGATGAGGTCTGGGTTTTACAGCCCCTACTTCATTGTACCCAAGAAAGGCGGTGGGTTACGGCCAATCCTGGACCTGCGTGTTTTGAATCGGGCCCTGCACAAACTCCCGTTCAAAATGCTTATGCAGAAGCGCATTTTTGAGTGCATCCGTCCCCGGGATTGGTTTGCAGCGATCGACCTGAAGGACGCGTACTTTCACGTCTCGATTCTTCCTCGACACAGACCGTTTCTTCGGTTTGCTTTCGAGGGTCGAGCGTATCAGTACAAGGTCCTACCCTTCGGGCTGGCCCTGTCACCCCGTGTCTTCACGAAAGTCGCGGAGGCGGCCATTGTTCCCTTGAGAGAACAAGGCGTTCGCATTCTCAACTATCTCGACGACTGGCTCATTCTAGCTCACTCGCGAGATGTGTTGTGCGATCACAGGGACATGGTGCTTCGGCACCTCAGCCGGTTGGGGCTTCAGGTCAACTGGGACAAGAGCAAACTCTGCCCCGTGCAGAGGATCTCTTATCTCGGTATGGAGCTGGACTCGGTCGCCCAGACTGCGTGCCTCACGGAGGAACGCGTCCAGTCAGTGCTCACCTACCTCAGGTCTTTTCGAGGCAGGACAGCGGTTCCACTGAAACAATTTCAGAGGCTCCTGGGGCATATGGCAGCCGCAGCCGCAGTAACGCCGCTCGGCCTGTTACATATGAGACCGCTTCAGCGCTGGCTTCACGATCGAGTCCCGAGGTGGGCGTGGCACAGCGGCACGTTCCGGGTCAAAGTGACCCCGCACTGTCGCCTAACCTTCTCCCCGTGGTCAGATCCTGCGTTTCTACGGGCTGGAGTGCCCCAAGTCCAGGTTTCCAGGCATGCTGTGGTTTTCACAGATACCTCTGCCACCGGGTGGGGGGCCACGTACAAAGGGCATGCAGTTTCAGGTCTGTGGACCGGGCCTCAACTGCATTGGCACATCAACTGCCTAGAGTTGTAAGCAGTACGTCTAGCCCTGCGTCGCCTCAAGGGGTTTCTCAGACACAGGCACGTACTGGTCCGTACGGACAGCACTGCGACCGTTGCGTACATCAACCATCAAGGTGGTCTACGCTCCCGTCGCATGTCGCGACTCGCCTCCCACCTCCTCCTATGGAGTCAGAAGCATCTGAGGTCGCTTCGTGCTGTTCACATTCCAGGGGAGCTCAACCGTGTGGCAGACGAGCTTTCATGGTTGCCTCCCCTGCCAGGAGAATGGCGACTCCATCCCCAGGCGGTCCAGCTGATTTGGAGTGTCTTTGGAGCCGCACAGGTAGATCTGTTTGCGTCTCCAGACACGACCCATTGCCAGTGTTTTTTCTCCCTGACCGAGGGGACCCTCGGCACGGACGCCCTGGCTCACAGCTGGCCCCGGGACCTGCGCAAATATGCGTTTCCCCCAGTGAGCCTTCTTGCACAGACTCTGTGCAAGGTCAGGGAGGACGAGGAGCAGGTCCTTCTAGTGGCGCCGTATTGGCCCACCAGGACTTGGTTCACGGAACTCATGCTCCTCGCGACAGCCCCTCCTTGGCCGATTCCTCTGAGGAAGGACCTTCTTTCTCAGAGACGGGGCACTCTATGGCACCCGCGTCCAGACCTCTGGAAACTCCATGTCTGGTCCCTGGACGGGACGCGGAGGTTCTAGGTGGTCTACCACAGGCAGTGGTAGACACCATCACTTCCGCCAGAGCCCCCTCTACGAGGCGCCTCTACACGTTGAAGTGGAACTTGTTCGTCGATTGGTGTTCCTCCCGTCGGGAGGACCCCCGAACTTGCCCGATCGGAGTCGTGCTTTCCTTCCTGCAAGATGGGTTGGATCGGAGGCTGTCCCCCTCCACCCTCAAAGTGTATGTCGCCGCAATAGCCGCACATCACGATGCAGTCGAAGGTAAGTCCTTGGGGAAGCACGACCTGGTCATCAGATTCCTTAAGGGTGCTAGAAGGTTAAATCCACCTCGCGTTTTGCACTCTGTACCCTCTTGGGACCTAGCTCTGGTACTTAGAGCTCTTCAAAGTCCTCCCTTTGAGCCCTTGCTGACTGTAGAGCTTAATTTCCTGTCCATCAAGACAGCGCTCTTGTTAGCTTTGGCCTCTTTTAAGAGGGTCGGGGATCTGCAGGCTTTTTCGGTCGACGAATCGTGCCTAGAGTTCGGGCCGGCCCTTTCTCATGTTGTATTGAGACCCCGGCTCGGATATGTGCCCAAGGTTCCTACCACTCCCTTCGTGGACCAGGTAGTGAACCTGCAAGCGCTGCCCCAGGAGGAGACAGACCCAGCCCTAGCTTTTCTCTGTCCCGTCCGCGCTCTGCGGGTTTATATTGACAGAACGCAAAGCTTCAGAACCTCAGATCAGCTCTTTGTCTGTTACGGAGGCCAGCAGAAGGGGAAGGCCGTCTCCAAGCAGAGGTTAGCCCACTGGTTAGTGGATGCTATCACCCGAGCGTATGAATCTCTGGGTGAGCCTTGTCCTCCCAGGTTGCGTGCCCACTCTACTAGAGGTGTTGCCGCTTCCTGGGCTTTGGCTCAAGGCGCCTCGCTGACAGACATCTGTAGAGCTGCGGGCTGGGCGACACCGAACACGTTCGCTAGGTTCTATAGCCTTCGTGTGGAACCTGTTTCCTCCCGAGTTCTGGCTACGGCCAGTGGGTCGAGGGAATAGGTTGTGTCGGCTTGCCACGCCACTCTGTGCCTCGGCCGGGTACGTGCGTCTTTTGCTCCGTTGGCGCCCTACGTCGGTGAGCCTCGTGAGTTCCTCCTTCACCCCTCGGTGCTGGGCGCGGCGGACCGCCCGGCGCCAGGTCTGCTACCTCTAGTAAGGAGTTGTTAGTAGGCTGGGTGCCCCAGTGGTCTCTACTGTGACCCATGATGCCATGTGCAGTTCAGCCATGTCTTCCCCTTGATGGACTCGTTCGTCGTCCCCTTGAGTACGCTCCCACTTCCCTTGGATTGGGACTACCTCTGGGACTGCCATATGTTTCACTACTCCTTCGGACTAGTACATATGTGTATTCCTGGCCTTCCTCAGTCAGGCTGGGGCTTCCGCAGCGTTCCCTCCTCTCTTGAGGGAACGCTTTCCCAGTGTTATCCAATGCTCCACTGTGCGGGTCTTGCGGAACAGCAGTGTGGTTCCCGTGCTAGCTCCCGCAACTTATTTCAAGAAACTGCTGCAGGGTAGCTTAGCCGGGCGCTGGAAGGGGCCAGCACCTTGGCGCTTTATTAGGGATCCCAATTCGTCAGGGAACTCCCCCGACGACACGTCGGAGTTCCCAGGTCGAAAGGGAACGTCTCGGTTACGTATGTAACCCTCGTTCCCTGAGTACAGGGAACGGAGACGTGTCGTCCCTTTGCCATGTTGCTGTACCTTCGCGAGGACTGGACACTGTTCGGCTCCTCAGCGAAAAGCATTGCGCAATGTTTACTTCCGCCTTTTATACCCGCGCTGGTAGGCGGGTCGCGGAATGCAAATCTTGCATGCCAATGTCTATTGGCTCGTTTTAATTCTCTCGAAGGCAGTTGGCTCCCTAGCGTGATCCCAATTCATCAGGGAACTCCCCCGACGACACGTCTCCGTTCCCTGTACTCCGGGAACGAGGGTTACATACGTAACCGAGACGTTTTGCTGACTGTGTGAAGTTTTGACAGGGTCACTTCATTTTTTACCAATGCATTATTAGCAATCTAAAACAAAAAAACGACTGTATTACATGCTGCAGATAAATTCAGATAAGAAAACTAAAATAAATCAATAACATTAGATTACAAATGGTGTTTCTTTTCACGTATGAGCACGTATGGGCACTCTTGTCCCAGTGGAACCTAATTTACAGACCAAGTGTGAATAACTACAAGCATATTACCCTGTTTGCACTCAGTTTACAATTGTAAAGCAAACTTTTTCATAGCATAGCATTAGACAGATATAGCATTCAAAACTAACAGGTCTTGTGTTTCATTTGGAAAACACTGCCACACTCTACTGTGTATATAATAAACATGTTTTAATTAGATTTTCATGTTTTTAGATTGAAAAGACAAGGAGAAATCGGCCATTGTAAGGTATTTGAAAAGACTTGTAAAAAAAATCAGTTTAAATATTGCCATTTTTTATGACTTATATATAACAAAAGGAAAAAGTTTTTCTTTTTTCTTTTATGTTGTTCTGTCAACATAAAAGTGACTGAAATTTCAATTTCCCAAACTCTGTCTAATCACTGATAATACAAAAACTACACAGTTTTTCTCTATTAAACATCTGATATTCATTTTTGGTTGTGGATGTAAAAATGTTTAGCGTTTTATTTCTCACTCTCAGTCCTGATTTGAAGTATATAAAATCCTACCTTGCAAAGGAAAATAACAACTGCCAATCGCACAGTTTTCATTGTCTCTCAAAAGTCCTTCAAGGATTCCTTTCTGGTTGGTTTTTAAGATTGTGCAGCTATTTCATGTCTTGAGTTCCCCAGAATGCATACAGATGGGGAGTTTGCTAACTTTATAGGGGAGTTTTCCTAAGGGTGTGACATATGGAGTGATGCAATGAGCCAAGAAAAATTATATAACTTGACTGGAACCAATGAGGTGTAAGACTTGGTTTTCCTGCTAAGACAAAAGCTGAGATAAAACACACCTGCAATAAAGCAATAAAAGGCACAGAAGATCTCAAAGAAAGAGCACAGGACTCTTGTCCAAACTTTTCTCTGTCCTTATCTGCATCCCTGACTCAAGCCACTAAAAGTTCACTTAGACGTTCTACATACCACATATTATGTATCTTTTGAATCTATTGTTTTTTCCTTTTTATGTTTGGTATCATTTTAAATGTCTCAGTGCGATTGGTAAAATGGTCTTAATTTCATTGCAGTCATTGGTATTATGAGAAAGATTGAAAACTTAAATTATGTTCTCCTTTTTGGGTGGTGTGTCTTCTCTCCCCCGAAACCAAGTGTTACCCCATGAATAGACCCAAAACAACTCACAATATATTTATATAACAATGTAGTACTATAAAATACAATATTATATGCACAATATATTTGTACAAGCCTTTTGTTCTGTGTATGAGGGTGATTGGCAGAGCAATCTTGGGAACCTGTAACCAGAAAATCTCCATGCAGTGCTGAGTCAGTGTCTTACACTCGAAACACACTCACACACCACTGTGTGTCTCTCAGGTACATTTCTTAGACTCTTAGAGTCATCTTCGAGCAATTGATGTTATTTAGCCTATTTATTATTTCTGAATTGGCTTCTAATTGTGTAATTGGCATGATACATTTTTACCTGACAAATAAAATGTTATCAAAGCAAAGAAGGCAAAAAAATTGCTGCACGGGGTGTGATTTTCTTACCTCGGTGCTCTTTGGATATAAGGGACGGTTCAGCTCACAAAATAAAGATATTCCAAGGCACTCGAATAATGTTTAAAAAAAGTTAAAAAGCCTATAATTCATCATGGCTTTATCATTTAAAAACTGGTGACAAGTACACATCTACACGTTGCTGCTTACAAGCCTTCGTCAGGGTAAATGATAAAGCCATGATGAAATAAATGGCTTTTAACTTTTTCAACATTATTCAAGTGCCTTGGAATATCTTTATTTTTTAAATGAAATGTTATTTTTGATTTATTCTGTATGATTCTGAAATATTTGTTTCTAGTATAGATTAATGAGGAGTCTGTTGTTACCTCAAATCTCTGCCCAGGATAGATCACACTGAAGGCAGAAGGAGACCTTCTGATTTCTGACTATCACTGACTTATTATAGGCACACTATGCAGGATTTTCGTTTTTGTCAAACAGCGCCCCCTAGAGTCGCTGTGGAGTACTTGTATTTAACGTTACTATCGTAAATACCACTCACGGCCTCCTAGACTCCGAAGATGTCCATTGACCAGGTAATGTTTTACGATTTCATACAAATATTAGGCTACTGCATAATTGTATATATTGTGCTATATACTGATGATGGTAATAGGATAATAATAAGTTTGCCAAGCGTTAGCCTACTTTATAGTAATAACGTTAAAGTAGCCTACCTCGTTTGATGGCTTATAACGTTTTTACATGGTTGCAGCTAAATAAATAAGTAAATAGCCTAGGCCTACTATATAATTTCATTTGTGTTTTTTTGTGTGTAATGTAAACTTTACAAAATGCCAGATGACATCAATAAAGTTGCATGTACGTCGCATTATTTCATAACATTGGCCGTTATGATGTTGTTAGACATGATTATTGCAATTTATCACAATAGTTTGCAAATAGCGCTCGTTTACACTATTTACAACGTGTAGGCTTATTTATGTCCTGATAATTATGTGAGATATTGACAACTGTTCTCATGATAATTGCAGAAATCAACTTCAACGAGTGAAAGCCTGAGCGAGTGGGACTCTTGTCCGGTTCCTCACGCTGTCAGATTCTCTTTTCCTTTTCCTAGACTCTTCCGACCGCACTTTCTTTGCTTTTTCCATCGTCGAGTATCACGTCTGAAATGGGCGCAAGTGTCTTCGTGCTTCATATGTTGTTGTTGATGTGTGTGACGTCGTTGCCGTAAAGCATGTCGTGATTCTCGACTTGCATTGCTGGTTTTTCCAGCGGCGTCCCCCCCAAGCTTAACTACCAGGATGATTCGCCCTAATATGAGTTTGTTTACCACCGAAATGACTTTGAAGCTGTTACATTAAGGTACAATTCTTGCATAGTGTGCCTTTAAACAAAGTAGCCTACACCTTTTGTTACGAGTAAGAGAAAGAGAGCAGCCACTTAAGGGTAAAATAGTTCAACCCGGTTACACTAAATACATGTCTATAGCACGCAGTGTATTTCTCGTGCAATCTATTGGTGAAAATTAGTTTTTACATGCATATGATACGCATGGGTAGGTTTACTGGTGGTGTGGGGTGCATATACGTGCACCCCATATGTCTTGTTTTGACAAAAGTTTGTCAAGACATTTAAAGCAAGAGTGCACATGTGTTAACATGCTCTAGTACTTAAGAACAAGCCTATGATTGAATCTGGAAATAAAGCTAAATAACAGAGAAAAATGTCTCTTTAAAGCTGCAGTCTGTAAGAATGACAGCTAGTGGTGGAAATAGGTACTGCAGTCCAAATTCAAAATATCGGAGATTGTTGTTCCTCCTCTTCAGACTCGACACTCAGGCGGTTTGCCAGTTTGAGGACACGCAACAGGAGCGAGCGCAATTGACAACGAAAGCCGAGGAGACTTACACACTGTAAGTTAATGGGTTGATTTATCCATGTTTTAATATGCTAAATTTATTTAGGCTTTTTAATCTCTGACCCAGTTTTTTTGTTGTATTTCCTGCTATCTGACATCCCGGGGTGTCGCAACACTACTGGGTAAACTAGGCGGAGTCACACACACCAAAAACCAAAACACACATTCCAACACGGAAACACACATTTCAAAGTAAAATGACTGTCTGTTGAAGTGTTTTTCAGAGAAATTAGTATGTAAACTCAGCATGTTTTTCAGGTCAGCATAAATTTACGGTATTTGGACTGACTAGGACCAGTGCAAGGGAGCACATTACACCAATCCAGGAAAAATTGCACTGGCTGCCTGTTAGTTTCCGTATTGATTTTTTTTTAAATTCTCATGCTCACTTAAGGCCTTAAATGGTTTGGCCCCTCAATATTTGTGTGAGCTGCTCTACACTCTTCTGAAGCTGGTCTTTTAACTGTCCAAACAACACAGCTAAAAACTATGGGTGATCGGGCTTTTTCTTCTTTGGCTCCTAAATTGTGGAATTCCCTTCCCTCTGAGATAAGGAATGCAGAGTCCCTTAGTGTTTTTAAATCATCCCTTAAAACTTACTTTTTTAGGGAAGCTTTTATGTGATTCGTGCGATTGCTTTGTTTGTTATTATATTGTTTTTTTTATTTTTATTGTTATTGTATAGTTTTTAAGGCCTGGACTGTTATGTGTATTTTTTTAAATTTCATTATCTTTATGTAAAGTGCTTTGAGATGCTACATTTAAAGGCACTATATAAAATAAAGATTATTATTATTATTATTATGCTTTAGTAGAGTGAAAAAAGTTACATACAGCACATTTAATTCGATCTCGGATTAATTAAAAGAAGTTATTACTCCACCGCATGCATGATATCATTAACCAACATGGCTGAACGACCAATTTGCAACAATAAGGTTTCTGGAAACAGTCGTGACTAGCTAGTTGATTTCTTCAATGATGCATCGGACTATGATAGTTTATCAGCGAGTTACAGCGTTGTACGGGAAACACACTCCTGGTCGTGACACCATCCGTAATGTCCGTGTGTAAGTGCAGTTTTGCAGCTGGACAGGTAAGCTGGAGTTTAAAAAAATGTAGGGATTCGTATTGGGAAGCTCAACCTTGAGGCATCCTCCACAAATTGGTCCACGAAACGCTCATCTCACAACAAATTTATACGAATTTGTACGAGTGAGTAAAAGGTGGCCAATTCGTACGAATTTATATGATTTGTCTAAACCCATGTGATGGGTAGGTTTAGGGACAGGGTCAGGGGTAGGTCAATCTTACGAATACAAACAAATTGGGCAACTCGTAAAAAATTGACGATTTAGCAAAAATCATACGAATTCGTACGAGTGAGGTCGTATGAATTCTACGAATTAGCCACCTCGTAAAATTCTTAAGTTTATCAAGCGACGAGAATACTTTTTGTGCGCAAAAACAAACAAATATAACGACTTTATTTCAACTATTCGTTTCCTTCTCTGTGGGCCTCGAGTGAGTTCACTAGTGTAACAGCGCCACGCTTCTGTGTTGTATGTCACACGTAGGCTCACTATTGGCTGACGCTGGTCATGTGTGTGATGCGTGTGACGTACAACACAGAAGCGCTTCTAACCCTCACGTCAAAAAAGGAAAATACAGTTCAACGTCTGCAAGTCTGTCATATCGGCTACACAAAATTATAATGAGAACATTATAATTGTGTGCGTGGGACATGGATTTTAATGATGAGATTTTTTTTTTATAATCAGGCTCTCAAAAATGATATAAAATTTATTGGCCAATATATCGGTTATCAGCTTTCAAATACAAAGAATTATCGGTTATCGGTATCTGACAAAATATCGGTGCATCCCTAGTTTTTTCCTCTTTGCCTTTGAGGCTTTGAACCACAGGTGATTTTCCCCAACCAAAGCCTGTCCTGCCATCCGACGAGCTCCTGGTGTTTTAGGCAGGTTTTGGCCTGATGTACAGACTGAGAAGCTTTCCATTTACTTCCAGTCTGCACTTGGGCCTTGGTGTTTTGCACTGCTGGATCCGGTGAATGGACAAAGTAGATGAATTAGGATTGAATTCTGATTCTGTATAATCTCCATATTCAACCTAGTACAGTTATAGTACAACTGTGTGGTTTATTTAACTATACCATGCAATTTAATTACAGCAGTAGTTTTGTTTTGTTTGTTTTTTGCAGGACTTGCTATATCAAAATAGATTGAGGAACTGCTGTTGAAACCAGATGGTTGAAAAGAGGAATTTAAACACTAAACAGACTGTTCAGATGCAATTGAGGTCAGAATTTGTAAACATTTGATTTATGTTGTTTTCTCCAATTCTAGAAAAGACAGATGGTTCTGAGGAAGTCAGCACTTCTCCAGTGGAGAAGTGTTGGAGAAACATGCAAAAAGAGAGGGAACAATCTGTTTTAACCCTGTACGACTTAAAATAAGGGTTACTTTAACACAATGGGAATTTCTTAAACTGGATTTGGACCAGATTTTCACTTGCTCTGTAATGTTACCAAACCATCATCAGTGTTGCTCAGTTTCTCAGCCTCAGTTATTGAGTATAGGCTCATAATCAGTTGTTCTGTTGTTTAGAGAGATGTTTCACCCCTGAGTTCCTCTGGTGCTAGAAATAATAATTACACACAGCAATAAGATTTTTAGGTATACCACTTTACAATAAGATCTTATTTGTTAACATTAATGTATTACCTAACAAGAACTACAATGAGCAATACATTTATAACAGTATTTATTAATCTTTGTTCATGTTGGTTAATAAAACGTTCACAGTAACTAATGTTAACAAATACAACTTTTGATTTTAATGATATACTAGTAAATGTTGAAATTACCATGAACTAAGATTAATAAATGCTGTAGAAGTGCAGTTTATTATTAGATCAAGTAGGTAACTAATAAAACCTTATTGTAAAGTGTTACTGTATTTTATGCTTTAGATTAATTGAATGTCATCAAGATCGCTGGATCAAATGTAAACTATACTGTTCAAAAGTTTGGGATCATAAGACTTTTAAATGTTTTTCAAAGAAGTCTCTTCTGCTCAGCAAGCCAGCATTTATTTGATCAAAAACTGTAAAGCTAAAATATTGTGAAATATTATTGCAAAAAACAACTGTTCAATTGTATTTAATTCTATTTCAAAAATGTAATTTAGAACATGTTTAATTCTATTTAAAAATGCAATTTATAAAAAAACCTATTTAATTCCATTTAATTCTATTAAAAATGTAATTTATAAAATGTTTAATTCTATTTAAATGTAATTTATAAAATGTTTAATTCAATTTAAAAATGCAATTTTAAAATGTTTATTTCTATTTAAAAATGTAATTTATAAAATATGTAATCCTATTTATAAATGTAATTTATAAAATGTATCACTTATCAATTTATAATAATAATAAATGTTTCTTGAGCATCAAATCATCATATCAGACTGATTTCTGAAGGATCACGTGACACTGAAAACTGGAGTAATGATGCTGAAAGTTCAGCTTTGATCACAGGAATAAATTACATTTTATTATATAGTTACATAACAGCTTACATTGTAATAATTTCACAATATTAAATGTTTTTTACTGTATTTTTGATTGAATTAATGCAGCCGTGGTGAGCAGAAGTTTTGATTTGTAGTGTATTTGTAATGATTTGGTTGTGGTTATAAGACAGCATTCAGCAGAGAGGCTGAGAATCCAAATGCAGTTTAATAACAAATATAATCCAAGGTCATAGTTCAAATACCAGACAGAGGGTCAAGCTCATGTAATCAGTCCGAACACAAATACAATCCACTGAGGCGGACAGAAACAAGAAATCCAAAACTCAGGAGCAAATAAATATAAAGAAGCCAGGAACTGCTCAAAATGCTGAAAGAAAGCATGAACCAAATCAAACAAACAAGACTTCATACTGAATGAAGGCAAACAGGCATTTATGATCAACTGAAACAAGACACAGCTGAAACAGATCAATGAATGAGCAGAGGGTTCTGGGTAATGAAGTCCGGGAATAACAGAGTCTATGGAAACAGTGAGGGACTAGGGTGCCATCTATATATCTACAGATGCAACTGTAGTACACAGACAAGGAAAAGAGACGGAGAACAAGAGTAATATTGTGAGTTCAATGCACTCCTGAACAACAAGAAAGTCTGCAGCTGTTAAATATCCCACAACTGTTGAAATATATCATTTAATCCTCTTGATCAAGGTTTGCAAATCTCCAAGGCTCAGATTGGATATCCGAAGGTTTGTTAGATTTTGATGGAAATGCCAAAACCAAATTAAATATCACTGTACAGTTATTTTAAATCAAATACACATATATACACTCATATTTACAGTGACATTCTACATACTGTAAGTCTGTGAACTTCCTGAACCTGAAGGCATAAACTGCTAAATCTGCCACAATAACAATCACTGCTGATTGTTTTTAATGCAACTGAAATGTATATAATTTGGACACTAGATGTCAGTATGACTCTTGCTCTCTCAGTGAGACTGGTCTAGTCTTATACTTCTTCCTTTTACCAGAGGGTCTAATAAGGGGAGAACTGTCACTCTCAGTAAACTTCCGGCTTCTGAACTGGTTGCAGTTCCACTCTGGCTCCATATGAGGGCGCTCACAGGACGAGTGCAGAATGAATGGAGGTCTATGGAGATATACCCCTCAAAATCCACTTTTCTCAGGATATAATTTTTGTCTAGTAATTTAAATGTTGTATTCGAAAGGAGATGCAAATAAATTACACATTGCCAGGTGTTAGAGTCACTTATTTGCTTTAAAAAGTCTTTTAAAATGTCAATGACGTCGTATACATATGACCAGAGATACGGCAATCCTTCAGTCGCTTTGGTGCTTTCGCGCTCTGCACTTTCTTTTCTCTCGAGGCATCACAACACCGCTGACACAGGTAAATACACGCGTGATTACCGCGTGTCCACACCTAAAATACACACACACATTCTGGCCCCGCTTCGGATGCCACGATGCCATCAAGCGCTATCTCTGGACGTAATCAGTCCTTCACTGACCAATCAGCGTTCATTAGCAGAATGCTAGCGTGTAATGGGCAACAACAACTCAACCTGTAAGAAATCGAATTATTTATTCATTTTTCAGATTATTTGTGAATCATCTATGATTGTATACATTGTTGTGATTGATTGTGATAGACTTTTTGAAGAACCAGGTAAGAAAGAATAATCAAATACATTGTTAATTAATATAATTTTAATACATAAAAAATATTTTTATTTCTAGAAAATATTCACATCACTAAAATTGCACTGTAATGTCACTCTTTACATGTCGTCTTCTGGCCTTGGCGCTGGGCAGGACCGCGCAATGTAATGTTGCCACAAGTCAAGACCATTCATCACATAGTTATAGGCATCTAAAGATGTATATGCCCTCAGTTTGTCTTTACACTCAGTTTCTCAGGCCACTCACCCGAGGTAACGTTAATCCTGTCAGATCGTCCATCCATTGACTGAGCGTGTAACGTTATGGGTCGGCCAATCTGGTTCCGTCCGTTAAAATTAACTTTTGCAAATAACAATCGCAGTCCTGGACAGTGAGTGACCTTGCACATTAAGATAAAATCAGATTTTCTCCCGTCATTGTTAAAAAACAAGCCAACAAAACTTGCAAACTAGCGTTAGTGAAGCGGCCAGAGGGATCGTTCTGCCTCCACCTAAGCTCCGCCCACATAAAAACGTCATCATGTTTACCAACTGAAAAGGGGTCTATAGGGAGTGGCCAGGCTCTCCATAGACGGGCTCTGCTTTTACTCAGTTCTAATAATTGTCCCTAATATTCACTCAAAAATACTGATGCATCGAAGTCAAGTTGGCATATTGAATCGACATTAGAATCAATTCTCCCTTCCAAACACCTTTGAATTGAAGAATTTATTATTTTTGGAATCTATGAAGTCATTGATCAGACAAGATTTTTTTAAATCTTAGATCTTAGTTATCTCATCGCCTACTGTACGTTTCAGTACTAAAGTTCATAGAAGACATGAGGTGATTCATTTGTGTCGTCTCAGTCTGGATTTGATTATCAAGACAAACATTACATTAGGCCTATGACACCCGTGCCATATAACTGTAATGAGGATAATGTTACAAATATAACAGTTAAAAAAAAACACATTCTCATAGTTTGAAGCACATGCAAGCAAGTTGATAAGATTTTTTAAAAAAATTTTAATGCTTGTTTTTACTGAAGCAGGCCATAAAGAACACAAAAACATGTCACTTTTAAAGTTTAGACTGATTTTTCCTCATATTGTTTAGAGCTTAGAATCATCAAAGATTCAGTGCTACATCTACATAATAATAATGAATGTGTTTTAATTAAAAAAACAATACCTTTTTTCTAAGGATACACTGATATGAAAAGTTTGGCTGATACCGATAACTGATAATTCTTTATATTTGAAAGCCGATACATGATATATTGGCTGATAAATCTAAATGCAAATTTTTATATAATTTTTGAGAGCCTGATTAAAAAATTCTCACCATTAAATCCATATCCCAAGCACACAATCATAATGATGTTCTCATGATAGTTTTATGATAGACTTGCGCATGTTGGACTTTACTGTCTTTTCCTTTTTTTGAGTGATTCCAATCATATTTCAAGCAAGTAAAAACCATCATTTTGAACAGAGCGCATCTGAAGTGTCTCAACTGAAGGAAATAATACATTGTTTATCGACTTTAATATATCGGCCAAATTTTCTTATTAAGCCGATAACGATAAGATTAAAAATGAACATATATCGTCCGATATCGATATGGTGGCCGATATATTGTGGATCCCTAATGCTTTCTATTATTTATAGTATCTTTCAGTCTCTATATTTTGTCATATATAGCAAACAAACTGCTTTACATTATTTTCCAGCTGACTGGCACTTTCTCATTGATGTGTAAACGCTTTAATGAGACCCTGAATCACCTTTTCAACAGGTTTTCAGCCTCTTGCCTCTCACAATGAGGCTCCATTGTTTCCGTCAACCTGCCTGAGCTTGAAAAACCTGTTTATAGATGAAGAGTGAATACACTTCCCACATGCCACATGTTTCTGCAAAGATACCTCATGCATGCAGTCTCTCCACTGTCAGCAACAAAAGCAGACTTGTTTTTACACGCCTTTCTGTACAAACTGTCCTTCTATTAAACCGTAATATAGGTCAGCTACACAATTAAATTCCTTCTATGCAGCATCCTCCCAATTTACATGTCTTAATAGTAAATACAATATGAATATATGAAATCATATTAGTTTACTAAAACTAAAGCATGGTTTCTCGGGAATATTGTTTTAATTGTTAATCATGGGTTTTTCTGTCTCCAATATCACTTTTCGCACAGTTTCGCAATGATGATCTCAGGAAGTGACCGTTTTTCCTGGGAAAACAACGGCACAAACATCACTCTGTGTATGATATTAAATCCTTTCCTACGTTTCAACACATACATATTCATGTTTTTAAGCAGAGATGTTTTTAATTATATATCGGCCACCATATCGGTATCGGCCGATATACAATCATTTTTAATGTTATCGGTATCGGCCCGATAAGAAAATTTGGCCGATATATTAAAGCTGATAAATAATATATTATTTCCTTCAGCTGAGACATTTCAGATGCGCACTGTTCAACATGATGCTTTTAAATCGCTTGAAATATGATTGGAATCACTTCAAAAGGAAAATACAGTAAAGTGCAAATCTGTCAAATCAGCTACATAAAATTATGAGAACATTATAATAGAGTACTTGTGATTAAATTACACTTTTGTTTTTGTAATCGGGTTCTCAAAAATTATATACAAATTTGGATTTAGATTTATCGGCCAATATATCGGTTATTGGCTTGCAAATATAAAGAATTATCGGTTATCGGTATCGGCCAACATTTTTATATCGGTGCATCCCTACTCAAAATCATTCATTTGCATTGTACGTGTTGATCAGGCAATTGACTGAGCAAAACCCATTGTGCGTAAACAATAAAACCTGAAGTCGGGGGTTAAATGGAGAGATTTGGGGTGTGGTGGGATTCCTCAGATCTCAGATCAAACTCAGGCTCTTCCTCCACTGTAATCCTGCCGTCTGTCTGAGAGAGTCATGTGTCACCGATTTAAAAGCCCAGGGGACAAAGAGATTGTCAAGAGAGGATATTTAGTATCAACAAATGCTCTGGAGAAATGCGCTGTGTCACTGGAGTGACCATATACAGTCAAACCAAAAATTATTCAGACACCAGATATCATTTTTTATTATTTTTTTTTACTAGTGTGTGCAGGACACTATAGTTCATTTATGTAAGTGAGGAGAGCAAAATAAAGTAAACTGTGACATTATACCCAAATATTCTTCATACAGTGACTACCAGTAACATTAATAAACATTTGGGAGCAAATATTATTCAGACACTTTGACCTGATCATGTTTTGCTGAAGTGTTTTTTCTTTAATTGCTAATGCGATCTTTTACACCACAGACTGAACAACATGAAGCATTGCTTGGTAATCATTTGAGCTAAACTGTTATGATCTAATTGTGTAGTTAAATTTAACAGCTGACAGATATTCAACATAATTCATGTGTGAGACAGTCTAACAGAAGGATGGACAAAACCAGTGAAATATCAACTGATTCTTGTCATATTTTATTACAATTTTCTAAACTATAGCGAATAAACTGTGATAATATGAGAAATCTTGAAGGTGTCTGAAAAAAATTAAGTTTTTACTGTATATATTATTGTGCAGTTTGGGTCTTTACGAAATCATATTTCACTATCAGATACATACACTTGAAGCTTATACCTCAAGGATATTATTAAAACATATAAGAGATGACAGCAGCAATTTCGAAACAGAAAGGAGTGACTTGACGTCATAAATTCCCTCCCTGAGAACCGATAATCAGCCTCATTTCTTCAGTATCTGCCGTGTGACATCACACCAGTTTCCAGTATTAGGCTGAACTAAACAAGTCTCAGCTCTACTTCCTTGTTTGTTAAAAGCCCTGTCAGACAGTCTATGTTTGGCAGACTAGTATTGACTCAGGGGGAGGGTGTTTAATCTGCATTAAGACAACTACATGCCTCTAGCTATAAGGCTCAGTAGGAGATGGGAGGTCCTCTAATGCATTTCTAGGTAACAAAAGACCAGTCGCAACACAAGACCAGTCTTGTCCCATGGCTGTGAAACCAAGGTGTTATCAGCAGCTTTCTCTTCCAAATCCTGGAAGACGTCGAGTCACGATGCGCTATATGAACACGACACCACAAGCAAATATGATACCGAAAGTTGTACAAGCATAAACATTTCATGGAGCCTAAAAGCCTTTCTTGGATAATGATGGGCTTTTAAGGCTGATGGACGCGAGAGGTCAATCGTTGTGGGAAGCACTGGAAGACACATTTGAGCTGGAGTCCATGTTGACAAAGTTCAATAGAGATCATATAGCCATTAACAGATAAGCAACATGCTGTACATTGCGCTGGGTAAAAGCTCTCATAATAGCATAGTTGCATTCGTAATTATAAGCACAGGAAATATTGATTTGATTGGTCATAGTGTCGAAGAAGAGCCCTTTGAAGTGGATGAGTGGCTTTGACAGTGTAATGCGGGACTGGCGAGATAAGACACCATCCCCCATATGCTTTTAACTGAGCCTCGCCCAGCTTTAAACACTCCACAAACATACACAAACTTGTTTGTTATAACCACATAACACAGCTCAGAGTGCATCCAAAGGTTTCTTCTCAGACAAATCCTACGGTTATATTCAAAACTGTCAAAGTGATTATACTTGCTGTTACGCCCCGCCTTGGGGAAAGAGTGCAACATGAAAGACTCCTAAAAATGTAGGAAATTTGAACAATGATACGTTTATTGACTTAATTTGGGACCTTTGATTCAGGAGCTGACTGGGCCAAAATGACAAATTCCACTTTGAAGTGTTAAACAATATGAATTCTTGAATATCTGGCTTTGATTTTTGATTCAGCTTAATCAACAGTATATGGAAACCAAACAGCATTTCATTTGGCGGCTGGCAGAGTACAGGATCTTTTCAAACAAAAACAGTTCAGTGTAATCATTAACTCAGACCTGCACTTCTGACCTCGTAATGCATTAACCAGTGTAAATGATTTCACACTGAATGCTATTTACTGTACATGAAACTACTGCCACAGGCGCTCAGCAAAAACTCGTCTTCACTTGCAATGAATCAGCTCAAAAATCCCTTGTGAAAATGCTTCTATTTTGTATTGGTATGATTTAATATCATGAGAACATTTTATATGTGTTCGGATCAGGTTAACATAAACCTTTTAGATCATACTGTACTTCTTTTTATTCTGCTTAAAAAAGTGAGCCTATATAAGCTTCAGATTGCCTACAAATGATTGTATGCGTATTATATAAAAAATATATATAGAACGAAAAACACAGAACGAGGTGGAGCAGTGCACGTAATCTATTTTGTATGTCAAAACCTTTATGGATTTAATGAGAAATTTTATGTATAAATGATAATTCACAGAATGCTATTATACTGCTGTTGTCAAACCTTGGGCAAAGTGTGGTGCGATACCAGTCATGTATGAGAAAGTATTGGCATGATTGTCGATTTTAAATGTTTTAAATGTTCAATTCTGAGATAAAAAAAAGTCTGAATTCTGAGATAAAAAGTCGCAATTAAGTTACCTTTTTTATTTTTTATTCTGTGGCGTAAACAAGCTTCCATTCATATCTACAGTATAGAGTTACAGTCTATAGTCTCACATTTATAATCAATCATAACAGTGTAATTTTAATTTATCTACCTCATCTGTCGACATGATGAATCGCAGAGCTGGTTCAAAAATAACGTGCTTTCTGAACTGCTGATTTCTCACCGCTGGCATTTTTGTTGTGTTTATGTTGTTTTTGAAGCTGGCAGCACATTTACATATATAAATGTGGCTTTCAGCAACATGGACATTATTGGGATGTTTGTTAAAAGTATCGCTGCCTGCATGGGTATTTCAATCTTCTTTTCTAAGCTAGAAAGCAAAGAATTAAACAGGACTTCGCTGTGAGTAAATCCCAGTCTTGAAATAGACCCTTTTACTGTTTGTACACAATGATGACGTGGCAACGTATGCGCGCGCATATTGGCAACGGAAGTATGGCGAGAATCAGCAGCGTGTCAAGCTACGCTGCAGACGCGAGCATTTTTTATTATGTCCTCGCTCCAATCAACACGTTTAATCGCCTGCAGCCACAGGCGCCGCCGGTTCTTCTGAAACGGCCGTGATCCTGTCGGAATCCTATAAAACTTAAGCCCCTCGGTGGAATATCGATTAGTGCAACCGTAAACGCAACAACCAGACATTTTGATGCTGGGAAACCGTTTTGATACATTTTCGGAGTTGCTAACACGTTAGAGCCAGTGGGAAATAACACCACTTCCGTTGCCAAAATGCGCGCGCAACTATTTGATCACGTGGGCTGTAAAAGGGTCTATACGTTCAGTCTCTTGTACGTCACGTGTGCAGGAGCAAAAAACATCGCTGGCTGCAGTTCACTTTACGGCCAGTGGTGTCACTAATAACAAGGGTTTCTGAATTCTGTATATCTTTGAATAACATTATCTTTTTGAGAAAAATGTAACATTTCAGAATTCAGATATGTAGCCGATTCTGTATTATAAGACATTTATGAATTTCTCTTTTTTTCAAAATCCTAAAACAGGGCCACTGTTTAAGAAAGAAATGGCCTGTAATGTCATTCTCCCTTCCAAGTGCACTGATTAGCATTGTAGCAACAAACTTTTTTGTTAGTATGTTATGTCTGAACACAGTCAAAACACAACTACACATATTTAGACCTAATTTCAAGGACTAAAAACTGAAATTATGTATACAGTCAGCAATGAATTAAGAGGTGCACACATTAAAAACAAGTAGCAATACTCGTGATATATTAACAAAACTCATATCATACTAAAAAAAACGAAGATGTGAAGATGCATTTCCAAATAAAAAAGGTTTCTCACGCCAAAAAAGATCTCTCTCCGTTGGTCTGGGAATGGTATGCAGGCCTTGGTCACATTCTAGCGTATTTCATGTTTTCTCCTGCAATATTAGTTCTCTGGGGATTATCAGCAACAGATAAGCAGACACCAAACAAATGATTAACAAAATATGCATTGTCTTCCAAGGTGCTCAGATGAATTTCAAGCCTTTGTCCTAATGCACACTGTGGAAACACATTGAGTTGTATTGTAAGCCTTTGCACTCGATGTATATAAAAACACACAACTACAAACAGTGCTTATAGGGTTGTCGTCATGCTAAAAAGTCTCTACAAAGACAGAAATTAGAAAGAGACATTAAAGCCATCTTCAGAACTGATAGCAATTAGTTCAACAGTTTCCCCAAGGATGAAGAACACAATGTGCTCTTTTGTATGTGTTCTTGTATAAAGGTCAGCTAAATAACATTCATATTTTCGTGTTTTGTAAGAAGATCCAAACTCTCACAGTCAGAGTAGCTTAGTGACCCAACAAACATTGTTAAATGAAAAACAAGCTTTGAACATTCATGCAGCAAAAAATTAAAAATAAAAGAAGGGGTTTGGTCTTGCTTGGAGAAACTGAATATCCTGATCCAGTTATTGAACTGAACTGAATCAACATTGAACTGACTCGAGCTGAATAATGGCATTAATGTTTTCTATAGAAGCTTGTTTCCTCCACGTAATAAGGGTTATTGCCATTTTTTATCTCACAATTCTGACTTTTTTTTCCTCGCAATTGCGAGATATAAACTTATAAAGTCAGAATTGTGAGATATAAACACACAATTGTGTAAAAATGTCAGAACTGTGGGCTGACTTTTTTTTTTATAAAAATTGCAAGTTTACATCACACACTTGTGGTTTTATACCTTTAAACTAAGTTTATATCTTGCAATTCTGAGAAAAAAAGTCAGAAGTATAAATTTATATCTCTCACTTCTGTCTTTATTTTTCAAAATTGCAACTTTATTTCTCAGAATCGTGAGTTTATGTCTTTCAATGTCCAATTTTATAACAAGTTTATAAAAAGAAAAGTCAGAATTGTGAGATAAAAAAGTTGCAGTTAACTTTTTCATTTTGTAGCAGAAGCAAGCTTATAGCTGAATTTAACTTGTTTCATAAAGAATGAGCTTTACATTATTGAACAGAACTACCAACAACTGAAGAATAATGACACTATTGTTTTGCTACTTCTGCTTTACAGCATAATTACAGTCTCATATTTGATCAAATTTGCGTAATTAATTCAGCTATTTTCTTGTTTATTATTGCGAAGCTGCTTTGAAAACATTTCTATTGAAGCACTAAATGACGGTCACATGACTTAAATTTGGACACATTTTAACTATACATCCATTTATTAGCTAATGATACACAGACAAAAACAACAGATATATGATAGATAGACAAGAGGAGCCAATATATCTGGTTGTTTACAAAAAGAAAAGAAGAGCACAAAGATAGAACGGCTAAAGACAGTTTCTCCTCGGAAACTATAGGCTCATTTTTTACACGCTCAGTTGGAAACAAAAATACTTCTGGTTTCATGATCACATTGGAAACTCATGATCAAACTCAACACTAAAGGAGAAAATAAAAGCGATCTTTGATAGCTTGAGGCATCCCAAGCTGAACAGAAAGCAAACAAGATGCACCCGAAATTAGTTATGGATATCTGGATAGTCCATTAAATTAATAAATAGCCTACATTATAGGGTCAGTGATATAATACAAAGCAAGCATTATAGACCATGTTAGAGAGGTTATTATTGAGGGATTGTGTGGGAAGAGCCCTGATGACTCTTGGAAAGTCATAACCATTGTATTACTAATCTTGAAGTAAATCATCAGGGTCACAAGACATACCAATCGAATAAGTAAGCTAACATGGAAGATGTGCAATATGATTTACTGAAATCTAAGCTATTTTTGCTATTTTTTCACATGACCATATTGTCAATGGGACTCATTGGGAGAATAATGCACTGTTTGTATAGCCTACTGTATGAGCAGACTGCACTGACATAGGCTACATGGTGTTGTTTTATTTAAGTTTTCATTTTATAGGTATGGTCTATAAACAATTTCTCTTTCCAAAATCTACATTTTCATGTATTTGTTAACAGAAACATAGTATATTTTGATTAATGTGGGATATTAGTTTCAGTATAGCCTAAATCAAGGCTAGGCAATCCACCAGATTCATCATCCTTATCAATTTCATCATCAACAGACAGAGGATGTGTCTGAGGGGATTTTTCAGTATAAAGCCATGAAAGGAGTTTTGAGTGAGCAGCAGAACAAATAGTCTTTTAAAGAGTTTATTGTGTGAGATGATATGCAGGCTGTTTAAAAAGCGCAGCGTTTCCATATTTCACACGAAGTTCACTAATCCGGGGATTTTCGAACTCTTTTTTTTTTATTTTTACCTGTGTGTTTGCCTAGAATATCCATATTTGGACATGGTAATTACCGGATGGGCGAGGTCACCTGGCTGCTGACGTCAGAGCAGAAATACCTGCTGAAAACCATTTCCTCAATTTACTGCTGTTGAGAGGTTGGAAAAAACAGCAGCTCTTCACTTAAATACTTAGAAAGATTAAAAATCTGAAGGATTCTGTGTGGATTTTGGCGTGTCGATGGCTTGTGTAGGGATTGTGCGATTAGGAGTTATCATTTTTCTCTTTCAGGTAAGTTTTTTTTTTTTTTCTGGCGTCGAGTTGTGGACCGAAAATGGTCGCGCGCTTTCGGACTCCAACAGCTTCGGTTTATTATAAAATGTTTTATTTGTTGTTTTTATTTTTGTAACTAGGTATTTTCGTGTGGATATACGGAGGAGTTGTCATGTACACCTGGGTTTGAGTCGGAAACAGTAGTTTTAAAAGTGCACAGAAATCACCTTCAAAGGGGCAAAAGACTAGGAAGAGGTAGGTCAATACAAATCTCTTTACAACACTGAAGGTTTTTCAAAATGTTATTAAATATTCAAATACAACGCGAAGTACGCTGATTCAGAAATGCTATGTGTGGTTTATGCTAACGTTAAATCTGGTCTCACCTCAAGTTTAATTGTTGTGCCTCGCGTTTCGTCAAAAGTTGATTTAACGTTAGTCGAACCTTGTTTTACAGCACTTATTTAATTCGACCTATTTATATTCTTTATCTTAGCCTTTTATTAGATCTAGAGACTTCTTAAAGATATTGGCAAGTTATTAAAGTTACCTTGTTTTTGTTTCCTGGTGTGACAAAGCAAACGTTGAGAGTTTTTATTTGTGCAGGTTAAACTGTTGTTTTTCTATGCAACTTAGGTTTGAACTCAACAAATGTTAGTTAAATCACTTTTTGGTTCTCTAATATGCCAGTATGTGAGGTGATTAAAGTCTCTTTATGAAATATCATGCTTCAGTAAACCGGCAGGTGTTGTGAAATTCAGATGATCTCATCGTGAGTTTCTGTGGGAGTGAAACCAGGAGTTCAGGGTCAACAAATCCTTTAAGATTAGCCTATCACTTTATTTTTTTTCTTTTCAATCATTGAAATATAAACCCAGTTATCTTTGGTTTTGTCATACCCTGTGCTTTATTAGCCACTGTTTTTATTAAGTGTAAGTATTCCTATTTAATGCATTGAATCAGGTACTTTCCATGAGAAGTGATGCAATTTATAATCTTTAGTTTCGATTTTATGCCATTATCTCACAAGCATTGTTTATTTAGTATATTTCTAGAGCAACTTTGTGAGTTAATGTAGCATTATTCTGATTTATTCTTTCATATTAACTTTTTTATAAAAAAAACCCGTTTTGTTTAGACATTAACCAGGCTTTGGTTTCATATTGCAACAGATCTGTAAGTTTACCTCTGTACATCTTGAAAGGAGTTTTCTTTTATTGTCCCACTAATGGTGGCTTATTTCTAAGAGCTGATTGGTTTCACCACTTCCCGACCTCTAATGGATGCGCTATTAGCCATTGCAGAACCTCTGTATAACTGGATAGTGGTTGTTTAAATGAATTATGCTGTAGTTTTGGGAAAAGGATTGACAGTAAGCATCATTCTGAAGTTGTATGGCATAAACTAAAGCATACATGTAAGCTCTACCACAAACAAACAAACATTGAATGTGAATATTGCAAATTGCATTTCTTTTTTAAATAAGTGTTTCAGAATTTTTTCCGTAACACTTAACTTAACGCGCATGTGTAATGCATTATAAAAGTAATTAATGCAGTAATTCAGCCTTATAATGCATTGTATGTTCTCATGAATAATTGTTACCACTGTTATAATACTTTATACTTCATTGAACACACCTTCAGAAAAAAGTGCATTAAAACGCATGACAAACTAGTGTTAATTGTCACCTATTTTTAATTTAGTCTTAGTCTTAGTCTTGTGCCAAATGTCCTTGTTAGTTTTAGTCATATTTAGTCATTCACATATCTTTTTTTGTTAGTCAAGTTTTAGTCGACTAAAAGTCTCGTCATTTTAATCTAGTTTTAGTCAAAAGAAAACTCAATATATCTTAGTCAAGTTTTAGTCAAAACATTTTAGTCTTTTTTTTTTAAATAACAAATTATTTCTGAGATTATTTCTGATAACCATTTCAGTCAAATAGTGTTTCACGCTTCTCAAATATTGGTTAGGCCTAAATGTCACAATTACCTGACAAAATACACTTGTTTAAGGATTTTTTTTGAATGCAACTTTGTTAAACGTGTCTGGTTTTCTAAAGTTGTTCTGAAAAGTATGTTATTTTGAACTAACACAATTCAAAAGCTGGGGCCCAACAGACTCCTATTGACAAGTTACAAAGGTTTTTAAAACTGTTTTTGGTTGCCTTGTGTCTCATTTTTCTGTTCAGAGCAGAAATAAAATGAGTATATATAGAAAAACCGAGAAGAATAGGCCTACTGTAGCCTACTGTAGGCCTAAAATACAACCTATTTACATTCTAGGTTGGTCTTGAGAAATAACAAACAAATTAGATTTTGCAAGGCTTAACAATTAATATTTCTGCTAGGTGACTGGTTGATTTACAGCGTAGATGTTTTCCCCCGTCCGCAGTGCTTCCCGTCAGTTATGACTAGGGGTGGGAATCTCTAGGCACCTCACGATTCGATTACGATTCAGAGGGCTGCGATTCGATGCTAAAGCGATTATCGATTATCTGAATCTTTTTGTGTGTGTGTGTGAATGTACTTTTAAAGCAAAGTATTTATAAAGTAATGACCCATAAAGAATTAACGTACAATATATTTTATTAACTTTGCAAAGAACCAACAGGAAAATAAATGTGTGCCTGAACTAGCAGCATACTTGTAAAAAATTAATAATATAACAACGACCAGTGTTCTGACGATTCATGCTACCCATCTAGATGTGCTACTTACTGGTTATGCGTATGTGCAGACTCATTTTCCTTCTGCTTACCACGCCCATAAATCTATGCATCCTTGCTGTGGAGACTTGTAGGAAACTTTGACGGGTCAAAGATGAATATTTGATGATAATTTTTACTTTTCACACCGTTTTAAAAATGAAAACAGTACAGTATACTGTACACTTAACTTTTTATTATAAAAAGAAAAAAATAATTTTATTATAATTGTATTTCATATAATAATGTCATTTTTACTTGTTATATCAAATGTGATAATTGCTAGTTCATTTAAAATATCAAAATATGCTCCTCATACACTTACCCTAATTTAAATGAAATAACTATGTCATAATATTGTGAGATTTACACCATTATGGAAACAATAGAGAATGAATCAACATTCTCTGTGATCGATTCGCGCTTGGGTAACGTTAGCATTTTTCGACAAGGCAGCACAAAGCCGAGTGTTTTTCCTCCTCTGGGTGGAAACGTGTCATATGGCTTCACATATTTGTCGTGTTTCCGAAATATTTTAGTTTTATTCTACAAAGCTTACAACTAGTATGGCTCTTGTCCACCTCCTTTCCCCCTTCAACTTCACAGAAGCCAAAATATTTCCACACGTCAGCTTTTAACGAGGAGGGTGTTTGGATTTCGCGCTCAGCCTTCGCGTCTCTGTTATGTGCACACGCCACAGACGGTCCGGGCACTGCACTTCCGCGCTTCAGAGTTCCGTCTTTTGCGTTCCGTCAATATTACGTTATTATAAATATATATCTAAAAAAAAAAATTTTTTTTTTGACATTTGTGAATCGATTCAGAATCGTCCACGTCTGCATCGCGATGCATCTAAGAATCGATTTTTTCCCCCACCCCTAGTTATGACACATGATTTTGACCACTTATTAAGTTTTGTTTTGTAGAAAGCCTTTCTTTAAAGTGAATTTCGTTTTGTATAAATTGTATCTTCCTTTTAATAAATGTTTCATCAACAAATTGCCTGGATTAATAAACGAGAAGAAGCAAATAGTACACAATATAATCCGGACACGAAGGCGCGGGCGCGTGAACTGGAGCGCGTCTCATAAATGAACTGAAACTCAGCTTATAAGATACTTGCCTCACAGACCTGAGAAGAATATCTATAGAAAGCTTGAAATGTGTAGGCCTACTTTTAAACAAAACAATTCAAAACGAAAAGAAATGGGCTGCTCTGTTTATGTAGGCTAATCCGTAGGCTATGAAGTGTGCATTTCTCTCTATAGGCGCGTTCACTACTGCGAAGATGGCGAGTCAGCATCGTCAACTTTATCTTTGCAGCCAACACTGACATAAAACACTAGTTTATTAATAAACAAATCAAATGTTTAATGCATCATTACTTTTGACGTTTTTTTGTGCGCCACTGTGGGCGTTCTGAGCGAGCGGCGCGTAATCTTCAGAAATGTGCTCTCCGCTCTAGAGTAAATATTACCACTCCGCTCACATGCTCTGGTGTGAGACAATGTGTATCTTCTTCTGTTGTCTGAGAGTTGATTGACAGCTTTTAGATGCATTATTGGCATCGCCACCCTCTGGTTACATGAACGTGTCACCGCATCAGACCCGAAAACATGGGGATTTTTTATAGACGACAATTGCACAACCTATTCGATATTCTATAATAAAATCAACTAATGGAATATTCGAAAATCGTGACTCATCCCTAGTAACCGCTGAATATTCTATCTCATGATGAAAAAGACGATTGTAGACGAAAATGAAGAGAGATTTTATCTTAGTTTTTATTTTCTGCAAAACATTTTAGTCTCGTCTTTTTTCGTCAACAATAATGCATGTTAATTTAGTCTTAGTCATCGTTTTTGGACATTGGTGCAGTCTCGTCATCGTCTCGTCTTAGTCATGGAAAAAAGCTTGTTGACGAACATATTTAGTCTCGTCTCTTCTGACGAAATTAACACTATGACAAACAACCAATTTCAGATTCTGCAAATATTGTAATGCATTTTAACATTGGTTACAATTATTTATAAAAATATATAATGTACGTAATGTATAAATACCTTTTATAATGCATTATACATAAGGGCTTTAAATAAAGTGTTACCTTATTTTATTTTTTGGGTCCCATCCATGAGGCTCTCAAACTCTTTCATGAGACCAGAAATGTATATTATAAAGTGGCCGACTGGCCGTTATTACAGTGAATCACTTAATACTGTGTGTGGTAAAACATGTGGCAACAAGTAGTTTTTGAATGATGAAATGAAAGTCTTGTGAAGTGAATCAAGTAAAGCTTATATGGAAATATGACTGGTGTACCGCTACAAGATTCAGCATATCAATTGATACTTTATTACTTTCCTAAAACAATGATTTTATTAAAAAAAGAGAACTTAAGTCATAGCTTGAGTTTGTTCTACCGGTTTTAAGTTTATTCTCCTTTCCCTCCCTCAGTACCTTTCAGTAATTGTGATGGAAGAACAAGAACGCTCTATCAGTCCGCTGACAAGCGGTTTGATGTGAACCCGGATGGGACTGTAACACTGAAGAGACAAGTGACTCTTCATGAAGGCCACAAGGTGTTTTCTGTGGACGCTTGGGACGCCAGTGGAAAGAAGCACACGGTATCTGTCAGAGTTGAGCGTGTCCATCATCATCATGAGGACCATCATCATGAGGACCATCACATGGACACGGTCATGAACATCTCCTCTTCACAGGTACAAGTTCCTACAGGAAACTGCTGTCGGTACAGTACAAGCCTGACCTCTGTTGGACACTTTGAGTTTTTATGTGTGCTACTTTACTATCACACTTTAAATGGGCATAGTCAACTACCAAATTCTGTATTTTTACAAATTATTGGAGGCCTTTGTTAAATTCATGATTTTCCAATACAATCCTAAAAGATTGCCTGAACTTTAACACTGTTCTATATTCTTAGTAATTTTGTGATTAAATCACCTTTATGATTTTTGCATTAAGTGCAGTTAATAATAATATTGCAGGTTTATTTCTTGGAAATGCACATTTGACAGTTAACCACTGAGATGCAGATAAAATTAACTTTTAATTAACAACAGTAACATGCAAAAAACGGCTTCTGTGATTTATAGGAGCGTGCTTTACTTTGTGTAATTCAGCAGTTTAAAGGGGTCATCAATCGAGAGATCAAGTTTTTCTTAATCTTTTGACATAAGAGGTCATTGTACTAAAAATTTATCCTGTAAGGTTCAGAACTCCACTTCCTCATTAGTCCAAAAACACCTTTTATTGTAACCAAGCTCAGAAAATGACTTGTTTCGGATTTTGTCGCATTATTACGTCAAAACCGTTGCCATCTTGTGAACATTAAGAAAGTGTGGATGAACTTTATTTTTAACAAAGTTCCAGTCAGATTGTGTCAGTACAACACTGTTCGTTTGTTCGCTTAATTTTACTGCGGATTCATTTTTAAACCAGACACAGTTCGACACTGAAAATAAGATGCAGTATCAACTATATAGTGATATATAATCTGTATTTTTAGCATGTCACTATTGCTTTGTCTTATACAGATTGTTTGATATGTAATGAGTAGGGCTGGGTATTAGGAATTCACAATTCGATCCGATTTCGATTCTTGAGGCTTCGATTCGATATTGATTGATTAGCTTCGATATCGATTCAATAATTAGTAAATACACAAGTAATTAAGTACCTGAGTATATTTTTAAATAATGTGTGCAGTATTAGCAATGTTTAAGAACAAATTAACCCCAGCTTGTTTCCTGTCATGGTTTATTTAGCAGAACAAACTGGACAATATTGTACATGTTGAATACATACCACAACTGTAACAAACAGGTGCTTTATTAACACACCTCTAAAGTGCATGTAAGTTGTAACTGTAATATGAAGTATATTTCTTTCTTCCTATACATTCAAGTTATAAAAGAAATGTAAACAGAAACACAAAATGTGCATACTCATAAAAAAAAATGCGCTTCGTGAGGGACACGCGCGCACATTTGCACACACACGCAAGGCCTCTCGCTCTCTTCCTCTGTCGTGCGCGCGCTACGCGGTTTGGAGCTCGCGAGCTCTAGATTTCGGGAGATTTGAACTAATTTGCGGACATCAGGGAGCCGCTATCAATATGCGGGAGACTCCCGGAGACTTATTGTTCTTATTATCATTTAGGGGGGCTTAGGAACATGTTGGGGTTGCTTCAGCCCCCCTAAAATAGGCCTAACAACGTCCCTGGTTGGTGGTGCAGGCTTTAACGGAGTGCAGCTACTGTCCGTCATCTTGCTGTTTTGGTAAAGCGCGTCTTGTACAACGCTGAACGCTCTCACTAGAGTGTTGCCCATAGCGCCGCCGGTGGGCTGAATCGATTCATAGGATTTGATGAATCGATATTGAATTGAGAAACAAATAATTGCAATGCATTGATGAATCGATATTTTTACCCAGCCCTAGTAATGAGTATTTATTTTGTAGAGCTGCAGTCGACCTTTGTCAACTAAAAATGTGGATACTCAGTACTTAACTTTGTTTGCCACAGCCAAGATTTCTAAAAGCATATGTAATGCACATAAATGTTTCCCATTGTTGGCAAATGTTTCAACTCTAACAAGATTTCAACATCTGGAGTTTTCAAAACAATTCCACGCGTGTAATGGCGGGGACATTGAAAATTTTATGCTAAACTGTTAACCAATCATAGCAGTGGGCGTTTATATCAAGTCTTAAAGTGACACGCCCATCAAAACAGTATTCAAACGAGAGGGTCAAAAACAGGATGGAAAATAGCTTATTGCTTCTAAAGCCCAATTTATACTTCTGCCTCAAACTCATGCCGTATCTATTCCGTAGACTGTGTAGCGCGCGTACCCTGACGTGCACCTCTCCAAAAATGTAACAACGCGTCAATTCTACATGAACGCAAGTGCTGTGATTGGCCTGCAAGAACCCCTCCCTCAGATTTCTCATGTTCCCTCTGCATGTGTAATTGTGCGTCAACGCGGACAACGACACAGAAGTATAAATGAAAACCAACGTTTAGTGTAGAGCAGTGGTTCTCAAACTTTACACCAAGTACCACCTCAGAAAATATTTGGCTCTCCAAGTACCACCATAATGACCAATATGAAAACACAGTAGCGTAGTAGGCCTAACTATTCAGCTACATTTATGCACCGCTCAAAAACGAGGCAGTTTTATTTCTAATAAGAATATTTATTATTGTCAGCAACTTTAAACATTGTAAAAACACAGTTTGAATATTAACACTGTGTTATTAAAAAAACTGTTTGAATGTTAACACTGCACTGTGCTGCTTACATAGAGGTAAACAACAACAAAACTTAAATAATGGTTAAATTCAAATGTATTTCACCTAAAAGTGAAATAAAAACTTTACTGGACTTAAAATATTAAGTAAAAAAAGCACTGTACTTAATTAAACAAGTTAGCACAGGCTGTGTATTATTTAACCTTTTTACACGTACATTTAAAATATTCTGGCTGACCCCCGTGAGTTTTTCAAGGCAGCCCTTACTTAAGCAATGCACGTCACCATGGAAACAATAAAGTGACACGTTGTCACGTGACACGGCAGCGCTGAGTGACTATGATCTGCTTTTATTTCCTTTTTTATTTAAAATATTTCAGAAATGTGTTAGCTATGGCATGAAATATCTGATATTCCTACTGTCAAATATATGCAAGTTGAAGTGTTTTGTTTAAACACCTTTAATGATCGCGTTAGTTGAGCTATATGGGCGCCACCATGTTAGTTTGTGCCACTGTTCTGAGAATCGTATCTGTTGGATTTACAACACGTGAATTCATCCACTTCTCCCTAAATATATGAAAGTGGGCGGTGAACTGGTAGAAGAATAGAGTAAACTTGAAATTTACTTACACAATGTGTATCTGATATGAATAAAACATGTCGTCCATTAATGGAAAATTATTATTGCCGTTTCCATAGACTTCTGTGTGTGTTTTAGAAATTCGAAATGTATTGTTTTGATAGTTCTTGTGTATTTAAATGTCTGAAACCTTAAACATTATGTGGTTGAAAACACTGAATAGTTGTGATATATGACAGCACTGAGCGCGTCCGTCTCCGTCTCTGGCTCAGCGCCAGCCAACGCGCGAAAGCACATTTGAATTATCAGTTGATTACATAACGAGGAAGACACACGGTCAGGGTTTCCGTTGTCCGGTAATTACCGGACATTGGCCGGTAAAAAAATGAAATGTCCGACAAAATTAAATCTCTCCGGTCAAATTGTCCGATTAAAATTGCCTAATAATCCCGCCCCCCTAACACAATCTGAATTTGAGAATAAGCCTAAAATGTATAAGGCAAAAATACACCGATCTTTGGCTATGTTATAAAGGAACCGGCTCTACCGTTTGAAAGTTATATGAAACAACATCGCATGCTGCATTTCAAATAAAGCGCACGCCTAAAACGGCTGTAATATAGACCTAAACAACGAACGATTGAGTAAGACGTTTCAAATATGGCCAGGCCCAGGCAGACTAGCCTTGAAAGCTTTTTTCAGAGGCCAGGCGATGGTGAATCAGGAACATCTCATTATAGCCTAGTGGTTCTAATCCGCGCACTGGTACAGTTTTTTTTTCTCTCATCAAAACTGAATAGCCTATGTTCATCAGTGGTTAGTCTATATCAAGCAGGGACTTACATTTTATTCTGTGATTTCACCGGAATGAACAAAGTCTCCGCAACGGCGATAGATTGAAACGCGCGTCTATGAAGGTAAAATGATGTCTAAAAGAATCACATGCGCAGGGTAAGATTTGTGAAAGTGTGCATTAGATTGCAAGCGTAAATTAAATTTGCATGCGCAAGAGAAGATTTGTAAAGGTGTAAAAAGTACCATTTCATGAAAGAGAACATTTCAGAGCCAAATCAAGATAAAGATGTGTTCTGGTGACTGGCGTGTTTATTGAACCAATCAGATCAGAGTAAATCAAGTGTCAGCGAGAAGCTCGTTTGATTGGCTACATGATGAAGGTGGACCCGCCCTCCTCTTCGCGCTTGCAAAACTTAGTGAGTGAGAGAATCGTGTCAAAACTGTCAGCGCAGAATTCGGAACTGTGCAAACCAGGTTACTTCGGGAGCATTTACCCTACGCACACAACAAGTAGTTTAGACAAGTGCAACGTTTTATTTTTTACGCCTACAGATTGGTTTTACACTTTCAATCCGGTTTGCAGTTCTTTAAACTGTTGTTTTCGGTTGCAAATCACTGTTCACAGGCTTGCAATGATTTTGGCCGTATTTAGGCGAAATAAACGTGGCAAAAGTGTAGGCGCGGAAAAATGGAAGTCAGAAGAGTACAGATAATGTTTATTTTGCGTTAACATGAAGCTGCAGTTTCACAATACATTAATTACACTTGCGAAAACCAGCAAAATGTTGCAGTTTTTTTTTCTTTTTACGCTTGAAACACAATTTACACCTTTACAAATCTTCTCTTGCGCATGCAAATTTAATTTACGCTTGCAAATTTAATTTACGCTTGCAATCTTATGCACACTTTCACAAATCTTACCCTGCGCATGCGATTCTTTTAGACATCATTTTACCTTCATACGCGTCCGAGTGAAGATTGCGCAACTCGCGCAGCGCGTCGTCCATGCAACTGATAGCAGTGGACACGAGCGCTCAGCTTGATTTCAAAATCAACCGATTTTAGCGCTAGATCTCTTATTTAATAACGAACTAAATGAATTATCTGCTGGCTAACTGGAGATGTTTTATTTATTTGTATTAGGTACATCCGTGCTTCAATGTTTCAAAAAGTGAATGTGTGTGAAACCGCATTAAAAAACAAAACAATTGGCGTTGATTGACACCAATCGGACGTTCATGTTTTTTTCTGTCTATTTGAAAGTTAAGCTAATAATAACGTTGCATTCTATACGACCTGATTATGTCATTTTTTAAGTTACATAGACTGCCTCCAGTTTTCCTCAACTTGACTAATTAAGAGGCGATATTTGACCGGCATATCATAAAAATGTCCGTAAAACGAAACCTCTGCCGGTCACTTTGACCGGCACCATTTTTTTCTAGCGGAAACTCTGCACACGGTCAAACCCGATCAAATAAACTAAACAACAGGTAAAAAAAACTAAAGAAACAAGTTAACAACAAATGAGGGACACAGGTCTAACATGGGCTACATAATGAACATCTACGAGGGGGGCGCGCGCACACACACAGCCAAAGCACAACCAAAGCCCCCCGCCCTCCTTGAAGACAGCTGGCGTCGCCTTTTATAGCCAGCTTCCGGCAGAGCGTCATGGAGACGAACGAATCCCAGAGGACTAACAGGATCTGAAGCCAATCAGAATCTAAGAACAAGAAACAGATCATAAGTACACAAACATAATCGTAACAATCACAATATTTTAATTGCACAAGAGAAATAGATGGATTGGGGGTATCTAAAAAACAACTTGCATTACAATGTGTAATTGTGATTGTCAAAACATTTTGTAACTAAACAGAATTGTATTAAGTTTAGTGACAACATGTTATAATGTTTAGATGGTACTATGACTGGTAGGCTACTGTTTGTATTATTGCTTAACCAGGGTTTCCGTTGTCCGGTAATTACCGGACATTGGCCGGGAAAAAAATTAAATGTCCGACAAAATTAAATCTCTCCGGTCAAATTGTCTGATTAAAATTGCCTAATAATCCCGCCCCCCTAACACAATCTGAATTTGAGAATAAGCCTAAAATGTATAAAGCTAAAATACACCGACCTTTTGCTATGTTATAAAGGAACAGGCTCTACCATTTGAAAGTTATTAAACAACATCGCATGCTGCATTTCAAATAAAGCGCACGCCTAAAACGGCTGTAATATAGACCTAAACAACGAACGATTGAGTGAGACGTTTCAAATATGGCCAGGCCCAGGCAGACTAGCCTTAAAAAATTTATTCAAGGGCCAGACGCGACGGACGATGGTGAATCAGGAACGCCTGAAGCCTCGGATGTCCAGAGCCAGACAGCTCCACCACCACCGGACGTTCATGTTTTTTTCCGTCTATTTGAAAGTTAGGCTAGTGGCGGCTCGTCAATAGAGGGCGCTGCCGTCCCTGGCGAATCAGAATTTGATACATGTTATTTTATCCAATCTGATTGGTTCTCGTCACCTGTCATTCAACTTTACGCTCTTGGGCCACTACTGCGAGTGCACAGGCGACTTCGACAAAACCTTGCTAGGCTGATCACTTTCGTAGAGATAATGGCAGCAGTTAAACCACATTTAACCCGTCATTGATTTACAAAAAAAAATTTCACAAGGCGTTCGCTGGAAGAAAAAAAAAAAGGATAAAGGATCTCGGACCGGACCAACCCGATTTACAAATCCGGCAGCAGCCAGTGACACAGGACGAGCTTCACCCGGAGCTTCACCTGCGCTTGTCATAAGAAACGTGTCGGCACTGAAGTTTTGTGGACAATAACGGGGGTAAGAGACCTCAAACAGCTATCTGAAATTTATTTGTATTTATTTTCGCCCCGCCCCCCAAAAAATTATCACCAGCCGCCACTGCAAACATGTTGCATTCTATACGACCTGATTATGTCATTTTTTAGGTTACATAGCCTGCCTCCAGTTTTCCTCAACTTGACTAATTAACAGGCGATATTTGACCGGCATATCATCAAAATGTCCGTAAAACGAAACCACTGCCGGTCACTTTGACCGGCACCATTTTTTTTCTAGCGAAAACTCTGCTTAACACAATTTTCACTATTTCAATTCTTGATTCAATATTGACTCATTTGGATAAATATTAGGTAGGCTACAGTAGATAGCCTGCATTTTAATTTTTCTCAAGAAAAAATCCCAATGCTGTAAACATACAGATAATGAAAACCGCATTATATTTCATTTCTCTAATAACAATTAGGCCCATGTAATGGCAGGTAAACATATTAAAATATGTAATAGTGCACATATTTTGCAAAATACTCCTCTATAGCTATGTTTTCCAGTCAACTAACGTGCTGGTCATTAAATGGCTTTCCTGAGGTAAATGTAACGTTCTGTTACCTAATTGTTCTCCTGCAGTTTTATTAACACCTTTCCGTGGTTGAAAAACACTGATTGATCGATATTATGTATGAGGCATATATACCTTTCAGTAAGTTGTACTGGATCTTTAAATAAAAAGAAACAGATGATCGGTTTACTTGTAGACGTGACCGATCGCTGCACCTCAGTTCAAGCGCCAAAACGGTATTGTCTGAATTTCGTAACAAAATGGACAGAACCTGAGAGGTGGTGGTACCAGTGCGACTTCTAACAAAATTGAGTCGCACCGGTGGGAAAAAAGGTGGCAAAATGCGACCATTTAGTTGCAGTCTGGAGCCCTGAAATATACAATGTACAGCGAGCCAAGAAACGATGTCGCTCATTGTCATTTACTAAATTTCAGATGGAATCTCCCTCTGATCTGGTTCTGATGTTTCCAAAGTCTTCAACGGGTCTGAAGAGAGCCAAGAGAGGTTGGGTTATTCCTCCATTTAATGTACTTGAGAATAGCAAAGGTCCTTTCCCAGCGAAACTTGTCCAGGTGAGAGAAAGTCATAAAGGGAATGTTCAGAATGAGATGGACGAGAAAGAGGTTTGTCTGTTATTGACTTTGTCCTCTTATTGATTTCTGTATTTAGATCAAGTCTGACTTTTCTAAGGAAGCTCAGATGCAATACAAGATCACAGGTGAAGGAGCGGATCTGGAGCCTAAGGGGACTTTTACTATAGAAAGATTATCAGGGAATCTGTTTGTGACTCGGCCACTCGACAGAGAAAAAAAAGCTTCATACAGAGTAAGTTGATTTTAGGTCTCTAACTTTAATACACCAAGAACTATCTGCTGATTTTAAATGTTAGATTTTTTTGCTCATTCTTAATTGTTTGATTGCTGACATCAGGTAATCAGATAAAAAGGCCCTCTGAAATGACTTTTGATGTCAAAGCTAACAAACATGGACTAAAAGACACAAACTCAGATATTTGTCTCTTAACATGCCTGTCTTCTCCTGTATTTTAGCTTATAGCTCATGCGACTGGAGTTGATGTGAATATTGCGGAAGCGCCTATGGATATTATTGTAAATGTGATGGACCAAAATGATAATAAGCCTATTTTTACTCAAAATCCATTCAATGGAAATGTTCCTGAAGCTTCTGAAATAGGTAGGTGTATGATGCAGTTTCTCAATGAAATGGTTTTTAGCAGTTTTTTTTTTTCCAAATGCCTCTTCAGTTTTTCCACCGAATCAGTCTGTTGTCTTCTCTCACTGAAGGTCATGAGTTTATGACAGTCACAGCCACTGATGATGATGATGTCAAAGACACTGACAATGGTGTTATCAGTTACTCAATCGTCAAGCAAGATCCAGAATTGCCAAAACCAAACCTGTTTCAAATCAACTCTGTTACCGGAGGAATTCGTGTGAATGCTTTAGGCTTGGACAAAGAGGTGAGAAATGATGAATGGATCTCGCATTGGTGAAGAATAATTTCATGTAAACAAACTCACCTGAAAACATCTTTCTTTTCAGACATTTTCCAGATATACACTGTTAATTACGGCTACTGACCTGAATGGAGAAGGTTATGCAACCACTGGCACAGCTGTTATTACTGTGACTGACAGCAATGATAACGCACCTCAGTTTGAGCAAACCACGGTAATGTATATTTATAAATTCAGAACGTTATAATAAGCATTTTAACTTTTATTAATACTTATTTACACCATACATCTCTTTGTTTTAGCACACTGTATCTGTCCCAGAGAATAAAGTAGGGGCTGAAGTGGCCAGACTTGCAGTTACTGATGGAGATGAACCTGGATCTCCTGCCTGGTCAACCAAATATAAGATTATTGACGGTGACAAGAGTGGGTTTTTCAGTGTCAGTACTGGACCCAGCCAGCTAGAGGGCATCATCACCACTGTAAAGGTACTGTGTGTTGCTCATGTGTTTCCACAGGCAATTGGTTGTGATCATGTTCCTTTAATAAAATACACTTTCTTTTCCATTCAGCCCCTGGACTTTGAGAAGAACAAGCAATTCATTCTGTCTGTGATTGTTGAGAACGATGATCCATTTGTCGGTTCTTTGCCCACTTCCACTGCCACAGTCACGGTGAATGTAGAAGATGTGAATGAGCCTCCAGAGTTTAATCCAAAGGAGAAGGTTATCTTCAAACCTGAAGATTCACCAGTTGGTAGTGAATTGGTTACCTATAAAGCCACTGATCCAGACACTGCAAAAGCACAGAAGATAACGTAAGAAATGTTGCAACGATCAAACCACTAAAGTTTTATTCAATTTTAAAATTGACTGCTTTCTCTAGAGCAGTGGTTCTCAACAAGGGGGGCGAAAATTGTTTTCAAGAAAAAACACGGACCGTGTTTAAAATTAGGGAAATGGAGGGAGAGATGGGAAATAGAGGGAGGGATGTGGATGAATGCTTGAAGAATTTCCTCTGGGACGGCGTAATGACTATTTTGTGCTTCAAGCTGATGAATACATAAATAAAAAACACTGCTCTGTCTAAACCCTGGCTCTCCAGAGGTCGGTTTTTTACATCGCTTCTACGAATTGCGTTTAGAGGTGAATATTTTTCTTGATGCGAAGTTCGACCTTGTGTGGTCCCTGGACGTCCCCCTGTGGTTGGCGCAGTTATCATACCGTGTAGACATTTTTGACTGGTTGAATTTATTGAATACATTGATGCTAACATCAAAGTCAGTGCATTCGTTTGGCAAATTGGATCTTTGCTGTGATCGGCTGATTAATAAAAAGTTGCATGCTTCCCAACTTCGTTGACATTGTGCAAGAGACGGGGATCCATATATCTTTCCTTTAACACAGTCGCTCAACATGTTGAAGGACTGAAACAACAATTCGGCCATTATTTCAGTGAAGATTTCAGTTGATTTGCTTGGATCGGAGATCCCGTCAGTTTCCCAGGAAAAGGCCTTTCAGTTGACATGGAAAAATTAGTCAAATTAAACGGCGACACTACATTGCAACACCTCAATAGCTCTTGCTTTCTGGACTTAATATCCTCAGTTAAATTACTACTACTATTCACCTCAACTTATCTGCGAGGCTGGGTTTTCAAAATTGACTGTCTTGAACCCAGTAGCCTACAGAAATCGGCTCCATGTGGGGGATGACATAAGGCTTGCACTGAATTGCGCTTTGTAAATGTGCCTCGTGATGTGGGTGGCTTGGGGGTTTATGTTCCAAAAGGTTGAGAACTTCTACTCTAGAGATTCAGATCTTTTAGCAAACAAATATCCACAGACAAATCTGAGAACCACCTTAGCAACTAACTATTAAGGCCTATATCCCTTCCAATGTCAGAATTGAAATCAGAATTCAAATCATAGCATACTTGTATATCCTTTGAATTTCAAATGTTTATAAACCACCAGGCAAGACTCAAGTTGTTGCATTTCTAGTTTTAACCTGTTTGGTTCCTTCCAGGTATAAAATTGGCAGTGATCCTGCCGGCTGGCTGAGTGTTACTCCAGACACTGGAATTATTAAAGTCAAGAGCCTCATGGATAGAGAATCTCCCTCAGTCAAAGATGGCAAATACAGAGCTATCATTTGGGCGTTGGATAATGATGGTAATTTGTGTTTCCTTTTTTAAGAGAATAATTCTTGCTGGCCTTTTTCTGATGTCTGTGCTTGTGTGCAGGTGAAGCTCCAGCAACTGGCACAGGAACCCTGATAATTGAATTGGAAGATGTAAATGACAACGCTCCTGTCATCAGTGAAAGGAATATACAAATGTGCAATCGTGGTTCAGCCCCAGTGCTTCTCTCTATAACGGACAAAGATGGACCTCCTTTCGCTGGTCCCTTTAGAGTTGAGACGCACGGAGAAACCAGTAAAAATTGGTCCACCTCGATGAATGGCACATGTGAGCAATTAATAATGTTTTAAAGAGAAATTCATCTCATTCATTCATACGTTACACATTGAAATAACTGGCTGGCTATACATGTCTAACAATTAAAATGTGCCCATTTTTAGCAACTGGTGTCTTTCTGACACCAAAGCTTGCATTGGAGCAGGGTGACTACAATGTTGTCCTGAAAGTTATTGATCAGGGTGGGTTGGATCAGGAAAGCACCATTAAAGCAGCTGTGTGTGACTGCGAAGGAGAAGTCGTCCAATGTTCTAACAAACAGATCGCAGGAATGCCACTATCTGGAGTTCTGGGAATCCTGGGAGGAATCTTGCTTCTGCTATGTATGTAATTTCTCCCATGCATTTGTGTGTGCATGTATTAGGTCTTCCAAGTTTTGTATGCATACAGAAAGTTCAGTGTTTCCCACAGGATAGAACGTTGTACATGTTTAAAGATGAATTAATCAATCTGATCACTTTGAGATTTCAAAATCAAGAGCTCCAACCCATAATCAGTTTGCAGATTGAACAAAGAAGTCTGTGACTTGTACCTGAACTTTATCACGATTTTTGGTTTGACAAAACACAACGTTAAAGACCTTTTGTTATGAGAAGTCTGGTTAATGAATGGGAAGCACTGGAATGTATTTGTGGCGGTCAGTGTTGATATTGTGGCGAGCCACCACAGATAAGTCAACGTATGGGAAACGCTGTACGTTATACTGCAGAAAAGGAGTCTCATTGCTAGCTAGGGCTGTGACGGTATGGGATTTTTTCTTACCGCGGTAAAGCAGCAACAAATCTCGCGGTTTGGCGGTTAACCCCCCCCCCCCCAAGCTTGTAAATGACAATGGAAATGAATAATTATAAAGCAGTATTCTTTAACAAATTAACATTTGTGTTAAATTGTAAATATTAATAATGAATTCTGCTAAACTTAAACATTTTTTAATCATCATAAAGCAGTTTTCTTTATTATTAACAGCAAATTAACATTTATATTAAATTTAGTGCTGGGCAACGATTAATTTTTAATCTCGATTAATCGCATGGTTTTCTTGCGATTAATCGCATTGTTATGCGCAAAATTGAATAATGACTTCAAAAGTAGTGTATTGCGCACTTTTGATTTAAATGTACTGCTATATACACAAAAGTGCAATAACTTTAAACCAATAAGGTGCTTTTATACCAGCAGTATTCCCTTTACACAGTAATCTCAAATCTCAACTTAAACATTAATGTAATCAAATCAAATATTTAAACAAAGCTATTTGCCACTGCCAGGGCATTACCTTTTATCTAGTTTGTTAAAACGAGTCCAGTTTTCTTGTTTTTTTCTGAACAGGTATCAACAGGTATCTTTTATCAGGGAGCAGCAGAAACAGTCTATGTAGTAGTCAGAGGTCATGATCACTACTATATAAGTCGACCAACGTTACTTATAGTAGCTTAGGTTTGGTCATGCCATGGTTTCCCACGTAAGATTACATTAAACACAGTAAAAAAAACAATTTATACTTTATACTCACGCCGTGGCTGTGTAGCGCGCGTACACTTCGGCGTACCCTGACGTGCACCTCTCCAAAAATGTAACGTCAATTCTACGCGTACCGCAAGCGCTGTGATTGCTAGAACCGCTCCCCGGGTTTCACATGCTCCCTCTGCATGTGTAATTGCGCGTCAACGCGGACAACGACGCAGAGATATAAATGAAAACCAACGCGTAGTCTATAGCGTATTGTCTTCGGCGTAAGTCCGACGCAGAAGTATAAATTAGCCAAGAGTGAGGTGTAGTGGTCGAGCACAAGGTGCATCGACAAGCGGGTGCGTTCCTGTGAAACTGTTGCGGTCATGCTCGCCTCAAGCACGCGCCCGCTCGTTGCCGAAGTTGAATTGTCTATAACTTTTTATAAAGGACGCGCAGCACAAATCATTAGAAGAGAGACTGATCCTCGGCTCGCTGTTAGTGAGTTTCCAGAATCTAAATAGTTATTATCTATAGGTTTTATAGGTACTATCCATAGAGCGCCTGTCATTCACTCGCGGAGCCCAACCCTTTAACTGTTCACCAGAGAGAACCTGCCTCTCTCCACTGCTTGTTTGGGTGGGTTATGCTGGCTGACCAACATCCCACCCCTCCTGTGATCATGGTTTGACTGTAGGCCTATGTGTATTCAGAGCCAGTGAGCAACGGACTTTCAAAATAATAATAATAAAAAAAACTGCGTTAACGTGCGATAAAATTGTCGGCATTAATTAAATGCGTTAACGCGATAATAACGCGTTAACTTGCCCAGCCCTAATTAAATTGTAAATAAAATTAACTATTAATTAGGCTAAACATAAACAACCTTTTTTAAAAAGTGCAAAATAAAAGAGCAATAGTCTGAACAAGTGTTCGGCTGTTGGGCCGCTTCAGTGAATCGTCTAGTCCTGCTGCTTTATTTTTCGGTCTTCAGGTTTCATGACAGGAAAACCACAAGGAAAACTACAACTACATTTGGATTATTAGACAATGTCGAAATAAAGTGACTCTGCAAAGTTTTGCATTCAAAGGCATGTAAAGGGAACCATTGACATAGAGAAGAAAGTTAACTCTTCCCGTGTGCTCGCGCTCATGACCGCTACTGAACATCTGAACACAAACAACGATCAAATGCACATCTACGGATCTTCTTCTGTCTGTTCTCCAAAATGTAATCAAATGTATATTTCTGCAAGCATGTTTAAACTGGTTAACTGACAGTGTCTAAGGCAGGCAAAGGCATTTTTCAAGTCGAGTTCGCACGCCACTGCGCAATACACACACATTACCGCGGGGTGGGGTTCATTCCATAAACTGTGGACAAGCTTATTTAATGTAGCCTATAAATTAATGTATATGTCCAAAAAACAGATAATGTTATACTTTGTAGTAGTGCTATCGTCGCGTAATAATCTGTTTGGTTGTAAAATGTATTACATAAATGAAATGAAATCGATTGTCTCGTCCTGTGGAATCATTCATTCACAGACAGCTTACGAAGATGTTCAACTAATAAAGATCTTCATCGCTGGTAAAAAATATGATGCATTTGCAGATTTGCTTTCACTAGACTGTAAGTCCACGGCCACTTCATCCAACGCTCTTGATGTTCTTAAATCTTCCTGTTCCTGAGTCAAGTGTGAATGGAAAGCGCTTCAGACGATTCAGTGCGTGAGGAAACTGAACAGATAATTCAAATTCGCGAACCGATTTAGACAGATCAGACAACTTGTTTGAAGTCTTTAAACAGAACCAACTCAAAAGAGTGATTAATTTGTGAATTGAGCATCGCTCATGCCCATAAAAAAAGATACAGCGTGCTTGGAATAAACTACACATTTAACAACATGTATTGCATTAAAATAAAGTAACGAGAGGAACGTCGCCCAACGTAACGAAGTAAGAGGTACAGAAAACTTTCAGCAGAAAAACAAAGTGCGGTGATGACCTCACACCGCGGTAGGAATCTCATTCACGCGATATTGCGGTGATGCGGTTATCGTCACACCCCTATTGCTAGCAAGTTTTTCCAAACATATTCACTCTTTAAATTGAACTCCTATAAGATCAATAGGAGTCTAATTTTCCTTGACCTTTTTAGAGTCCCTATTCAGTCTTTCTTAGTTCATTATTACTTAACACAGCAAACCTAAAGGATTCAGCAGTAAGTTGTGCTTCTTGTACCACAGTGCTCGCTCTTCTTCTGCTCTTGTTCATGAGGAGGAAAAGTAGTACCAAAAAAGAACCTCTCCTTCCTGAAGATGATACAAGGGACAACATCTACTATTATGATGAGGAAGGCGGTGGAGAAGATGATCAGGTTGGTTTTAATTTGAAATACTTTATGGTGGTTTATCATTTTTTATGGCTGAGTTTATTGGTAATTGGTTCATTGGTACCTGGAAATTGACAGTCAAACATGCTGTTAGCTGGCTTTTGCAAAAGCAACATGTCTTTTTAATCACCATCTTTTGCAGTATAAGCATCTGTGAAGCTCTAAATTAACGGGGTGCCCTCAGAAAGCGTTAATGGGGCCTAATTCAAGGTCCAGTGATTGAATCGCTGTGGTGCTCGCACTTAAAACACTAAGGACCCGCAGGGAATCCGATTCTTTTGTATCTTGGTACAAGTTATGGCCTTAAATTCGATGCAATAGACTGTCTTTACACAAGTGGTACAAGAAACGTCTTTCAGGAGATCTTAAATTTGGAAACAGAAAAAGGAATCGTGAAATAGCTTAATGTAATTGCTTTTTAAACCTTAAAAGGCAATGATTTCATTGTAAGTGAGAGCACTGCACATTTTAAAGTTATCACGTGTTCACCTGCCCTTCCAATCTTAATGGCAAATTAACTTTGTCTGCTGAGGCTCGGCTTGAGCTCTGAACTCAACCAATGGTTTTTAGTAAAGAAAAAATGAGGGAAATGGAGGGAGAGATGGGAAATAGAGGGAGGGATGGGGAGGTGGAGGAATGCTTGTATACACCAATGAGCCAAAACTTTGACCACCTGTCTAATATGCTGTTCTTTTGCGTGATGCCAAAAAACCAGACCGAGCTGCCAAGGCGTGGACTAATATCTGGCACTAAGACATTTGCAGCAGATCCTTTCGATCTTGTAGGTTGCGAGGTAGAGTCACTGTGGATTAAACTTGTTGGTCTAGCACACATATATAGCCTTTCACGTGATGCAATAGGGGATTCAATTGGATTGATCTCTGGGGAATTTGGAGGCCAGGGCAAAACCTTAAACTCTTTGTTTCTCAAACCATTCCTGAACAATGTGGCAGAATGAGACCTCATCCTGCCGAAGGAGGCCTCTTCCACCAGGGGTGTACCTGTTTAGGTAGTTGGCATGTCAAATTTACGTCCACATGAATGGCCGGTTCCAGTGTTTCCCAGCAGAGTTTGATGCCATGACACATTCCTCCCTTTACATTAAAATTTTTGTGACTTGTACCACAGTAGACCTTCTGTTGGCTCAGACCATTCGGAATAGCATTTGTTGCCCTTGTCCATTGATGAGCCTTGGGCGCCCAACAACCTGTTTTGTGGGTTTGTGGTTTGTCCCTCCTCGGACCAATGGTAAATCCTCACCACTGCTGACTGGGAGCAACTCACAAGCTTTACTGTTTTAGAGATACTCTGACAAGGGCCAAATTTTTATGGCACGGAGTCGGGGTCAAAGTTCATCTTTATTTGTTGCCCATTTTTCCTGCATCATGATTACGAGAACAGACTGTTGGCTTGCCATCTAATTTGGCTCTAAGCTCCTCCCAAGCCTAATTTAACTAACCCTAATTTTGACTAGTCTCTCTTGAGAAAATGTTTAAAAGCTGAAATGTGAGGTTAAGTGTTTTATAAAACTTGTCTTTGCTAAAACCTGACCCTGCCCATGTGTCCATCTTGCCATTGCATCACACACAATACAAGATCACGTGGTTATAAGCGTCTGTGACTGCTTAAGCCTGGCTCAGATCACGATCACTTAACTAGCATTGTTCACCCTAACAAGCTCCGGTTTGGCTGCGATCCACGGTTCTTGCTGCAGAGCTTGGAAGTTTATTTGCAACTGTGAAATCCAGCCTCATATAGTGTAAGTTTGCCTCAAGTCTGACTTAAATTGAGCAATCTATAGCTATGCATTTACTAGAGGTTCTGACAATGTTGCTCAGATTGCTCAGATTTTTTTAGAGCAATTAACTTTTTTTAATTTATTTTTTTATTTTATTTTTTATCTGGTTTAATGAATGATTCAATGAGTCTCTGATAAAGACTTCACTTGATTAATTACTGGATGAATCTGCAATTTTGAATAAATCAAATTCCATTTAAGTCACTTACACCACCTACTGGTGTAACTATGTAATTGATAGAATATTAATTTGAAGCATCAAGTTACTTTCAAAAGGTACAGTGAAAACGCTACCGTATGCATCAGTGTTTATATCTGAGCTATAAACGTTTATCCCAGAACTTCTTTGATTTAATCTGAATTATTGCAATTAACGATACGGTGTGGTTGAAAAGACTGTGTGAAGTTTTTTTTTTTTTTTTTTTATATATATATATATTAACAATGGTTTAATAGGCCTAGCGAATCGTCATTTTAAGAATGAGATCATGTGGGTGTTTGAATCGAGATTGCAATCTTTTAATGATTAATCGTGCAGCTGTAGTTTGCAGAGCTCCACTCGCAGTGACTCTTGTCTAATGAAAGGGCATTATAAAAAGGAAAGAAGTCATCATGAACCGTATTGGTGTGAATGCTTGATGCATACCTGCGGTTGCAGTTACGCCCCAGACAGCAACATAGTGTTGGCCCAGATCCGGCCATGATCTGTTGCTGTCTGGGGCTGATGTTAATGTGCTGTAAATGCAAGGTTTGTGAAAATGTAATTGCATACTGACCAACTGTCTGCTGCTATGTAGTAATTGGTTTTGCCGTTTGCTGTAATTTAATATCAAACACTCTTTCTGCACAGGACTTTGATTTGAGCGTTCTGCATCGAGGCTTGGACAACAGACCTGAAGTGTTCAGAAACGATGTGGCTCCCACTTACATGCCAGCACCTCAGTTTAGACCCCGACCCACCAACCCTGATGAGATTGGCACGTTCATTGATGATGTAAGTGATTTTGTTACTTTTGTTAAACCTCAATTAAGAGAATTCCTTTTGAAGCAAGGTCGAAGTATTCGAGATGCACTGATGTTTCGGCCAATAATTGATATCGGCTGATTAAAGCTATTATTTTCGCCATTTGCCGATTGTTTAAAAACAGCCGATGATCAGTGCCTATTATATTCTGTGCGTGAAGAAACTGCTCTGGGTCATTCTTAAAATTGATCCGATTACTCTCCATTTTGAAGACATTTCTTCGTAAACAGTGCAGTGATTCCAAAACTAAAGCGCTTCTCCTCGTCCGGGCGTATGAAGAGATTTGTCAACTTGGAGGAACAGTTACTGCGAAGGGACAGCGATACTGTCATGTATGATTAAAATAAATGGCCACCTTTAGGAACAAGGCATAAACCTCCGGTTAATGACATCAGAGTTTACCGGTATTTTGGAAATTGTGTGAATTAGGGCTGCACAATTAATCACAATGAAACTGCACACGATTTAAGAAAACGCTGCACTTTATTTTATGCACAGGTTGTCAGTGCAGCGGCTACACTCACACACTAACACTACTCCAAATATGCCCCTCCATAGAAGTACGATAAAATGCATTCAGCTACAGCGATAGGGATTTCCTGGAATTAACAGAAGATTGAAACGCTTTGATTAAACATGACTAATAAACACACGACTGCCGTATTCTGTGTAAGAAGCACATCATAACGACAGTTGAGCACCTTCTGTGAGTTTGAAGTAAAAGCATGTTATTAAATGTTGACTTGTTTCTCATGTTTGGAAAGCTGTTTGACGCGTGTTGCTTTTTCAAATGTACGTTATAAGCGAATCAAACTCGGTGCTTTCAGATGGAGCAGCGTTTACAGAGCTGATCATCACTAGCCACGTTTCCATTACCCGTCAAATTCCGAAAATTGACAATTCAAGCAAATCGAAAAATAAATATTCGCAAAACTGTAATGGAAACAGTTTTTGCGCATTTACAGTCACCTGACTTAGATGACGCAGTGTGTTTGGACAGAAAACGAGACAGTTCTTTATTAAATTCATTAAAGACAAAAAAAAATACAGGAATACTGGATTCTAAACAAAGAAATGCCACAATCAAGACCTCGAAGCAGAAATGAGGGAGAAACTCCCAGAAACTCCTCATATGAGCCGCTCAAGTATAAGGGCCATTAATGATTGGATAACACGCATGTCTCCTTCGATTAATAATAATGGCCAGTGCAGTGGCTGGGATATAGTAAACCTTCCAACGTCCATTGCCATGATTTTTGCAATGACTTATCGCGAGATGAAAAAAGTTTGTCGCGTAACATCGGTTAATAGAAACACCGTCATTTCGCAATAGTTTTTTTGTCGACATTTAGAAAAAAATCGCAAAAGTTGTGCAAATCTGTAATGGAAACACGCCTAATGACAAGCTGTGCATAACAAAAATAATCGCAGCCTTTGACCTTTCTTTTCTTTTCTTTCTTCAAACTTGTGATACGTGATAAGCCAAATCGATTTAAGTGCGATTACATAGAAATTGTGAGTAATCGTGCAGCTCTAGTGTGATCGGTCTGTTACCGGTAAAAAGCCAGAACGCTGTTGCATGCGTGAACGGCACATTTTTTAAAATTTACTGTTCAAGTCGTTCAGGCTATTTTACGGTAATTTAGCGGGATTGCTATGTGAAAGGGGCTAACAACACTGTGTGAATGATCTGTTACCAGTAAAAAGCCAGTACGCTGTTGCTTGTGTGAACGGCACACTTGTCAATGTTTTTAATTTACAGGTAAAGTCGTTCTGGCTATTTAGCGTAATTTACCGGGATTGCTGTGTGAAAGGGGCTAACGGCTATTCTTTGTCCGGTAGAATCTGAATGCTGCGGATAACGACCCCACCGCGCCGCCGTACGACTCTCTCCTGGTGTTCGACTATGAAGGCGGCGGCTCAGACGCAGGCTCGCTCAGCTCCCTCAACTCCTCCAGCTCAGGAGGAGACCAAGACTACAACTTCATCAATGATTGGGGCCCGCGCTTCAAGAAGCTGGCGGACATGTATGGAGGAGGAGACGATTAAGACTCTTTTTGTTTAGTTTTTTTTGGGTTCTCTCTCTCTGTGCAAGAGGCACATTGATGGTTTAAAAGTGCAAAATATGAGAATTTTTATACTTCGCTTTATGGTCTGGTGATTTGAATGTTTAAAGTTGGAACTGGAAAAATAGCACTGTTCACCTGTCAACATAAAGGAAAGATTCTTAAGTGTTTTCTTTTCATGGGAGCAGTCTTGGCAGGAACATGGCTTTTTTTTTCTCCCGTAAAAGCAGCTCCCAATTCAAAAGACATTCAATATTTGTTTGGATTGCTCTGTGGGGAAGAAGCTGTAACGCAGCTTAAGATGCTTGTCCCAAATTTGTTTGCCCAGTTTATTTTATGAAATGTAACAGTTATGTTTTTACAACTTCTTTGGCATTAAAGATTGATCTAAAGCATTAATTATACTGTAAATGTACTTTTATTTTTTTTTGAAAAGCACTGAATTTTCAAAAACTTTTCGTATGATATATGCTGGTCTTATTTCTGTCCTTTTCCCCTCAGCTGCAAGGATAATTGCATGTATGCTTTTATTTTTTATATAGTTATATGGTTGTTTCAGAATTACATTTTTACACTGATGCTTATTTCCCCCTTTTTTAATTAAAATTACTTCTACTGTTTTTGTTTCCAAGTGTTCACTCAATAACACACCTCACAAACTATTTTTTTTTTAAAGTCTGCATGAAACCATTGCAACCAACTTTATTTACTTGTGAACTTCTATTTAAACTTACTGCTAATTCTGAGACAAATTCTGTAACTCCTAGATCTTTCAAGCTAGAACTTACAAACTCAGATCAGACAGTACTGACTAAGTGTGCTTTATCTTTTCTAACTGATTTGACTTTTCCTTCAAATTAAAAATAATAAATTTCCTATAGGCTTGCATTGATGGAATAATCAAATGAGTCAAGACGGTTAAAATTCAAGTTTAAACTCCCAGAAGCCCTTTAAACTCAAAAGCTTTTATCTATTAATGTTTTGTCTATCTATTAATGTTAATTATGCTAGCAATGTGTTAATCTTTTTAGCAACATGCTAGCAATGTGTTAAATCATGTTGGCAACATATTTATCATGCCACTACCATGCAATGGGTTAAATCATGCAAGCAACGTTTGAAATCATGTCAATCATGTTAGCAATGTGCTAATTCACATTTGTAAAATTATCTATCTCGTATCTCTGTCTATCTAGTATCTGACAGTCTATATTGCCTTCAAAACATTCAAACTTTAAACATTAAAATGTCAAACTTTATACTGAAAACCTTCAAACTTTCTGGTCTGGCTTTCTCAAGCCAACTTCAAAGTTTGTTTTGACAAACATTTCTAGTTGTATTTATGACTCATTTCTGAATTAAACTGATAATGCTTTATTTTATAGTGACCTTGTTATACATGTTCTATGTATTTACTATAATGAATTATGCAGAATTACAACTCTAAACATGTCCCTAACCCTCTACTAAGTACTGTTAATTAATGTTAATCAGTAATTAATTGCATTCACACTGATATTGCCACCTTAAACTGAAGTGTAACTGAAACTGCTAAATTTTTGACAGTTTTCAATTTTATTCATTGTTGACAGTCAGTCAGTCTCATAACAGGATTATGATATTCTGATTAAGAATTTTAAAAGCAGTGATCTAATCTCAGGGTGAAAAGTTAATTCGTGTTTTAATCCCAAAGGTCTTTCTTATGAATGTTTATGACACATTACCGCCACCAACTGGAAAGGAGTGTGACATCGAGTGCAGGTGTAGACTTAACCTCAAATCTCAATTGTAAATTTTTCAAATCTTTTCAGATCATTAATTTCTTATAGCATTTCTCAGACAATTTCCTGGTCCTTAAACAATCTGAATGGGAAATTGTTCTTGAAAAAAACAAAAAACAAAAAAACTAACAGACCTGTAGCAATTTGTTCCCATATAATAGGCTACCATATACTATGTGTTTGCAGAGAAGTTTAAAATACCCAACTAAGCTACTTTAATAATAGTACAGTATTACACTGTATTTCAGTTATCCACTTAAGACACCCAACATTGGCTATTGGAATGGAAAACGTCTCGGTTACGTATGTAACCCTCGTTCCCTGAGTAGGGAACGGAGACGGGCTCCGAAGCGAAAACATATCTGCATGTTGTCAGCGTCCTCCTTTTATACCCACGAGGTGAGGCGGAGATACGCTATGCAAATTCCGCAGATCCATGCCATTTCTTTGCCATTGACTCGTTTTGTAATACTCGAAGTCAATAGGCTTTCTAAGCGAAACCCCATTCGTCGTCATCCGACGTAACTCGGAGTGACAACGAAAGGGAACATTCCATTATAACAAATCAAAACGGTATCCTTGCAATTGGTTTCGTGGATCTTGCATCTTAACTGTAGCTCTTCAAACACAGCCGTCGTGAAATATGTGGTCATTCTCTATTTGATCATTCTCGATATGATCTTAAACGCTAAAATCCACGCCAACGTTCATATTTTCAAAACGCTCTTCAATGTGAAAAAATAGCTTATAGCGCTCCGTCAGGGTCTAAGCAGACATATGCACTTTTCCTTGTGGCAGAAAAGTCTAAGTAGCCTACTCCAGGTGTTTAGAAATCTGAGCAATTCTTGCTGTTTGCCATTCTCAGGTAAATGATTTTGACTGGTGCTCTTTTATGTCAAATACTTAATTAGGCAGAGTTTAAAAGGGGGAGATCCGAAACCATTCAGTTACAGCACGATTTCAAGATCATTTGCGATTTAGGCCTATACATTTTTTGTGTAGCCTACGTTTTCTGAATAATCACATGTATGCATTTGAGAAATGATCATAAGATCAAATATAGGACAGTTTCTAACGCAACATTTACACTGCAAGTCTAATGCACAGATCTAATCTTAAGATTTTTTTTTGTGTTTTTTTGTCTGTTTATGTTAGGCCTGTATTGTATCCAATATCTGTTTTTATATTAATCCCCGCCCAAAATGTAGGCTACTGTCGGTGATCCTGGTTGACCCTCGGGTTTTCAATGGCCGTGCTTTATACAGCCAATATCATTTATTTATATCATTCACGTCGGGTGGTACTTATGTGCCAGCATGCCCTAGTGAAAAAAAAACTATACCAAAATGTAGCTATTTAAAATACATTTATTTCATACTCAGTCCATTAACATAATTTACTGACATATCACTTGAGAATTACTGATTTAAATATTATTATTAAACTTTATTTACAGCACTTCTTAATTACACAATGCACATATGCCCCGTTTACACGAAGGGAAGACGCAGATATTTCCCTGCAGTTTGGCCTTTCATTTACACGAAAACCCCGTTTTTATCACAGAAAACGATTATTTCTAAAAACTCCAGCCAAAGTGGAGATTTCTGATAACGCCGGTTATGTGTTGCCGTGTCAACTGGGAGAAACGCGGTTTTAGGTTCTCAAACGTCACATTACGCACCAGAAAATGCTGTAGGGGTAAAATCTTTGCGTGGCAGGGGGAGCTGCCACTCGACCAGTCACAGATATATGCGCCTGCCACTCGTTTTGGTCATTAAGTTTTGTTTTGTATAAAGCCTTTTTTAAAGTAAAATTCGTTTTGTATAAATTGTATATTAATTTTAATCAATGTTTGATCAACCAATTCCCTGGATTTAATAAATAAGAAGCAAATATAGAAGACATAGTCTATTAAATCTTGGCATGGTTGCTGCGCGATCAATTACATTGTACTTTCCTCACATGCACGATAAATATATTATATGTAAACTAGAAATGTCTACGAAACAATTAAAAATGAAAAGAAATAGGCTATTCTCAGATTATGGAATCCATATGCAATGAGCATTTCTCTCCGCGCGTTCACTAGCCTACTTCAAAGATGGCAGTCCTCAACTTGACCTTTGTAGCCAACACTGACACAGAAATAATTTTGGGAATGGGTGGGGGTTGTGTCACCCCGTTACTTTGAAATCAGCCACCCCCACCTAAGAGTGAACACAGGTAACATCGACGACCCCCCACCTTCAGATGCTACATCTAAGTTTTTTATTGGTTGAATTGGATTGGCATTCCATCCAACAATCTGACTGGTTGTCAGCAACAAACAATCATGATGCATTTCAAGGCTCATTGCTCCCCATCCCGAGGTGGAGGCGTCCGTGGACACCACCTTCACACTCGAGGAAGTCCCCAGACTCACACCTGACTGATACCAGTCGGTTACTTTCCAAGATTCCAGAGCTGAGACGCATTTTAGACCGACCTTGAGGCGAAACAGACCAGAGGTCCATGCCCGGGGTGGAACTCGCGATCTCAGCCACAACTGCAGTGGGCGCATGCGAAGCAGACCCAGCTGGAGTACCGAAGATGCTGAGGCCATGAGTCCCAGCATTTTCTGAAACCTTTTGAGCGGGACTATAGAGCAGCGGCGGAAGGATTCCGCGGCGCGCTGAATGTCCAGTCCGCGCTCCGGCGACAGACGTGCTGTCATGGACAGCGAGTCCAGCACTGTTCCCAGAAAATAAATTTTCTGACTGGGAGACAGCGAACTCTTTGCCCAATTGACTGTGAGACCCAGATTCTTGAGATGCTCGAGTAATGTGGTCCTGTGTTCTATGAGCTCTGAGTGTGATCGAGCTAGAATCAGCCAATCGTCCAAGTAGTTCAAAACTCGCATGCCCCGAAGTCTCAGGGGTGCGAGAGCCGCGTCCATGCACTTCGTAAATGTACGGGGTGCCAGGGACAGGCCGAACGGTAGGACTGTGTATTGATATGCCTGGCCCTCGAAGGCGAATCTCAAGAATCGCCTGTGACGTGACGCTATTTGTATTTGGAAATAGGCGTCTTTCAGATCTATTGACATAAACCAGTCCTCCTGGCGAACTTGCGCGAGGATTTTCCTGGTTGTAAGCATTCTGAACTGGCGCTTCACAAGCACTCTGTTCAGCTGTCGCAGATCTAGAATGGGTATGAGACCCCCGTCTTTTTCCGGTACCAGAAAATATCTGCTGTATAGATCCCCTTCGCTCTGAGATAAAGGTTCTATGGCCCCTTTGCTCAGTAGTTTCGCTATCTCGGCTTGAAGTAGATGAGTTACTTCGTTTTTTACCGTAGTTTCGACTTGCGCCGTGTAACAGCGGGGACGTCGAGCGAACTGCAGCGAATAGCCTCTTTTTATAGTGTTCAGCACCCATTCTGATACCCCGGGAAGCTTTGCCCACGCATCTGCATGAATAGCTAGAGGTAGAATGAAATCTGGGCGCTGGCCGCGGCATAGCGGCGGCCGGAGAGCTCCGGTGTGCTGAGAATAAACACTGTGTTTGCAGTGTATGAGGCGGGAGGCGCGCTGATCACAGCGGGCAGCCTGGCCGCGCTCGACTTCTCTATGACAGTTTGTGGAGAGAAGGCGAGCGGGACGAACCCCGTGGGGTCTAGCATGTCTGTGAGGGAATGTGGGCGCGGGACAGCGGGCACACTCACTGCACTGAGAACACCGTCGGCCTGAGCTGACTGAATGTGTGCTGGTTTCGTTTTTACAGAAACAGTGAGACATGCATCGTGTAGTGTTTGTGGGCACTGTGTCGTGGGCACATTCACTACATTTCACGAGTTCACATCTACATATAATTATTATGGTAAAGGTTATGCGTACTTGGCGTGCTTTCCGGGTGGAGGGCTCCGAGCTCGGAATTTCTGCCCGAACCCAGAGTACTCCCCCCGTTGGTAAGAGTAGATGGAACTAAAAGTGAGGAGATGGGGTGGAGGTGGGATGCTGATAAACCGTCAAGAAACACAGGTGGGTTCTGCTGTTATTTATCTTGTCCTGAGTTGATTACTGATTGATCTCCACTTGTGCTGATTGGGTTAATTATCTGCACCTGCTCCTCCCGAACCTTGTTAATAAAACATAATTTAATGCACAATCGACATGAGTCGATTTTATTCGTGCTAGCCCTGTACTGTGGCGGGCTATGTCTGTGTGTGGGAACGGGCACTGAGACGTGGGCATTCTTACAACACTCATAACACCATCGGCCCTGGCCGGAATACCAGAAAATACACTCTTTTTGGGATTTATCTGGGTCGCCGTAAAAATGGCGTTTGTGTGCAGGCAAGCGGGCTGTGGTACCGGCTTGTTTACTGCGAAATACACTGGAACAGTCACACTGTTGAACGAGCAAGAAGTTTCGGTGGAGTCTGGCCGCAGCGAGACTTAAACACCGTCGTTTTCCTAGGAGGCTAGGAAGACTCTGAGCTGACTGTATGTGTGTTGGTTTCGTTTTACAGAAACCGTGGTACATGCAGTGTGTAGTGTTTGTGGGCACTGGGTTGTGGGCACATTCACTACATTTAATGCACAATTGACATGAGTCGATCTCATTTGTGCGAGCCCTGCACTGTGGCGGGCTGTGTTTGTGTGTAGAAATGAACACTGGGCTGTGGGCATTTTTATTACACTCATAACACCATCGGCTGTGGCCGGAATACCAGAAAATACACTGCTTATATGATTTTTCTGGGTAGCCGTGGAAACGGCATTTGTGTGCAGGCAAGTGGGCCATGGTACCGGCTTGTTTACTGCAAAATACACTGGAACAGTCGCATTTCCTGGAACTGAACAAGCGAAAAGTTTCGGTGGAAGTCTGGCCGCGGCGAGACTAAATTTTATCTGCTGTGAGAGCTGGGATCGAACACGGGTCTCTCGTGCAAAGGCTTTGGGTTTCGCCACTGAGCCACTGGGGGAAACGACATAAGCCTAAATTAGCTCGAGCATATAAGAGAGCGTCATCACAGTTTTGTGTGTGTGTCGGCGTTTGTTTGCAGGCGTGCGTGTTATACAACAGGCTCATTGCTGCAATATTGACATTTTCAGCCGCTCAAACTAAGAGGAGCTGAGAAATGTTTGAGAAATGGAGATTGGTCTGGCCTCAGCGGGACTAAAACACACTTTCCTCATTTCGCCAGTGACGCACGCCCATGGGGGGCGGGGGCGGGGTAGCTTTCTTATAACGTAAAGAAAGCTAGCCACGGTTTTGATGCTGGCCCGTTTCCCTGACGACTCGCGGGCAGAAGGGGGAGGTCCACAGAGCTTGCACAATCCTCACTGTCCAACGCCAGGATAGAGCAGCTGGCATTCTCTACAGATACAGCTATCTCGTCGTCATAATGGCAGAGGCGGCGGCGCGCGGTGGCCGTTGTCCGTCAGTGAGCGACTCGATTGAAGCCGGTGAAGCTGGCGGGCAAACCGGCGAGCTTTCACGGGCTGGAGAAGGGTCGGGGACCCGCTGAGTACGGCGCTTTACAGCGCGGCACTACAGCGGGCGGGAGTGCAGACTCAGAGAAAAAAGGCCAGGCGAGTCCTCAGAGTCACCATGGCAATAGCTCGCAATGATGGCAGCCGCCGTCAGCGAGCGCGAGAGCTGCATGATCCTTACCCAGGCGGGAAACGCAGATGAAATGGCTATCCCCGTCGCTGAGTGCGGCTCGGCACGAGCCACAGGAATGAAGCATCTTAAAAAAGACGCTGCTCTTTTAGATAAAGAGAGAGAGTGTGAGTCGCGACGGTGAACACACACTCTCAGCAGAGTAAAAGGATATTGACGCCGGAAAGCGTAGCAGGTACGTCAATATGGCGTCACGCAGGGCCTCTCTCGATAGGCTGCTGCTGTTGCCGCAGGTCAGCCAATAGGCACGCGAGCCGTCTTGCCTATGTCTGAACCATTTCTGCTCAAAATTAACACTTTCAGATTGTAGACTTTCAGATCTACATCTGTTCACAGCCACTGACAAATGCCACTTCCACCTTGGGGGGCAAGTAAAGGGGGCAGGATGTCCTCAGACATATGCCCAACCTCCAACCTTATCGGAGAGTACCTTTGCCGTATACACAAACGTGCTGGCATGCCTAAATTAGTCAAGCACTGCTCTAAACACGATATACGTATGTGATGAGGTTTAGTGTGTGAGGAAGGAAGAAGACAGGGGTCGGCGTGACTGGGACTCACGATTTATTTTTAACTCAGAAAGTAAACAAACAGAGAGGCGCGCACAAGCGCATTCACCGTGTCACTCCCGTGACACAGCACAACATCAAACAAAACAGTCAGCGTTTCTCAGCACCGCACGCGAGTTCCCAGTCCGGCTCTCTCTCTCGCTCTCTCGTTCCCGTTGGCTTTTATCCGGTCTCTCCATGCCAATCACTGCAATCAGACACAGGTGTTCGTCATCTGCACTTGACCTACTTACTTACCGCTCGGCTCCCGCCTCTCTCTCCGCTACAGACTTCGCTGAACCACGCCCCCCTCGCCACAACCTATGAAACAGGTGACAGCGAGAGGGGTTTCCAATTCCTGCTTTTTGTTTAAACAAAACCTGGTCCATCCCTGTGCCAACTCGGCAACAGTTGCTCGGCTACCACAAGCCAACAAAGGAGTGTACATTTTTTCCCAGCGCTCCTGTTTTTTCTCAAACTGCTTTTTTATAAATCGCCTCAGGTTGGGTGACCTCACCTATCTTTGATGTCCAAGAGGTTCAACCACAGATGCCTCTCCATAACCACTATAGCTGCCATCGAACGACTGATAGTGGCGGCCGTCTGCTTGGTGTCACAGAAAACCAGGTCTGTGACACCAGTTTAGGGACCGCTTCAGGGGAAAATCCCTACTCCTGACCCAAATCTCCAGTAGCGGTTTTAGGCATGGGCGAATCGAGTAGTCGCCCGGGGCGGCATTTTTCATGTCACATGGGGGGCGGCACGAGCAGTTAAAAAAAATCCTTTTCTATTATCTATCATTTCACTGTGTGGGGAATTGGCAAATTGGCGCCCCTGCTTGCTGAGAAGGTGCCGTGTGCGACGCCGGATTCACACTGCACGCGTTAGCAGCGCGTATTTTTTTCGGCGCCCATGTTAACAGATTAGAGCATTCACACTCCGCACGCAGAGGCGGCGCGGCAGCGCGTAGCAGGAGCACTGTATCAGCAATACTCTAATGGAATTAGTGGGCTAAAGTCAGTCACACCACCTCGACTTTCTTCCAAAATAAAGCATATTTCATTCATAATATTATAAATACAGCCCTATAGTTCCTGCAAATTTTTGTTTTTCTGAATTGTGTGAAATGGCTAATAAAAATAAAATACAAAACGATTATGTGGGTCACCTCACCAAGGTGAATTGGTTTAGTCTTGACTTCTGGTCATGACTCGTGACGTGAGTGACAGTGTTGGGGGGCGGGGGATGGGGAATCTGTTGATTGTCGAGTGCCAAATAAACAGAGATGGACAGGAAAAGGTCAAAGCCATCAGGTGCACAATTTAGAAGAAAAAAGAAAAGAAGAAGAGGAGAAACGAGCAAAAGATAAAGGTATGCAACTATGTTCTCTCTGTGGTATGATTACGGTATCCATGTTGTCATGAATGAAGGGCTAATGTTAATTGTGGGTAACTCATCTCTTACGTTTCTTAGCCTTTTTGCTATGAAGCTTGTTATGCTTATACAACAATAATTAGGTTTTAAGTCAATAAACACGAGATCTAATTTCACCATAATATTGTGCTTTGCAACAAAACTGTTAAAGTTCAGTTATTATTTATTTCCATCAGCTGGGTTAACGTTAGGCCCTGTAATTAGCCAATGGAATTTTCAAATCTGTAGGTAGTTTCAAGTCATGTATACTTTTCTTGACCTCAACTACAGTTGTACAATGACATTTTAGACAAATTCAATTTGTACCTCTGTAGTTGAGGTCAAGAAAAATATTCATGACACAGTTATAATGGCCTCATGATGACAGCCAATGTTCTGTTCTTAGTGCAATAGTGTAATAATTAGAATCTCTTTCATGTGTTTTCACATTTGTGTGATAGTATTTGTGCTAAAGAATATTTATTCTATATTTTATTTGTATATTATTCTTAATGTTTTATATTATTGTTGCTCTCTGCTCTTGTTGAATTTTTTATATATCTGATTGTATATTTTTGGCACATATATGTATATAGTGTATATTTAAGTTCTGATAACTTACACTGTCATAGTTTGTGCAGAATTGTGTTCATTGTCTTTTGGCAATGTTGGATGTAATGAAGGATTTGTGCAATTGAGAAATATAATTTTATCTTTAACTTATTTTGTTATAACAGAATATGACTGTTTGTGGATAATTGTGTGTGTGTGTGTGTGTGTGTGTGTGTGTGTTTATTTATTTTTTAATTATTTATTTATTTTTGAAGGTGGTCTCGCCCAGGGTGTAATTCAATGTAGAACCGCCACTGCAAATCTCTCAACAGGTCAGCCTGATAAACAGCCATTGTGTGCAAGGCACCAGAATCCTGACCAGCTGCCACATTCGCCTTTACTTCTGATTGTCTGGACATCGCGTGTGGTGTCCCCCAGGGGTCAGTATTGGGACCAAAATTATTTATTCTCTACATCAGGGGTGGGGAACGTTGATCCTGGAGGGCCATTGTCCTGCAGAGTTTAGCTCCAACCCTGAAAAAAACACTCACCTGCCTGTAACTTTAGCAATCCTGAAGACCTTGATTAGCTTCAGGTGTGTTTAATTAGGGTTGGAGCTAAACTCTGCAGGACAATGGCCCTCCAGGATCAACGTTCCCCACCCCTGCTCTACATAAACGATATATGTAAAGTATCTGAACTACTGAAATTTGTATTATTTGCGGACGACACAAACATCTTTGGTTCTGGTCAGAATTTACAGCAACTCCTGGACTTAATCACTTTAGAATTTAGAAAAATAAAACAGTGGTTTGACATAAATAAGTTATCATTAAATAGCAAAAATTGAGCAAAACTAAATTCATGATTTGGCAATTGTAAATCAACCAATCAAGTTCAATTACAGATCGAAAGTGTTAATATAGAAAGAGTATATGAAATGAAATTCCTTGGAGTGATTATAGATACCAAGATTTGCTGGAAATCTCACATAAAACATATCCAAACAAAAATTGTCTAGAAGTATTTCAGTCCTTGCTAAAGCAAAGCACATTCTAGATTATAGCTCACTCTACAGTTTTGTATTGTTCACTGGTGTTACCATATTTAAATTATTGTGTAGAGGTTTGGGGAAACGCATATCAAAATTAATTGCAATCATTATTTTCAAAAAAGAGCAATAAGAATAATTCATAACACTGGATATTTGGAACACACCAACTCATTATTTTTACAGTCTAAAGTACTAAAACTACTTGACCTAGTTGAATTTCAAACAGCAGTAATTATGTTCAAGGCTAGAAACAATTTATTGCCTGGCAATATACAGAAAAGGTTTCCTGAAAGAGAGCTAGGGGGGCTACGACTTAAGGGGAATGTCAAATTTTAAGACTCCCAGTTTTCGAACCTCTAGGAAAAAATTCTGTTTATCTGTCAGTGGTGTTAAATTGTGGAATAAATAAAATAAGGAGTTAAAGCAATGTACAAACATATTCCATTTTAAAAAGATGTGCAAAGAAATTATATTCCAGAGGTACAAAGAAACACAGTGTTAACAATAACCTGTGTTTATATTGAATAATTTGTAGTATGTGTATAATTATTGTGGGTAATATATGTATGTGAATAGAACCTTTGAATATATATATATATATATTTTTTTTTTTTTTTTTTTTTCATTGATTATAGATTTATTATCTATATAGATTTATTATTTTGTAGCCATTTCCTTAAATATAGTAGTAAGGGTGTAAAGGGGTAGGAGTACATAAGTTTTACTTCTTCCTACTCCTTTTTGTACATGTAAATAGAGTTTTTTATTTATTTATTTTTTACCATTATTATTTTCTCTTTTTCTGTCTGTATTTACATGTGCAAAATAAAGAAAAATAAAGAAATCAATCAATCAAACAATCATCTGCGAGGTGGTCTGTAGATCAACGGTACCCAACCCCCGGGCCGCGGACCGGTACTGGTCCGTGGGTCATTTGCCGTCAACTTCTAAGAGACGCTGCGGTTAAGAAGATAGCACAGGTGCCTCTTTCGGCTAGCACCGTCACTCGGCGCATTGACGAAATAGCAGAGGACATTGAAGCACAATTGTTGGAGAGGATAAATACATCACCGTGTTAGCCTACGCACTCCTGGGGCCCGTTCTTCGTACGTTGCTTAAAACATCCGAGATCAAACGAGACATCCAAGACAATATCATCGTGCTCATCATGATCCGGCTAATTAGGTTCTTCGAACACCTCTGCCGGTTATGATTAGTATAGCTGGATTGGGCTGTATCTGAGATAATTGCGCGTTCATGCGCTGGGTTAAAAGGGGATATTATGTATCGATAGTAGAAACATTGATCAGCAACGCTGCTATTGGCTGCTCACCGTGGTCAAAGAACGCGCTCAGTTTTTTTTTCTCCACAGAAGAGCATGAGTTATTGCTTAAAGGATATGCAGAATTTGAAAACTTAATTAAAACGCCAGGGAACACCTCAAAGTGTGCAAAAGCCAAGAGAGAGGGCTGGCAAAACGTAGCAGACAAATTAAGTTTGTAGTTAGATGTTTTTATCACTTATTACAGTATATATTTGTATATTTTAATAATTTCTAAATAATTAATAACTTTGTTCATTGTAATGTCAGAGTCACCATCCACTACTAGAACATGGGAACAAGTAAATAGTAATTTGTACTAACTAATCTCTTTTAAAAAGGCACTGTTAATAAATGTTTGCCTGTTTATAAAAGCAACAGTGTTCAGGTGCAGAACACCTTCACTGCTGGTAAATGAACTTTAAATGATCCTACACTGTAAAATAATTTGTTGCTGCATTAAATTAAGTATGCCTATAATCCAAATGGCTGTCCAGTAATATCAGCTGTTAAACCTTGAGTAGCAATGAATTGCTTTGACTTGTGAAAGTCTACATGTGTGACTGTGAAACTACATAGTTAATGTAAAAAAAAAATATGTTGCCATGAGTTATTGATCACATTTCCCCCCAGTGTACTTCATTGTAATGAAATTGTGTTTTCCTCTTTTGTGCAGTATTAAACAATACACCAACACTTTTATGTGTTCCCAAGCAAGTGGCTGAAGCATGTGCAGTAAGTGGACTTTTTCTAATGTTACATCAAAAGGGAAGAAAGTAGCTACAACACTTTGTAATGCCCATTTGGTTTCACTTTATTTGGATGGTCCCTTTAACACATTCAGTTGACTATAAGTAATGTTGCACCTACATCTCTACTAACTCTCACTAGAGTATTAGTAGACTGGTAGGGTTAGGGATAGAATAAGTTGACATGTAGTTGCAAAGTTACTTATAGTCAGTAGAATATCTGTTGGAGGACCATCACAATAATGAGTTAGCAGATATTAAGCAGACAGTCTACTAATACTCTAATGAGAGTTAGTTGACATGTAGTTGCAAAGTTACTTATAGTCAACAGAATGTTCAAAAGGGACCATCAAAATAAAGTGTTACCGCCCATTTTTCCCCCAATGCACAGGACAGTGAAGAAACCCTCTCAGGTATCTTTAAGTGCATAAATAACTTTACTTAATTTACACTTGAGTACATATTATTTCTAATATGAGTTGCAGGAGTCCACATCTACAGAAGAGCAGTGATGCAGAGGTGGGCAGTGTTGTACTTTTCCTTTTAATTTTTGATGCATAAGCCATGTGTTTGACAGGTTTACCCCTACCCCAAAACAGAGTATTTTGAAAATACTTGACAACTTAAAGAAAAAAAAACTGGCACTAGAGATAGAGTTGCTTCATAGGAACTTCAGAGTAAGTGCTAATATATTATTTCACACAGAGTACAATATATATTATTTGCAGGCAAAAGATGACTTGATCACTGGCTTTTCTTTACAAAGAACAATTAAAATAAAAATCAAGGAACTAAGCATATTTGTCTTGTCTTTTATTAAACATTTAATGAAATGTTTTATATTTTTTCTGATGGTGCAATGTTGTGTAATATGGCACATGCGATGTCACAGGCCCTGTCAGGTGCAACCCTCAGACTTTTCAGACACTTTAGTTGGCTAAAGTTCACTTCATTGTGTGCCTTTGTCCTGGCTAGAGCTGCATTGTAACTGGTCTGGGGTTTGGGTCAGGGAATGGGGTCATAAAACACCTGTCTCCAAGCAGGATCCTGTTGTAATCACCTGTTTAATGGAAAAATTCAGTTCTGTTAGGATAAGCATGTATGTAATACAGTGAGCTTGATATTTATATTTTTCCTTACCATGTTCAAATAATGTGCATAAATCTCTGAAAATTCTTGAATCATGCACAGATCCTGGCCATATTTGTGATATGGAACTAGTCACACACCATCTAAGAGATTTTAGTCAGTCAACTGCCTTTTTAAAATTTGATATAATTATATCAGTATTAATACTAATCTGGATAAGAATTGCAATAGTAACTTGCCTGCACTGTTATTAAAGCCCGACTCCGACGAGTCGAACATTTATGCGTTTCCAACTAATTAATGATGTAAACGACATCCTCACGAGTCATGAGAAAAATGATATCTCTCAAAAAGTACACTATCGCGCTGCGCTAAAAGACTTCCCGTATCAGCTCCACTCATAAAGCCGCGATCTAATCCTGTTAACATGAAATAAGCCTGCTCGCGAGCAGGTTCAAGCTGGCGCACCTGTTGCTATGACAGCAAGTCCAGGATGAGCGTCGAAGAACCAAACAATCCAAGATCATGCCAAATCGCCAACAATCAAATCCAGCTAACTGAGTTAGCGACATACGAAGAACAGGCCCGTGGTTGACGAGTCTACAGATATTGACAACAAGGCAATACTACTTGTTTATGTGCGATATCTTTATCAGGAGGATGTGCATGAGGATATGTTATGTGCACTATCGTTGCCAACTAAAACCACAGCTGCAGAACTATTCAAGTCGCTGGATGACTATCAAGATAACTGATATGGTCCTTTTGTGTTGGCATATGCACAGACGGAGCTGCTGCCATGACTGGACGGCTGTCTGGTTTAAGTGCTCGGATTAAAGAGGTTGCACCTGAATATGAGTCTACGCATTGTCATTCACAGGGAAATGCTGGCTAGCCGAAAAATGCCACCAGAACTTAGCAGTGTATTGAATGATGTTGTTAAAGTTATTAACCACATCAAAGCACACGCCCTTAACTCGCGTCTTTTCGAGCAGCTTTGTGAGGAGATGGACGCGGAGCACAGAAGCCTTCTCTTATACAGAAATAAGATGGTTATCCCGAGGGAGATCGCTGGCCAGAGTGTTAGTGCAGAGATTTCTCTCAGAAAAAGTCACCGCTGGCAGCACATTTCAGTGACGAGGAATGGGTCGTAAAACTCGCTTACTTATGCGACATATTCAACCTGCTAAAAATGAACTTAATCTGTCACTTCAGGGGAAAATGACAACAGTCTTCAAGTTCGCAGATAAAGTAGCTGCATTTAAAGGGATTCTATGCAGTTTTTTTAGCTTAACTGAACAGCTTCAGAGTTATTGAAACGGTTATATGACTTCTTTCGGGTTGAATGGTGGCCTTCTCGCACCCCCCTGGTGCCTGTGAGCGGAAAAATCTCACTTGCAACTTTGGTGCGGCGGGCCGCCGGCCTCAGCCTCAGGAAGTATCGCGTGATATCAGCTCTCGCGATGTAACATATTCCTTTACGGCACTGCACACATACACGCCCCCATCCAGGAAGGTAGAGAGGGATCGAGTTTGTCACACTATCGTCATGGCTGAGCCGGCATATAAGATGCAGAAAGCATTGTCGGAGGAACAGAGAAAGAGGAAACGGCAGACTGACCGAGCGAGGAGTCAGACACGAGCGTAATTTGCGGGTGTTATATGTCCCCATTGAAACATCTCGCGGCACGGATGTACCCATACAAACAAATAAAACATCTCCAGGTAATTCTAGTAGAGCATTCATTTCGTTCGTTTGTTAAATAAGAGGCGATCTGAAATGTGTTGTTTTTGAAATCAAGTGACCAAAGTGCTTTTTGCCGCTGCGATCAGTGGCGCGGATAGAGTGTTCTGTTGTGACGCGCACAGTCTTCACACAAACGCGCGCCTCAATCCGTTGAGGAGAGACTCTATATTTGTTACGGTGAAATCACAAAACCTAATGCACAAAAAACGTGTCCCTGCTTGAAATACAACCACTAATAAACAATCGGTTTTGATGAGGAAAATAAACTATACTACTAGTACGGATTAGAACCCAGAACCTCTGACACACTTGGCAAAATAAATTTACAACAGTAACGTTAAATACAAGTACTCCACAGCGACTCTAGGGGTCGCTGTTTGACAAAAACGGGATTCCTGCCTGGTGTCCATTTAAAGCCAAACTGGATTTGTGGGGACGGCGCGTGAACAGAGGTAGGCCTATATTTGACATGTTTCCAACATTGGCGTGGATTTTGAAAGAGACTGAGCCCGAGCCTTTATTCATTCTCCCAGCTGGTGCACGATCATCTGTCTTCGCTTTTAAAAGAGTTTGAGCGCTACTTCCCAACCACAAAAGACCCACGAACTGCCAAGGAATTGACTCGCGACCCATTTGTCAACAAACCAGGTGAATCCAGCATGTCTGTGCAAAAAGATCAACTGCTGGAGATCGCAAGTGACGGCGGCCTTAAAAGTATGTTCGAGACAACAACTCTGCCAGTGTTCTGGATAAAAGTCATGGCAGAATACCCTGAGATCGCCACAACAGCACTGAAAATCCTGTTGCCATTTCCGACATCCTATCTGTGTGAAGCGTGGTTTTCGGCAGTGACAGAAACCAAAACAAAACTACGGAGTAGACTGGACATAAGCAACACACTTCGGGTGTCCTTGTCTCCCATTAGCCCTAGATTGGACCGTCCCGTTACAGAGAAACAGGCTCAGGGCTCCCACTGATTCAGCGTTATGGTGAGTTGTATTTTTCATGCCATTTATATTTGTTTTTGTGGTGTATCTTATTTTGAAGGCATGTTTAAACGTTACCATAGCGACCAGAGAGCGTTAGGGGGCAGAGAGGATGTTACTCATGTTATGTTGTTGGCACGATGTTACGAAGACGCTGCTAATAAAGTAGGCCTACACATTGGATTCACGTTTATTATTATATTAAAAAAATACCGCATTTTTATGCCGGTTGTATCATTTTATTTTGTTGTATTTAACCACCACACCTTAAAGGCCGGTCCATGAAAATATTGTCTGATATTAAACCGGTCCGTGGCGCAAAAAAGGTTGGGGACCGCTGCTGTAGATGGCAAAACCGGAGCCTTCAAAGTGTGTGCCTCACTCTGCAAGAGATAGCCAGCAAATCCCTACTCGCACAATCCCTCCACATTCGTGTAACTCGAATATAGGCAAGGAAAGATGCAGGCTGAATATTGCTTCTTCCAGGACTTTTTTTGGACAAGATCACAAAGAAACAGAAGACTAATGGGACGATCATGGCACACCAGAAATCACTTGTCGAGTCTGTTTCTCACATGTCCAGGTTAAGTTTAGCTTGGCCATAGCATGGGCCATTACATCCAATAGTTTCCTGTAAATGGAGTTGACAGAAGGAGAGGGCTCAACTGATTCTCTCTTTGCCCTCTCCAACTACATCCCCTGAACTAGACGCCGCAAACAACATGCTCTTCGCTGGATTCTTGCTAAAATACTAGCAAGTCTTCAAAAATTCTGTGCTTATGTCCTCAGAGCGCACTCTTCATTACCTTCCCTTTCAACTGTTTCATACCTGGAAATTCTGCTTTGATGCCTGAAATAGTCAGTATTTATTATTATTGGATGGACAGAAATTCTATATACATTTTCTGCTAATTGTAATTTTAATTTTATGGTCAATGATTTATTGGAACTGCTGCACCACTATTTTAATTTATTTTCCTCAAGCTGATCTATTTTAGATAACACCATGTGAAAAAATAACTGTGGTCGATCGTCTGACATGGTGATTAGCCAGTCTCTTCCTGTCTACAGTTTCTCTTTGGTAATGTTTTCACAAGCAAGTGGAAATTGTTTCCACTCTTTAAAGGCTACTTATATCTCAACAGATCATTACAATTTACTTTTTCAAACATTTCACACTGAGAACATGTTCTAGCATAAAACCCAATGGCTATGTTATATCTTCATAAAACATTTGCTAACACACCGGAATGACACATTTATAATCAATGAATTTTATATCTCTTAGAATATGAGTTAGGTAATGTATATTTTCCAATGTGACAACTGTAGCTGAATTACTGGAACATCTTTAATTCATCAAATCGTAATTTGAAACATCTTGCATTGTAATGTGCATTGCATGTATTTATATTGTTTTTCAAAAGTTTAACTTTAATTCAGTATACACAATCTTGATGTCATTTTTTGTCAATGTCATAAAAAATTAAAATTAGTGTGTGTGTGTGTGTGTGTGTGAATATATATATATATATATATATATATATATATATATATGAACTCTGTTTGTGTCATTTAATCATTATTTTCCTGTTTATCCATTTAAAGCTGCTCTCTGTTTTGTATAAAGCGCTATAAGTAAAGGTGACATGACAACATTGTTTGCTGTTGAATACATGTTTTGTTAAAAGTACTAAATTGAAAGAAGTTCATACTGTTGTGTTCTAGAGATTAAACCAAATGTTATCATATGTTACAATCAGAGATGGGGGGGGGGGGGGAGTACATCATGTCTTGTTACAAATTACAGCTACTTGCTCATCAAATGTATCAAAATAAAATACAAAACACACTAGACTAGACAAATGTGTGGTGTGAATTTAGGTTTTAGGCCACATCCCCTACATTATGAGACATGTTCAAGTCTATATAATCCAAAATGCCGAATAAACATAAAAAAAATGTTTTATTGTAAATATAAAAATGCAAAAAAAATAAATCAATAAGATCTGTGGTGGGTAGGGTATAGGGTAAAGGTTAGGTGCAAGAAAATGTAATTAGCTTGGTATAAAACCAGTATCCCTACATTATGAAACCGTGTGTGTGTGTGTGTGTGTGACATTTGCATGGAGCACGGAGCAGGATCGAGTTCAAGTAACTAGCAGTGTTACAAGTGTAATTGTCAGAGTTCTGTCACTTCTGTCTACTGTATTTCTTGGTTTTGTGACAGAGCCCTAACACTCCTGTTTTGTCTTGTCTCTTGTCGGTGTGAAGAACTTTAAAAAGATAGTACCGTGGCGTATTAACTACAATCTGTATGAATGACAAATGACTGTATGAAAGATTATGGAAAATGCAGTCATTAAATGAAATGAAAAATAATTCCCTGTTTAGTGACAGTCTTTTGTTTTGCTGACTGTGTGAAGAGTTTTGACAGTGGCTTCAGTTTTGACCGATGCGTGTTAGCAATGGGGGAAAAAAGATGAGAATAACAGTGTGGGCTAATATTAATATCATGATGGGAATGCAGACTGTATAAAGATTTTTGTACGAAGTGACTTCAGAATTGAAAGATTATTCGCAAATATAAAAAATGAACCGCTGTTTTGACCAGAATGTTTTGTGTAGGCAAATAATGGTAAGTAAAGTAGAATAATGTAAAAGTTGTACTTCTCCTACTATAGCCTACACCTAAACTTTTTCTGGACTTCAATTTTTGCACTCTGTGGAAATGCTTGTGTTCCCAAACACTTGTTTCACCAGGTGTCTGAATAACATGTGAGCCCAGAAACTGCCCTTGAGGTTTTTTGAAATGCTAACAGATACAGCTTTCAATATCATAGACCAGTACTTTTCAAAGTCCGGAGTCCGGGAGAAGGGTCTGGCTGCAGACTGTGGGCGATTGGAGCTCCACTCTCAAACAGGAAATACGTCACCTCCACTTCGCGGGGGCGGGGCGGGGTAAATTCGCGGGGTTTTTAAATTCCATACTTCGCTGTAGGGAAACATCAGCGATTTTCTCCCCTTCTATTCAGATATTAATTCTAATGATTTTTTTAAATATAATGTTTGTAGAGTATGCAGATGTGAGTATTATATTGATTGCTTGTTAATTGAAATGTTTGACATTTTTTTAGTTAAGAGATGCACGAACGCAAATCTCCATTTTGAGCATTATTTAATAGCCCGAGACCACATATAGATAACATTTTAATGTTGGTGTGTGGCAGGTATGTTTGTATTTATTGTTTAATTCTGTTTAATTCTGTTTAGTGGTGATTGTTTGATTGTATTGAGAAGTGTAAATGTGAAGAGAATTTAATTTCAGTTAAAACGTTTTTTTTCTCCCACAGGTGACTTCCCCGACTGTTTTCATTCTCGTTTTCTCACTCACTTTCAGAGCTAGGCGACTTTCATTAGCTTGAAGGATGCAGCAACCTTTACATTTTGAAGGTATGTTGCCACCCTAAAAGTCGAAGGCTTTTTACACGTTTCTATTTGTCCTATTTTTTTGTTCTATTATTTTGTTGTTTTACCTTTGCATGCATAATAGCCTTTCTGCCTTTACAGTATCCCTGGTACATAACTGTGGAGGCAGCCTTTGATTTCACCACCGTAAGTGCAGTCTTGGCGTTGACAAAGATGTTTAATGTTGTGGTGAATCACATTACAACTGTTCTTATCTTCAGTCTGACATGCCATATCTGAGGAGTTGGTGGTGCAAGGTTTTGCTCGAGAACCTTGAGATTGAGGGGTATGGTTTGTGAAATGAAAAGTAGTACATTAATAGATAGTACTGTCAAAGTGGGAAAGCATGATGAACATATTTGGTCAATGTCAATTACAGACATGGTCGAAGATTTGCGCATTTTACACAGGAAGGCAGGAAGATGGGGGATGGAAGTCTGCCGCCTGTTTTTCGTGTCCTTAGGAAAAGGAGATACAGCACTTTGGTAATATTTCAGTAAAAAGTATTGAAAGTAGCATGTATTATGTAATATGCAGCTTTTTCTTAAACTGTGTTTTTCTTTGTTTTCCTTTTTTTACTTATAAAAAGGTACCTACGATCCCAGCAAAGATGTTAAGGGTTTCACAGGATGGGGCTGTGGCCACTGACATTTTGCAGGTATGTGTTCATAATCACTTTGATGTTGATGAAATGGCTTGCAATGACTCTATATTAAATCTTGTTTCATATCTACAGTTGCCCGATGACATTCTCCAGAGGATCCTTGTCTTTGTAGTTCTACAAGACGGCTGCTCTGCAATCCCGAGGCTGGCTCTGACATGCCAGAGATTAAACAACATTGTCAGCCAGGAGCATTTTCAGCAGGAAGCACACTTCAGCTGATAGTGAGTTCAATAAGTGTGGTTGCCCCATCGTGTTTTTTTTTGTGGGTATAACAATTAGGCTTGATTAATATCACCCTCTTCCATTTCCCTAACATGAAACTTTTGGCAGTTAAAGATTTGCTCATTTATTGTCTGAATTGTGACTTTCATTGTGCTTTGAAATTGAACAGGTGTAGTGAATTGGAAAAGACTTTCAGAGAGACACCGTCAAATGTACAGAAAGCCGTACACCATCTCTATATGCAGCCGCCTACAATGCAGCCAGCTTTACAAAGACTGTGGGGCTGGCTACCAGGGAAATGGACAACGGGGAGTGCTTTTGGGGTTTTACTCCTCAGATGACAACCCTGGCTACTGTAGCTGGGATTGCTTTTTGGATGATGGAGGTCTTGAACAGTGAAGTGTGTGTGTGCGCAGTGTTGTCTTTGATGTAACAATTTTGGTCACATTTTTGTAATTCAAGTGTGTTGTCAATATATATATATATATATATATATATATTTTTTTTTTAAACAATTCAATTAACTGGAAATTATTCTGCATTATTTTACTGTGGTTGATTTGCACGTTATTTTGCTTTAAATACAAAATTCTACTTCTAAATAATTATTTTTTTCATATTTGTATTTTTTTTTACAGTATGGTCCCTTGCAGTTATTGTGTTGCAAAAATTTAGGATTATTATTATTTTTTATTTTTTTTGTGTGTTTTTTTAGGCTACATAAAAACAATTAAAACTTAAATTGTGGAAATTATTCTTCATTATTTTACATTGGTTGATTTGTACATGTTATTTAGCTTTAAATAGAAAATTCTGAAATTATTTTTACTATAATATTATATTTAAAAGTCATAAACCGTAAAAGTTTAGTATACTGCTTTGATATTGTGTGTGAAGATTAGGTGAGGTCACGTATATATGCGCTGGGTTAAATAAATAAATATATATATGTATATATATGCGCTCGGTCGCAGTAGAGGTGACGTATATGCGCTCGGTCGCAGTAGAGGTGACGTATATGCGCTCGGTCGCAGTGGAGGTGACGTATTTCCGCTTTTGAATGGAGCTCCACTCGCCCCGTAGTCTGCAGCCAGCCCCTATTGGACTCCGGCTAGATCGTGCACTTGCGCGTTCCGAGGATTGAAGCGCCTTTCAGACAGGACGCGGAATGCGCGTTAACCCATTAATTTCAAGGACTTCCAAAGATACATAACAGCTACAAGTATGCACTATGCAAGCACTATACCGTATACAGGATTCACCCTATTATACTTTATCGACACAAATTGATTAGTCAAACAGCCATCCCAGAATAGTCTATAGCTACATAGGCTGTCTTTGACTTGAACAAGGGTTAAATTACTCGTCAGGCTACAGAAGAATACCATAATTCATTCGTTCAATTAGGCCTAATGCTGTGTTCACACCGAACGCGAATAGAGCGTCAAATACGCGTCTATCGCGTCTAGTTAGACGCTTGAACATTCGCTCAGTTCAAATTTTTCAACTTGCGGTGAAGACGTTCGCGGCAAACGCGTCGCCCAATTCGCGTCATTCGCGACGCCCGGCGCGAATGATGCGTCTATTCGCGTCTTTGCATTGACTTTGTATGTAATCTATTCGCGCAAATAATTCAATTAGCGTTCGGTGTGAACACACCGTAAGACATCGAGAGTCACGCAGACCTATAACAACCCAGTCATCATCATTTATTTCAGGAACCTTAATGTACAGAAAATCAAAATCTATATGCGACACAAAAAATGGACAGTGTTTTAGAGCTCCCCCTAAATGTCTCAAAGTAGGCTTTCAGGGGAGCCCAGGTCCTTTTCAGGGGAGCCGAGCTCCCCTTAGCTCCCCCGTAATTCGAACACTGATAGCGGCTCCCTGATGCCCGCAAATTAGTTCAAATCTCCCGCAATGTAGAGCTCGCGAGCTCCAAACCATGCAGCGCGGGCACGGCAGAGAGGGAGAGAGCGACCTTACGAGCGACCGCAAATGTGCGTGCGTGCCTCATGAAGCGCATGTAAGCCCCATCCAACCTCCCCCCGTCAACAAAAACCCCGTCAACTCCCCCCCCCCCCCCCCCCATAGTTTCGGACCTTTGACATTGATGACAATTCTGATTTGGACCTTTGAATATAGACTTTGAGAACCCCTGTCATAGACCCTGTAGGATCCAGTCAAGTCATAAAAATACTGTACTAAATTGTGAAATACTGATATACTGTAGCCTTTATTCACCGGAAAATGCAGGTATTTAAAATTTAGAGTTTAATCATTTTAGTTATGTATTTTCTAGCAAATTTACATCACTTCATGCCCCTCCTTTAGGCGACTCCGCCCCCACCCCCCTAAAAAGATCATAAATGTGCAGGATTTGTGCAACTCAAGCAATTAAACAGCTGCACAATCTTAAAAACCAACAAGGAAGTATTACCTAAAGGACCTTTTTAAGACCTTTTGCTTCCAATTGAGACAATGAAGATTGTGCGATTGGGAGTTATTATTTTCCTCTGTAAGGTAGGATTTTATTCAGGGCACTTTCTAAAAACTTTGGATCTCTTTAGTGTTTTATTGTACTCATCATGTTCAGAGAATTGTTTGTTTTTTTGAGAATCTGATTTTATTTGACATTATAAATTTGTTTTTTTTAAGAGGTTTAATGAAGTTGAGAGCTAGTAGTTGAATGCATTTTGTGCCAAAGCAATGATGAATGATCCGCAGTTTAGCTCACATGGACTGCTGTTGTGCTGAAAATACCTTAAATTTTAAGTGTATGTGTGTTACATAAAGAGATTTAATATGTTTCAAATTAGGCCCTACTTTGTGTGGATTTTCGGAGGAGTCTTCATGTTCTCCAGGCTTTGAGTCGGAGTTGCTGGATTTTAAAGTGCACAGAGATGACCTTCACCGAGGAAAAAGACTAGGAAGAGGTAGGCTGATCTCTTTATGCAAAACACTGAAGCAACTGAAAATAGTAAAATATTTTTAGTATTTGGCAAAATAATCAATCTACAAAATGCAATCTCTTTAACCATGGTTAAACTGAGGCATATAAAAGGGACCCTCAACATGACACGCCATTGCTCCTCAAATGCTTCTTATTCTGGATTTATCTGCCCATATTTTGTTAGAATTCCCAGCAACATAGTGTTCTCATTCTCATTTTCTCAGTTTTTTTTTCATAAAGTGTGTGTCTCTGTGTCTCTGTGAGGTTTAATTGGGCTCAAGAATCTGTAATGCGTGTAAGCCGATCCCTCTTCAGCTCCCATCAGTCAAGTCAAGTCACCTTTATTTATATAGCGCTTTTTACAACACAGACTGTTTCAAAGCAGCTTTAGATAACAGGAAAATAATGTTGTAATAATATTGTTAAATATAAAATTAAATGTCCCCAACTAAGCAAGCCGAAAGCTAATGGCGACAAAGGCGAAGAAAGGCGAAAAAGGTGACAGTGGCAAGGAACCAAACCTCCATCAGTGACAGAATGGAGAAAAAAACCTTGGGACCCAGGCTGAGTCAGGGGGCCAGTCCTCCTCTGGCCAACGAACGAACGAACAGTGTATGATTATGATTCAGGCAGCATTATAGGTCAGAAGTCAGATTGGATCAGAACTTTCACAATATTTATCCAGTTCATCTGGTTGGGATCGGAGTCATCACGCTGGTATGGAGACGAGTTTGTTGAGGTGTCCATGAGGCCTTCACAGTGTTGATAAGGCTGGCACTTCAGGGATGCGTTGTCGTCGTGTCCATGCGATGGTCCGTCATCAGATCTGGATACGGCCTAGATCCGGCGGACTGCGGTAAAGCATAGACGCCATCCTTCTTATGATGTACCAAGTACATCAGGATTTATGGGAAGTGTTCCCGGTTCCGGCTGATCTAAACTATGCAGCCTTACACTGAATTATAGAAGTCTATAATGTGTTATGTGTATCAGCACCCATGAGGGGAGCAGAGAAGCAGTGAAGTAGTCCTGACTCCCCCAAGAAGTACTGGGGTCACCTGCCTCACTCGATTAAGCATTTGCACCCTCCAAAGTAAATAGACTGAGGCTGAAAACTAAAGGCGGTGTTATACATTCCACGTATGCGAGTCCAGGAGGGTCTGCCAGGGTCCGCTTGACGTAAAAATCACATGGAGTATTCGGGTGTACGCGGCAGCTCATTGCGGAATTCCATGTGCCTCCCATTTTTTGTGACCGCACCAACTGGCATGCACTGGAAAAACAACATGGTCGTCGAATTTGAAGAGAGGCTGTGTGAAGAAGTACGTCGCTACCCGCAATTCTATAATCCGTTGTTAAAGCAATATAAAGACAGCCAGATATTCTTTAGTTTGTGGAGGGTAAAAAATTGTGTAGAAGTGTTCACGCCAATCTAATGCGCATGTGTGGAACGTACTCGGTTACTAACTTAACCTCAGTTCCCTTTCGAGAACGGTCATTTCGTATTGTGAAGCTAATACGCAATGGGGAAACTCCTTTCCTCGAGAAATATTGAAGCCTATATTTAAAAACACAGTGCAGCTTCACAGCGAACACAGGTGGTTTCTCCCCAGTGACTGGCCAGTCACATACAGAAGCTCTTGTAGGAAGGAGAGTACCACTGACACCTCGCATGACTGGGGCTCGAGGTCCCTAGCTATGCACCAGCTGGTGAATACTGACCACTTCAGAGCATAGAGGCGCCTGGTAGACGGTGCTCTAGCCTCAGTGATGGTATTCAAGACCTTTTCTGGGAGGTCCCAGGATACCTGTTGAGGGGCCACACATGGAGAGCCCATAAGTTGGGGCGAGGGTGCCAAATCACCCCGTTTGCCTGTGTGAGGAGATGCCTCCTCACTGGCACCGGCCAGGGAACAATGTCCATCATCTGCGCCAGCTCCGGAAACCATGCCTGGGTTTTCCAGAGAGGGGCTACTAAGAGGACTGGGCATCCGCTTTCCTTGATCTGTCCGATGACCTGACGGATCATAGAGACTGGCACGTCCCTGTTCTTTGAAAAGAACATTGCGCAATGAGTGTTCCTTTTCGAGGCAAAGAGGTTGACCTCTGCCTTGCCGAATACACTCCATATCAGACGAATTGTCAGTGGGTTGAGAGACCACTCGCCTGGGGGAGTGTTGTCTCGAGATAGCATGTCTGCACCCAAATTTTGGATGCCCGGGACATGAGCAGCTCTCAGAGAGCGCAGGTTGGCTTGTGCCCAAAAGAGGAGATTTCTGGCCATGACATACAGGTTGCAGCCCTGGTGATTTATGTAGGACACCACTGACATATTGTCCATGTGGACCAAGATGTGGTGTCCTCTGAGGTCCGGCAGAAACGCGTTCAGGGCTAACCAAACTGCTCTCATTTCCAGGCAGTTGATATGTAAGCTCTTCTCCCGGCTCATCCAGAGGCCGGAGACAGGCATGCCCTCGCACAGCACCCCCCAACCTTGGTCGGAGGCGTCTGTGAAAATGACCTTCCCCCTTGGAAGCCCCAGTGGTCACATGGTAACATGCAGGCATCCTGACCATCAAGCATGGGCTGGCACACGGCGCTTTAGCCAGTGCTGAAGGGGGCGTATATGCAGTAATCCTAGCTGGAGTACTGACGATGCCGCTGCCATGAGCCCGAGAAGCCTCTGAAATTTCCCAAGGGGCGTGCGCGGACTTACCCTGAAGGAGGCTATCAGCTGTTGGATAGAGAGAACGCGCTCTGGTGTGGCCCGAGCTTTCATCAGTTTTGAGTCGATAACTGTGACCAGAAAGGTTACGTTCTGGCTGGGTAACAGTTTGCTCTTAGGAAAATTGATCCTGAGCCCCAGGCATTCCAAATGGCTGAGGAGCATGGATCTGTGTGTCAATAATTCGGTCTTCGACTGAGCCATAATGAGCCAGTCGTTGAGATAGTTCAACACGCCTGTTAGCTCAGGGGAGAAAGCGCTGCGTCCATGCACTTCGTAGACCGAATGGTAGGACCGTGTATTAATAAACATGCCCATCGAAGGCGAATCTCAAGAATGGCCTGTGATTGGGCGTTATCTGAATATGAAAGTGTGGTGGGGGAGGCGTGGTTTAGCGAGGTCGGAAACAGGAGAGAGAGCCGAGAGAGATGCGATGGGTGAGCGGGTGATCGCGCTAATGACATTGGACTTTGGCCTTTTGATGCTGCTGCAAGCACCGTGTGCGCAACTTTTTTGTTCTTTTATTTATTTCTAATAAACACTCAAAGTCTCTGCAAGCTGACCCTGTCCTCTTCCTTCCCTACATCTTGAACCTTGTTACAGAAAGTAAGTGTCTTTCAGATCAACCGTAAAAAAACAATCCCCCGGGCAAACCTGCACTAGGATTTGTTTGGTAGTTATTCTGAATGGCCGTCTCATGAGGGCTTTGTTCAGATGTCTCAAGTCTAAAATGGGATGGGTGCCGCCGTCCTTTTTTGGTACAAGGAAGTAGCAACTGTAAAACTCCAATCGGCTCAGCGCGGGGGGGACTAATTCGATCGCCCCTTTTGCTAGCAGATTTTGCACTTCGGTGCGAAGCACATGAGCCACTTAACTTTTCACCGAAGTCTCAATGACCGCCTGAAATCCCGGGGATCTGCGAGCGAATTGGAGTGAGTAGCATCGCTTTATAATGTTCAAAACCCAGTTCGACACTTCGGGGATGGCTTGCCAGACCTCGGCCCTTGTGTCTAGGGTTTGAATGAAAAATGGAGCTGGGCCGCCTAGCATAGGGGGACCTAATACCCTTGTGTTGTGTATTGTGCACATATTCTCTTTGGGGCTGGCTTGACAGGCCTTGGCCCTGCTGGACAGATATAGAGTGACAACTGGGGGAGTGCCGCCTAGATAAGGGGGACCGGTTACGGGGTGTTGTGTGTTTGAAACATACTCTTTGTGTGCTTTACTTTAGTCGCTGTAAAAACAGCGTTTGTTTGTAGGGGCGCGTGCAGTGCAGCGAGGGCTGAAGTGTTTCAGCAGGGCTTTGAGGGGTGTACCGCTCTAGATCTCCAACCAGCAGCAGTGGGCGTGCAGAGATGAGTGGCGACTGCTTCCTCAAGAGGAGGCAGCTTCTCATAACCTTTTTCCGCTGCGCCGTCAACAGAGGACAGCGTAGCGAAAGTAGAAGCGCTCGTGTGTGCCAGGTAGGGGACGAGCCATGAATTTGTGAGTTCATTGTGAACCTCAGGGAAGAAGGCCGCTGGCTTGTGACGGGGGGGATGCTGGCGCCCTGGCAGAAACCATCCATCCAGCCGACTCTGAAATTGGAAACTGTCCAAAACAACTACACAATTTCGCTCAATTTGCCCCTTATCACCCTGAGAAAAGTGGATTTCATTGAGGGAGTTTTAAAAAAAATAGAAGCCTTTCTGTGTTGTGCAGCCCCAAGACAGTGTTGTGTGCCACAACACTAGTAGATTGCAGCAGTTGTTTTCCAGGGACATTGATTGTGGCACAATGTTTTTATTGGGATGTTTTTATTTAATGATTTTATTATTATTTATCTCCAGCTTCTCTCAAGGAAAGACCATATTATAATTTATGACATAGTCAATTAGTAAAGTCAAGTCACATTCATTTATATAGCGCTTTTAACAATATAGATTGTTTCAAAGCAGCTTTACAGTGATAATAGGAAATTAAAGTAACAGAGATTGTTTTGGCTTTACAGCAGCTCTAGAATAAAGTTATTGTCTAGCTAAAGTTAGTTTTGATTGATTCACTTCAGTCGCTATTATCATTAGTTATTAACTTAGGGGCCGTTTACACGACACCGTTCAACAGAAAACCCTTAATGCGATCCGGCCGCTCATTTGCACAAAACAGTGCCTGGTGGCTCGAGAACGCAAACTATGAAATAGGTTCCAAGGTGCAAGCCTTGAAAAACGTATATTAATACAGAATTTTTTATCGCTTCCGTGTGGTCACCTGAACCGTAATTATCCCGACAATGTTTTATCAGTACAGAGGTGAAGGGAAGGGGGCCTTCACAGTGGAGAGACTAATTGACACTTCAGGACTGCATTGTCGTCGTGTCCAGGTGCAGGTCCTTCATCAGATCTGGATACGGCCTGGATCCGGCAGACTGCGGTAAACCTTGGGATAAACAGAGAGACTAATATTAGCATAGATGCCATCCTTCTTATGATGTACCAAGTACATCAGGATTTATGGGAAGTGTTCCCGGTTCCGGCTGACCTAATCTATGCAGCCTAACATTGAATTATAGAAGTCTACAATGTGTTATGTGTATGCTAGGTCAAAGAGAGGTTTTTTTAATCTAGATATGAACTGACAGACTGTGTCTGCTTCCCGGACAATGTTAGGAAGAGTGTTCCAGAGTTTTGGTGCTAAATAGGAAAAGGATCTACCGCCAGCAGTCGATTTAGATATTCTTGGTAATATCAACTGGCCAGCATTTTGAGATCGCAATAGACGTGAAGGACTATGATGTGTTAAGAGCTCGCTCAAGTACTGGGGAGCTAAACCATTTAGTGCTTTGTAAGTAATCAGCAATATTTTAAAATCTATACGATGTTTAATAGGGAGCCAATGCAGTGTTGACTTAGGGTGGCTCTGATTTAATTTGAAACCCGTCTGTACCCTGTCCTTCTTCCTCTCCTCCCTCGTCTTACACCTTGCTCTCCCCTTCCCCTCTGTCCATGTCTTATTATATTTGCTTATCTTGCTCTTTCCTCTAATACCATTGCCTTCCACTCTGAACACAGAAATGTGTAAAATCGATTGAGAAATGTTTTAATAATTATAAGTAAATAATACATGAAAAGAGTAGCATATAGCCTTAAAACTCAGGAAACCAGGTTTACATGTGACAAAATGTTTTATTGAGCCAATTGAATCTCTTTTTCTGAAAGTAATTTTTAATGCATGCGATGGAAGAACAAGAACGCTCTTCCAGTCCGCTGACAGGTGTTTTGATGTGGACACGGATGGGACTGTAACACTGAAGAGACAAGTGACTCTTCATGAAGGCCACAAGGTGTTTTCTGTGGACGCTTGGGACTCCAGTGGAAAGAAGCACACGGTATCTGTCAGAGTTGAGCGTGTCCATCATCATCATGAGGACCATCACATGGACACGGTCATGAACATCTCCTCTCCACAGGTACAAACAAGTTCCTTCCTGAAATCGCTGTCAGTGCAGTACAAGCCTGACAAATGAGTACATGTTTAGGACTAATTATTGAAGGCCTGTGTTAAATTAATGATGTTTCCAATCCCTGCTGATGAATGTAATTTGTCGCAGCTCTTTCTAATTAGTCTCAAACACAATATTCCGATGTTTTATTTATGTAGAGCTAAAGCCTTAAACCTAAGATTACCTAAACTTTACACTGTTTTATATTGTACTCCATTTATTATAAGGAAATAATGTTCAGCCAGCGACAAAGTGGAGGACTCGAATCACACTAAATTGGTTTATTAAAAAGGGACCCAACAATTTTACTTTACCCATATATTAATACTGTTTCAGATTGATTTGAATACAGTCAGTAGCTGTAGTTAACATTTCAAGATGCAAAAATGATCCATTATTTAACTGTAAACAAAAATGTTTTGTTGCTCAGTGTATTTTACTAACTTTTTCAGATGGAATCTCCCTCTGATGATCTGGTTCTGATGTTTCCAAAGTCTTCAACGGGTCTGAAGAGAGCAAGGTTGGGTTATTCCTCCACTCAATGTACTTGAGAATGGCAAAGGTCCTTTCCCAGAGAAACTGGTCCAGGTGAGAGAAATTCATTATTGTTTCTTATTAACATATTCTGTTATTATATCTTATTGCTTTCTGTATTTAGATAAAGACAGACTATTTTAAGGAAGCTCAGATGCAATACAGGATCACAGGTGAAGGAGTGGATCTGGAGCCTAAGGGGACTTTTACTATAGAAAGATTATCAGGGAATATGTATGTGACTCGGCCACTCGACAGAGAAATAAAACCTTCATATAGAGTAAGTTGATTTTAGGTCTCTAACTTTTAAAATCAGCAGTTAGTTCTTGGTGTATTTTTAATGTTAGATTTTTTTGTCATTCTTAATTGTTTGAAAGCTAGTCATCAGTTAATGTTAAAAAGGCCCCATGAAATGACTTTTCGTGTGTTTTGCAGAGAGCATACTTTTTTTTTTTTTCGTTTGTAATTTGTATATCTACTAAGAAATTAAGTGTTCTTCTACTACACTTGCATATTGATGTGTCAAAGCTTACAGACATGGACTAAAAGACACAACCTCAGATATTTGTCTCTTAACATTCCTGTATCTCTTCTCCTGTCTTTAGCTTATAGCTCATGCGACTGGAGTTGATGTGAATATAGCAGAAAGTCCAATGGAAATTATAATGGTAAATGTGCTGGACCAAAATGATAATAAGCCTGTTTTTACATGTAGGGTATCTGGCTAAATCATGGGTCGTTCATCTGAACACATATAAATGCACATTCCTTCTAATTCACAAAGCGTTTAGCCTCTGAACTCATGGAGGCAAATTATGCATTAGGCTCCGGCCAGTCTGCAATAGACAATTCGGGTGACAATTTTATGGCACCCAGTGGTTTAACAGACAACCAGACACCGAGCTTCACAGAGATGTGTTATCACCCAACTACCCCCCCTTTCTGGCAAGGAAGAACTCAGGGTGAAGACACACACACACACACACACACATGAAACTTTCATCATATAAAGACTTTACCAAAATATATTTGATATGTTTTTATGTGTGTCGGCATGCCCAGGTCAGATGGGAATACATATATTGCTGTTGTAGTTTTAAATTAACTATAACGTGTGTAATTATGTATCAAGCCGTATCTTTGTAATTCCTATGCTTTTTCATGTTTTGTCTGGTATCAATGTAAATCTCTCGGTTTGCCCCAGCTGAATCCATATCGTATATTGTGCTGAAATGTATTTTACTATGTTTTATCATCTCTGGAGTAAAATTTAACGCATTTCTGTCACTGTCATAAAACATCCAAATGAGCATCCCGACAAGACAAAGGAACTTTCCCGCTCAAGGTTTGCTGAATGATTATTGGTCAGTGGCACTCCACAGAGGCGTGGACTGAGTTCCTTAAAGAGAACAGCTCATCGCTCTCCCCTCTCTCTTACTTCTCTCTTACTTCGCGCATCACCATGTAACTGCTTCGTGTCCCCCTCCGGGGATCTTTTCCTTTGCTTCTTTAAGTTTTTATTTTCCATTTTCGAATTCTCCTTTGTTCATTTCCACTGACGAGTGAAATGAACTTAGCCTGAATCATCAACCGGCAACTTCACCTCAAACGGACATTCAAAATCGCCGCGCTTGGCTCGCTCTGGAAGAATGATTGAACACGTGACGCCCCCAGGACCGAGACACACATACCTTCTTCATATCAGCCACACAAAAGAGCTATATATATGTGCAAGTATTTTGTTTACTAAGCTTTCATAGCAGTAAGATTTGTTTACCCCCGTTTAGGGTGATGTTGATTTCTTGTGGTCTCTCAGAGGGTTTTGTCCAGGTGAATTTTGCAAAACTGTGATCCTTACGGATCTCTCTCTCCCTCTCTCTCTCTCTCATTCTCTCTCTCTCTTTATTGATGCATTCTCTTTCATTGTCGTTGTATTTTGTTGTAAATACATGTTATTCCTTGTAACGTTAGTAACCGTATACGTAGTTTTCCTTTATTAAATTCATTATATTCATTTATTGATTCTGTCTCTCGCTCATATACAAGTCCCTTTAATGTTACGATCCAAAGCTACGTGCTTTACAAATTTATTGATAAGAGGTCTCGTTATAGAACAGGAAAGTTGTTCCTTGTGGCCAGAGGAATAACTTCTCTTGAAAGTCTATAAAGTAGGATAATTTTATGAGGTTTAATGAGATCGAATCATCAGGTTTGCTGGACAAACATTCGGTCATAAATTAATCCCCTTAAAGATTATCCTGACGATCGATCTATGATAGACATAATTGATATTTTAAATATTTAATTATTGTCCCTTTTTGGGAGATTTAACATGTATGATTATCTGGGTCAACCCGTATGAATAATTATTAATTGAAAAATTACTAATTTTTGAATACATATCCCCAAAGCCTGACCCAGTTTCCTTACATACACAAAATCCATTCAATGGAAATGTTCCTGAAGCTTCTGATATAGGTAGGTGTATGATGCAGTTTCTCAATGAAATGGTTTTTAGCAGTATTTTCCTCTTCAGTTTTTCCACCGAATCAGTCTTTCTTCTTCTCTCACTGAAGGTCATGAGTTTATGACAGTCACAGCCACTGATGATGATGATGTCAAAGACACTGACAATGGTGTTATCAGTTACTCAATCGTCAAGCAAGATCCAGAATTGCCAAAACCAAACCTGTTTCAAATCAACCCTGTTACTGGAGGAATTTGTCTGAATGCTTTAGGCTTG
>JAPDVR010000001.1:69545979-69653479 GCA_026230005.1 Gila orcuttii | reverse complement strand
CACTCAGTCCGTCAGTCACTCAGTCCGTCAGTCACTCACTCAGTCAGTCACTCACTCAGTCAGTCACTCACTCAGTCAGTCACTCACTCAGTCAGTCACTCACTCAGTCAGTCACTCACTCAGTCAGTCACTCACTCAGTCACTCATTCAGTCTCTCACTCACTCAGTCACTCATTCAGTCTCTCACTCACTCAGTCTCACTCACTCAGTCTCTCACTCACTCAGTGAGTGAGAGATTGCTTTTGTCCGCCTCGCTGCCTGCTGTGAGCTGTGAGTTTGTTTGCGTCGTGGCTGTCTAAGCCTCGTATTAGCTTCGTATTTCCTTCTGTTTTTCCGTATTTCTCTCTTTATTCTGTTCTGAACCATCATTTAACTCATAATTACAACTCGGACTGTTGGCCAGACGCGTCTCAAGCCATTATAAGGCTGGAACCGCAAATACGGTTGGAACATTGGTTGTTGGTCGTAGAGCGAGACACCGCTTCACTGCTGTTCGCCTGCGATCGACTGCTTTTGTCAGCATCGATGCCCGCTGTGAGTTTGTTTGTTTGTTTGCGTTTGTTTTAGAGGTGTGAACCTACATTGGTCTCACGGTTCGGTTCGATTACGATTATCATGTCATCGATTCGGTTCAATTCGATATCGCGATGCACCGCATCCTCAATTTTCAATTTTACTTCAAAAGTGATGTGTGCGTGCGCGCGCGAGCGTGTGTGTTCGCCTGTTCGGGAAGTCGCAGTGACAAAAACAGAGACATTCCAGTTTAAGTTTCATGGGACTAAAGCCTGTTTATGCCATTAAGAAAATGAAATTCTGTCAAATCAATTTTGTTTTAAAGAAATGTTAATTTAAAAGCAGCGCTCATTCATCAGTGTATAATGTTACCCTGGAGACGCGCGCATCAACCGTCACCGAGTCCGCTGTTGAAGACGATCATCCATTTATAATCACTCGTAACAACACAATTGTAATTTGACCATCGGGTGCGGAAGGGTTGCCATCTGTCTCGGTTTGTCCCGATTTATCTTTTAATAACCTGTCCCGGGAAATGTATCCACTCTCCCGAAAGGCTACGTGAATGTATGTTCAAACCGTGTAGCGCGCGCACAGCAGAGAGGGAGAGAGCGAGACCTTGCGTGTGTGTGCTTCAAGAAGCGCATGTAACTTGCATGCGCATGTAATGTATGTATGTAAATGTATGTAAGCAAGAATGTTTAATTCGCACTCGCGTCTCGCCTCCCTCTGCCAGTGTATGCTACCAGCTACCGCAACAAAGCACATGCGCGATAAGTGACGTCAGAAAAGCGTCAGTACATTATAACCGGTTATGGTCTATTACTGAACCGATACCGAATCGTCCTCGTCTGCATCGCGGTGCACCGTAGAAACGATTAATTTCGACACCCCTAGTTTGTTTGTTTGCGCAAATACGGTTGAACATTGGTTGTTGGTCGTAGAGCGAGACACCGCTTCACTGCTGTTCGCCCTGCGATCGACTGCTTTTGTCAGCCTCGTTGCCCGCTGTGAGTTTGTTTGTTTGCGTTTGTTTGTTTGCGCAAATACGGTTTGAACATTGGTTGTTGGTCGTAGAGCGAGACACCGCTTCACTGCTGTTCGCCCTGCGATCGACTGCTTTTGTCAGCTTCGTTGCCCGCTGTGAGTTTGTTTGTTTGCGTTTGTTTGTTTGCGCAAATACGGTTTGAACATTGGTTGTTGGTCGTAGAGCGAGACACCGCTTCACTGCTGTTTGCCCTGCGATCGACTGCTTTTGTCAGCCTCGTTGCCCGCTGTGAGTTTGTTTGTTTGCGTTTGTTTGTTTGCGCAAATACGGTTTGAACATTGGTTGTTGGTCGTAGAGCGAGACACCGCTTCACTGCTGTTCGCCCTGCGATCGACTGCTTTTGTCAGCCTCGTTGCCTGCTGTGAGTTTGTTTGTTTTCCCGTCTATCGTGCGTCTACATTACACCCATACCACTAAAAAGACGTTTTTTACCCAAGGCTTGAGTCATAAATTAGTATAAATATTAATAGCATCACTGGTTGCATCATTGCTAACTTACTGTCCATCTGTTAAAATGGCGAATATATCAGGTGTATGTTGTCTACCTTTTGGTGCAGATGAGAATAGATCTGAATTGCTCGCGGTGCAGTCTGAATTAGAAGCTGTAGAAAAGCAGATCCGTGACCTTCTAGAGAGACAAGCTGAGCTGAGAGACCGGCGTTTAGCTCTTGAAACATCACGCGCTGATGCACACGGATCAGTGATTAACGTTAGTAATCCGCTGACGCTGACCTCGTCTACTCCGTGCGTTTCTCAGCATTGGTCCCGAGCGTCCAGGTCACGATCAGCCATGGTTTCGTTCACTCCGGCTCCAACACACCACCACGAAGCCTGGGTGGTTCCGTGGAAGCCGCGAGCCAGGACAAGAATCTTTTCGCCCTTCCCGGTTTTTGAGATCTCCACTCAGAACCGCTTCTCCCCTCTTCGCGAAACGGAACGCGATGCTGTGATCATCGGCGATTCCACCGTCCAACACGTCCACGCTACGTTAGGTAAAAGTAAGGTGCACAGTCACTGCTTTCCTGGTGCTCGTGTTCTCGATATCACTGCACGGGTAACTGAGATCTTGAATGGTGACGAGCGCGTCGGAGCTGTTGTTCTGCACGCGGGAGCTAACGACATTAGGCTGCGACAGACGGAGGTTCTGAAGAAAGACTTCAGGAGCCTTATCGATACGGTACGCAGCACATCGCCTGAAACATCGATTATTGTGTCTGGACCGCTTCCTACGTACCGACGAGGGCATGAAAAGTTCAGTAGATTATTCGCGCTAAATGAATGGTTATTGTCATGGTGCAATGAGCAGAAACTGATTTTTGTAAATAATTGGAATCTGTTTTGGGAGCGACCAAGGCTCTTCCACGCTGATGGCTTACACCCAAGTAGAATCGGGGCAGATCTTCTGTCGGATAACATCTCCAAGATGTTAAATACCATTTGACTAGTAACCGAAAATCCGAATCACAGTCTCTACTGCACCAATTTAATTGATATTAATACTAGTGTAGAACATTGCATAGAAACTGTGTCTATTCCTCGTTTACTAAGATCAAATAATAAATCTACTGCGGGATCTAGAAAAAATCTAATTGTTATTACAGTTTTTCTCGATTGCTTAAACACATTTCTTGAAACTATGCCTCGTATTCTCAAAACTGTAAACACAAATCCATAATGTCTCACCCAATTCCCCAAACATCCTATTTTCAGGTCAAAATGAAGCTCTACACTCAAAACCATTCACTCTTGCTGAAAAAACAAACTTTGCCCTCAGACAGGACACACAAGCCCTCAAAATCACACACATTACAACATAGTCTAACACACTGGTGCAATAAATTCAAAACAACATTTCCAAAACTGGTAAGTTATGTTGCTTGTGGTTCCCCCCTTACAAACCTTTCACATGGCACATTTTTATTCATTCATGTACTGTACTACACAGTACAACACACAACAAAACAAAAACATTTTTTTCTCTCTCCTCTAAAATTTTTATATTTACTTACAGTAAAATGTGTGTGACCATCATATGACAGTAAAAGAGCCACACAACACCTTATTATAATATGGAATTGTATTGGAATGGTAAAGAGTGTTGGGACGTGACAGGAGGGCCTCCACTCAAGGAGACAATATGATGAACACGTCTAAGAATATTCCACATATGGTTGAAATACCATCATTGGCCTAGAAAGATAGCATTCTGGAAGTCAAGACTATAAAGGAGAAAGGATGCCCGCCTTTCACTGTCACACTCCGCAGACAGACTGTACGACTGCTGGCCTTTTCTTGCAAGAAAATACACCTCGTCAAAGACTATTGGAAATGTTTGTCTCTTATTCAGTGATAGAATTTTGTTTGCCACCACACCTCCCTGAAGGTTCTCGAGGCGACGGTAAAGCGACTCAAATTTGGCCGTACTCGTAGCCCAGCCTCCCTCATAGTCATACCATTGACAAAGACATGGGCAACTAGAGTGGCTTGAATTTCATCTGAGACTGCTTGTCTTCTTGCCCTTCCTCCTCCTCCTTATTATACATTCTCGATCTCTTCCTTCATGTCTTTCTGGATCCATTGTTCCAAAACTCAATAAACTGATTTGGGCCCTTTTAAATATCTATTGAAGGAACTGATTGATGTGTGTTCAATTTTGACTCTTAGTGTTTCCACTTGGGTAATTGTGTCTAACTGAGCTGAAGCTGTGCTGACTTGAGTAAACAATATTGAATGCTAGTGCTTTATACATGACAACATGGTCTAGGCAATGAGAAAAGAAGGGATTTGTGTGTAGAGTTTTGCAATGAGAGTTCAACAAATCTGACTCATGTGTCAAAACAGGGAATAGTGTTTATAGTTTAGTGAAATGGGTGTGCTTTTTGATAAATTTCATTATGGTTTTGACATTTTAGTTCAAAAGCCTGGTTATAGTGTTTAAGCAATCGAGAAAAACTGTAAAACAAAAAATCTCGCTATTAGTGAACAAAAACAATTTCTAAAGCTAGGTCTTCTAAACATTAGATCGCTCACACCTAAGGCGGTTATTGTAAATGAAATGGTCACAGATAATAATTTCGATGTTCTGTGCCTTACTGAAACCTGGCTTAAACCAAATGATTATTTCGGTCTAAATGAGTCTACTAAACCAGGATACTGTTATAAGCATGAGCCCCGTCTGATCGGTCGTGGCGGCGGTGTTGCAACAATCTATAGAGATATCCTAAATGTTACTCAGAAAACTCGTCATAGGTTTAATTCGTTTGAAGTGCTAAATGTTACGCTCTTAGATGTAAGAAAAAAATCCCTATTATCTCTAGCATTGGCTACCGTATATAGACCTCCAGGGCCTTACGCCAATTTCCCAAAAGAGTTTGCTGACTTTCTATCAGATCTTTTGGTCAACGTCGATAAAGCATTAATTGTTGGAGATTTTAACATACACGTAGATAATTTAAATGATGCGTTAGGGGCTGCGTTTACAGATTTATTAAACTCCTTCGGGGTCGAGCAAAACGTCACCGGACCAACTCATCGTCTTAATCATACACTCGATTTAATTATATCATATGGAACCGATCCAACCGATATAGATATCATTCCACAAAGTGATGATGTCACTGACCACTACTTGGTAACTTGCATATTACGCACTGCTTTAATATGTCATGCTGCGCCACGTTATCGACCAGGTAGAACAATTCGTCCATCCACCATAGATCATTTCTCAAATAGCTTATCTGATCTGTCTCAGCTGCTGCCTGAACCCAAACAAACAGATGAATTAGACGAACTAACTAGCACTATGAGCACCATTCTCTCTAGAACATTGGATATTGTTGCACCCATTAGATTAAAAAAGGTCAGAGAAAAAAGTATAGCACCATGGTACAATAATACTACGTATGTTTTAAAGAGAGAAACCCGTAATTTAGAGCGTAAATGGAAAAAAAAACTAATTTAGAGGTCTTTAGAATCGCGTGGAAAGACAGTATGTCACTTTATAAAAAGGCACTTAAAACGGCCAGGGCTGAGCACCTCAGCAAATTAATAGAAACAACCGAAATAATCCAAGGTTTTTATTTAATACAGTGGCTAGACTAACAAATAAACAGACGTCGTCTGAACAAAATACCTCGTTACAGTTTAGTAGTAATGACTTCATGAACTTCTTCACCGAGAAAATTGAAAGCATCAGAATCAAAATCGTAAACGTTCGATCTTTGCTCGCGCCTTATAATTCGGCCGCAATTATCACCCCGCAAGAACAATTACAATGCTTTACAACCCTAGAACAAAAAGAGTTAAATAAACTTATCACTTCATCTAAAACAACAACATGTTTATTAGATCCTATACCAACTGAACTACTGAAAGAAGTGTTACCTATAGTGTTACCTAAAGATAAAGATGAGTTAATAATATTGAGAAGAGGCTCTTCTCAATATTATTAACTCATCTTTATCTTTAGGTCATGTTCCAAGAACGTTCAAGCTGGCAGTTATAAAACCTCTTATTAAGAAACCACAATTAGATCCAAATAACCTAGCAAATTACAGACCCATTTCGAATCTTCCATTTATGTCAAAAATATTAGAAAAAGTTGTGTCAGCTCAACTCGGCTCTTTCTTGCAAGAAAACGACATCTATGAAAAGTTTCAGTCTGGATTCAGGCCACATCATAGCACTGAAACTGCGCTTGTTAGAATCACAAATGATTTACTTTTAGCTTCAGACCAAGGCTGTATCTCAGTACTAGTTTTACTTGATCTTAGTGCTGCGTTCGATACTATAGATCACACAATACTCTTAGATCGACTACAAAATTGCACTGGTGTTCAAGGACAAGCATTAAGCTGGTTCAGGTCATACTTATCTGACCGCTACCATTTCGTCTACTTAAATGGAGAAAAATCGATTATAACTTCGGCAAACTATGGAGTGCCGCAGGGATCTGTGTTAGGCCCTTTATTATTCTCAATATATATGCTGCCACTTGGTAATATTCTAAGGAAACATGGAATTAGTTTCCATTGTTATGCTGATGACACTCAAATATATATTTCATCACGGCCAGATGAATACGCTAAATTATCCAAATTGACAGATTGTGTTAAAGATATAAAAGATTGGATGACGCGTAATTTTCTTTTATTAAATCCAGACAGGACAGAGGTAATACTTATCGGTTCTAAAAACCGTCCACAAAACTTTTCACAGCACGACTTTAACATAGTAGGATGCCCTGTTACTTTATCCGCTACAGTAAAAGACCTGGGTGTTACATTAGACTGCAAACTGTCTTTTGAAAAGCATATTTCATATGTTACAAAAACTGCCTTTTTCCACCTTAGAAACATTGCTAAGCTACGTAATATGCTATAAGTCTCTGATGCAGAAAAGTTAGTTCATGCATTCATGACCTCGAGACTAGATTACTGTAATGCTTTATTAGCTGGTTGTCCTGCATCTTCAATAAACAAGCTACAGTTAGTCCAAAATGCAGCCGCTAGAGTTCTTACTAGGTCAAGAAAATATGATCATATAACACCGATTTTATCATCACTTCATTGGTTACCTATAAAGTTCCGTATTAAATACAAGGTATTGCTTTTGACTTATAAAGCTCTAAATGGTTTAGCTCCAGTCTATTTAACGGATCTTCTATCGCCTTACAATCCATCGCGCTCTTTAAGATCACTAAATTCGAGGCTTCTGGTCATTCCTAGGATATCCAGATCCACCAAAGGAGGCAGAGCATTTTCACATTTAGCTCCGAAGCTCTGGAATAGCCTTCCTGATATTGTTCGTTGCTCAGACTCGCTCTCCCAGTTTAAAACTAGACTGAAGACGCATCTATTTAGCCAGGCATTCATATAAATTTTTTATCTTACAGTTACTGTAAATTCGGCCTCTAGTTCATAAACGCCAGAGGAGAACTGGCCCCCGACTGAGCCTGGGTTCTCCCAAGGTTTTTTTTTCTCCATTGGGTCATCTGATGGGGTGTTAGGACACCATTAGGTCACTGGATGGAGTTTTTCGGTTCCTTGCCAGTGTTGCCTTTGGCTTGCTCAGTTGGGGATATTCAAATTAATTAACCAATCATACCATTGATCAGCTCTACCAAACTTGGATGTCTTTTTTCCAGTAATAAACAAACATTGTTAAGTTGTTTTGATTGATACTGTGAAGCAGCTTTGATACAATCTGTATTGTGAAAAGCGCTATATAAATATATTTGACACATTCAGTCTCTCCCTCACTCACACATTCAGTCTCTCTCTCACTCACACATTCAGTCTCTCTCTCACTCACACATTCAGTCTCTCTCTCACTCACACATTCAGTCTCTCACTCAATCACTCTCAGTCTCTCACTCAATCACTCTCAGTCTCTCACTCAATCACTCTCAGTCTCTCACTCAATCACTCTGTCTCTCACTCACTCACTCACTCAGTCACTCACTCACTCACTCACTCAGTCTCTCACTCACTCACTCACTCACTCAGTCTCTCACTCACTCACTCAGTCTCTCACTCACTCACTCACTCACTCACTCAGTCTCTCACTCACTCAGTCTCTCACTCACTCACTCAGTCTCTCACTCACTCTCTCACTCACTCAGTCTCTCACTCACTCACTCAGTCTCTCACTCACTCACTCACTCAGTCTCTCACTCACTCAGTCTCTCACTCACTCACTCAGTCTCTCACTCACTCACTCACTCAGTCTCTCACTCACTCAGTCTCTCACTCACTCACTCAGTCTCTCACTCACTCACTCACTCAGTCTCTCACTCACTCACTCACTCACTCACTCAGTCTCTCACTCACTCAGTCTCTCACTCACTCAGTCTCTCACTCACTCACTCAGTCTCTCACTCACTCACTCACTCAGTCTCTCACTCACTCAGTCTCTCACTCACTCACTCAGTCTCTCACTCACTCACTCACTCAGTCTCTCACTCACTCAGTCTCTCACTCACTCACTCAGTCTCTCACTCACTCACTCACTCAGTCTCTCACTCACTCACTCACTCACTCACTCAGTCTCTCACTCACTCAGTCTCTCACTCACTCAGTCTCTCACTCACTCATTCAGTCTCTCACTCACTCATTCAGTCTCTCACTCACACATTCAGTCTCTCACTCACTCACTCAGTCTCTCACTCACTCACTCAGTCACTCAGTCTCTCACTCACTCACTCAGTCTCTCACTCAATCAATCAATCACTCTCTGTCTATCAATCACTCACTCAGTCTCTCACTCAGTCTCTCACTCACACATTTAGTCTCTCACTCACACATTCAGTCTCTCACTCACTCACACATTCAGTCTCTCTCTCTCACACATTCAGTCTCTCACTCAATCACTCACTCAGTCTCTCACTCACTCACTCACTCACTCACACAATCAATCACTCACTCACACACTCAGTCTCTCACTCACTCACTCAGTCTATGACTGACTCAGTCACTCAGTCACTCAGTCTCTCACTCAATCACTCACTCACTCACTCTCTCACTCTCTCTCTCACACACACACACACTCACTCACTCAGTCTATGACCCACTCACTCACTCACTCACTCACTCACTCACTCAGTCTATGACTCATTGAAATTGAATAAAAATACATATTTTACATGAAAATAAACATAGCAATAAAAATGGTTAATCTTCTAATATTTATAACAGTGTCTCTAGGAATATAGTTGTTAGCTATACTATACTGTACTCTCTGACTGTTGTAATGCCTTGCTCTTGACCGTTTCTTAGATCTTCGCTCTGCCCTCCTCTGTACTGGTGCCGGTCACGTCAGATCCAGACGCGTCCAATGCCAGCTATAAACACGCTGTGGACCAGTACATCAGAGAGGAACAGAAGCTGACAGAAGAGGATCCAGCCAGCGCTGTGGCTCGGCTCAGTGTAGAGGACTCTGCTTATTCTCCCGAACACAAGCTGGCGCTAGAGAGCCTGTTCTCATCACTGAAGACACTGACGGCTAAAGAAGACATGCTACACACACTGAGGTGAGTTTTCCAAATCTCAAATCTGAATGATTTCAAGAAAACATTCGCTCAATTCACGGCATGTTTCCACAAAACTGATTCATTTGAGTCTCTGTATTTGATTTTGACTTCTTTGTTATATAAACATTAAGTTGGTACATTACTATAATATTATAGGTTAAAATTAACTGATTTGTCTGGGCTACTTTCATTTAAATTACAAAAGGAAGTTTTTATCATAATACTGCTATAATAGCTTTTTAATTACATAATTATTAGGGATGCACGATATATCGTCCACATATCGGTATCAGCCGATATATGTTCATTTTTAATATTATCGTTAAGAAAATTTGGCCGATATATTAAAGGTGATAAATAATGGATTATTTCCTTTATTATTATTATTATTATTATTGTTATTATTACACTTCATATGCGCACTGTTCAACATGATGGTTTTGAGTTGCTTGTAATATGATTGGAATCACTTCAAAAAAGGAAAATAGAATAAAGTGCAACATGCGCAAGTCTGTCATATAGACTACATCAAATTATAATGAGAACATTTTAATATTAATTGTGTACTTGAGACATGGATTTTTAATGGTGAGGCTTTTGTTTTTGTAATCAGGCTCTCAAAAATTTAATAAATTTGTATGTAGAATTATTAGCCAATATATCAGTTATCGGCTTTCAAATATAAAGAATTATCGGTTATCGGCTTTCAAATATAAAGAATTATCGGCTTTCAAATATAAAGAATTATCGGTTATCGGCTTTCAAATATAAAGAATTATCGGTTACCGACTTTCAAATGTAAAGAATGATCGGTTATCGACTTTCAAATATAAAGAATGATCGGTTTTCAAATATAAAGAGTTATCGGCTTTCAAATATAAAGAATGATCGGTTTTCAAATATAAAGAATTATCGGTTATCGACTTTCAAATATAAAGAATTATCGGTTATCGACTTTCAAATATAAAGAATTATCGGTTATCGGCTTTCAAATATAAAGAAGTATCGGTTTTCAAATATAAAGAGTTATCGGCTTCAAATATAAAGAATTATCGACTTTTAAATATAAAGAATTATCGGTTATCGACTTTCAAATATAAAGAATTATCGGTTACGACTTTCAAATATAGAGAATTATCGTTTTTCAAATATAAAGAATGATCGGTTTTCAAATATAAAGAATTATCGGTTATCAGCTTTCAAATATAAAGAATTATCGGTTATCAGCTTTCAAATATAAAGAGTTATCGGCCAACATTTTTCATATCGGTGCATCCCTAATAGTTCAGTTTCGATTCACTGCTAATCTCTTTGAATCGCTAATACGTAACGTGCAACAAAGACAGCGCAAAACTAAAGTGTCAACTTATTAATGATAATAACCCTGATGGTCATTACTGAATGCCACCATTGACCTCAAACACATGGGAATGTCTCTGAACCAATCATAATCAAGAGTTCAGCTTGGCCTGGTGTAAAGAGTTGAGTGTGTGTGTGTGTGTGTATCGGTACAGGCAGCACCTGATTCTGCACGTCGCCCGTGAGAACAGCTTCTCGAAGGTCATGATGGGGGAAAACTGCTCTCGACTGGCTGTGAAACTGCTGAGTAACATCGCTCTGGGTCGCGGAGCAGCGCTGGCTTCAGACACGGTGAGGAACGCCTGTCACACCACTAAAACAAGCCCACGGTTCCTCATGTAGACCTTAGAGCTGCGACTGAAATGTATGAATGCTTGCATGATTAGTCATAATCATTTATGGGTAACACTTTATAATACTGTTCCTTCATTAATGAATAACTACACAGGAACAAATGTGACTCTGGACCACAAAACCTGTCACAAGGGTCATTTTTTTATTAAGATGTATACATCATCAAAGCTGAATAAATAAGCTTTTCATTGATTTATGGTTTGTTAGGATAGGATATTTGGCCGAGATACAATTTTTTTTTTAAATCTGGAATCTGAGGGTGCAAAAAAATCGAAACATTGAAAAAAATCACCTTTAAAGTTGTGCATTTATGTTCGTGCTTTTGCTGCATCCACTCACAATTTTTTTTTTAATGAAACCTAATCTTTACTTAATATCCTAATGATTTTTGGCATAAAAGAAAAATCTGTAATTTTGACCCAGGCAATGTATTGTTGTCTATCGCCACAAATACACCCGTGCAACATGTGACTGGTTTTGTGGTCCAGGGTCACATATGAGCACAGACAACAAAAATGCTAAATGCAAATAATATAATCAAGGGTGAATATAATCCAGGGTCACATATGAACATGAATTGTCTCGTAGGGTTTCTCTGATCCTCGGTTCGGGGATGTGGTGATCGTGCGGCCCATGAGGGATTATTCCTCTAAAGAGATCGTCGCGTACTGTAGGATGTTTCACGTTCCCTCAGTCTTTATCCCGGGACTGGACACCAAGGTGAGAGTTTATCATCTAACACACGAACACATTTTCGTTTGAAAACGCATCTTTTTCTCTCGTTTTGGCCTTCGGTTCGCACTGAGACGGCGTTTTATTTATGAAAACTAAGCTTTTGAAATTTGAAAACACTGTTTTCGCGTTGTGGACTAGGAAAACAGGTATTTGAAAATGATGGCGTAAGTTTAGTCACGTGACTCAGATATTCATGTTTATACCGGTATTGTGCCTGTTATGTGCTTTTCACTTTCACACTGTTACTAAAATATTCATACTCTTTATATCACAGTCCTGCAAAGATGACTGAAAATGTACTCACATTTGCTGTCCTGCGGTGAAAGTCAAGTCAAATATATTTATATAGCGCTTTTTACAATACAGATTGTATCAAAGCTGCTTCACAGTATCAATCAAAACAACTTAACAATGTTTGTTTATTACTGGAAAAAAAGACATCCAAGTTTGGTAGAGCTGATCAATGGTATGATTGGTTAATCAATTTGAATATCCCCAACTGAGCAAGCCAAAGGCAACAGTGGCAAGGAACTGAAAAACTCCATCCAGTGACCTAATGGTGTCCTAAAACTCTATCAGATGACCCGATGGAGAAAAAAAAGCCTTGGGAGAACCCAGGCTCAGTCGGGGGCCAGTTCTCCTCTGGCGTTTATGAACTAGAGGCCGAATTTACAGTAACTGTAAGATAAAAAATTTATATGAATGCCTGGCTAAATAGATGCGTCTTCAGTCTAGTTTTAAACTGGGAGAGCGAGTCTGAGCAACGAACAATATCAGGAAGGCTATTCCAGAGCTTCGGAGCTAAATGTGAAAATGCTCTGCCTCCTTTGGTGGATCTGGATATCCTAGGAACGACCAGAAGCCTCGAATCTAGCGATCTTAAAGAGCGCGATGGATTGTAAGGCGATAGAAGATCCGTTAAATAGACTGGAGCTAAACCATTTAGAGCTTTATAAGTCAAAAGCAATACCTTGTAATTAATACGGAACTTTATAGGTAACCAATGAAGTGATGATAAAATCGGTGTTATAAGATCATATTTTCTTGATCTAGTAAGAATAGAGGCTGCGGCTGCATTTTGGACTAACTGTAGCTTGTTTATTGAAGATGCAGGACAACCAGCTAATAAAGCATTACAGTAATCTAGTCTCGAGGTCATGAATGCATGAACTAACTTTTCTGCATCAGAGACTGATAGCATATTACGTAGCTTAGCAATGTTTCTAAGGTGGAAAAAGGCTGTTTTTGTAACATATGAAATATGCTTTTCAAAAGACAGTTTGCAGTCTAATGTAACACCCAGGTCTTTTACTATAGCGGATAAAGTAACAGGGCATCCTACTATGTTAAAGTCGTGCTGTGAAAGGTTTTGTGGACGGTTTTTAGAACCGATAAGTATTACCTCTGTCTTGTCTGGATTTAATAAAAGAAAATTACGCGTCATCCAATCTTTTATATCTTTAACACAATCTGTCAATTTGGATAATTTAGCGTATTCATCTGGCCGTGATGAAATATATATTTGAGTGTCATCAGCATAACAATGGAAACTAATTCCATGTTTCCTTAGAATATTACCAAGTGGCAGCATATATATTGAGAATAATAAAGGGCCTAACACAGATCCCTGCGGCACTCCATAGTTTGCCGACGTTATGATCGATTTTTCTCCGTTTAAGTAGACGAAATGGTAGCGGTCAGATAAGTATGACCTGAACCAGCTTAATGCTTGTCCTTGAACACCAGTGTAATTTTGTAGTCGATCTAAGAGTATTGTGTGATCTATAGTATCGAACGCAGCACTAAGATCAAGTAAAACTAGTACTGAGATACAGCCTTGGTCCGAAGCTAAAAGTAAATAATTTGTGATTCTAACAAGCGCAGTTTCAGTGCTATGATGTGGCCTGAATCCAGACTGAAACTTTTCATAGATGTCGTTTTCTTGCAAGAAAGAGCCGAGTTGAGCGGACACAACTTTTTCTAATATTTTTGACATAAATGGAAGATTCGAAATGGGTCTGTAATTTGCTAGGTTATTTGGATCTAATTGTGGTTTCTTAATAAGAGGTTTTATAACTGCCAGCTTGAACGTTCTTGGAACATGACCTAAAGATAAAGATGAGTTAATAATATTGAGAAGAGGCTCTTCCACTATAGGTAACACTTCTTTCAGTAGTTCAGTTGGTATAGGATCTAATAAACATGTTGTTGTTTTAGATGAAGTGATAAGTTTATTTAACTCTTTTTGTTCTATGTTTGTAAAGCATTGTAATTGTTCTTGCGGGGTGATAATTCCAGCTGAATTATAAGGCGCGAGCAAAGATTGAGCGTTTACGATTTTGATTCTGATGCTTTCAATTTTCTCGGTGAAGAAGTTCATGAAATCATTACTACTAAACTGTAACGAGGTATTTTGTTCAGACGACGTCTGTTTATTTGTTAGTCTAGCCACGGTATTAAATAATAACCTTGGATTATTTCGGTTGTTTTCTATTAATTTGCTGAGGTGCTCAGCCCTGGCCGTTTTAAGGGCCTTTTTATAACGTGACATACTGTCTTTCCACGCGATTCTAAAGACCTCTAAATTAGTTTTTTTCCATTTACGCTCTAAATTACGGGTTTCTCTCTTTAAAACATACGTAGTATTATTGTACCATGGTGCTATACTTTTTTCTCTGACCTTTTTTAATCTAATGGGTGCAACAATATCCAATGTTCTAGAGAGAATGGTGCTCATAGTGCTAGTTAGTTCATCTAGTTCATCTGTTTGTTTGGGTTCAGGCAGCAGCTGAGACAGATCAGATAAGCTATTTGAGAAATGATCTATGGTGGATGGACGAATTGGCCTACAACAACCAGGAAAATCCTCGCGCAAGTTCGCCAGGACGACTGGTTTATGTCAATAGATCTGAAAGACGCCTAATTTCAAATACAAATAGCGTCGCGTCACAGGCGATTCTTGAGATTCGCCTTCGAGGCCCAGGCATACCAATACAAAGTCCTGCCGTTCGGCCTGTCCTTGGCACCCCGTACATTCACGAAGTGCATGGATGCGGCTCTCGCACCCCTGAGACTCCAGGGCATGCGAATTTTGAATTACTTGGACGATTGGCTGATTCTAGCTCGATCACGATCAGAGCTCATAGAACACAGGACCACATTACTCGAGCATCTCGAGAATCTGGGTCTCACAGTCAATTGGGCGAAAAGTTCGCTGTCTCCCAGCCAGAAAATGTCTTTTCTGGGAACAGTGCTGGACTCGCTATCCATGACAGCGCGCCTGTCGCCAGAGCGCGAGATGGACATTCAGCGCGCCGTGAAATCCTTCCGCCGCGGCTCGATAGTCCAGCTCAAAAGGTTTCAGAAAATGCTGGGCCTCATGGCCTCAGCAGCTTCAGTGCTCCAGCTGGGTCTGCTTCGCATGCGCCCACTGCAGCTATGGCTGAAACCGCGAGTTCCTCCCCGGGCATGGACCGCTGGCGGTTTCGCCTCCAGGTCGATCTGGAATGCGTTTCAGCTCTGGAACCATGGAAAGTAACCGACTGGTATCAGTCAGGTGTGAGTCTGGGGACTCCCTCGAGTGTGAAGGTGGTGTCCACGGACGCCTCCACCTCAGGATGGGGAGCGCTGCTCGAGGGCAGACCGTTCTTTGGCCAGTGGTCAGAACGGGAAAAACTCCTACATATAAACTGTCTGGAAATGATGGCAGTCGACAATGCGCTACGGCGCTTCTGTCCCCAGATAAAAGGTCACCACGTCTTGGTCCGTTCGGACAACATGTCAGTGGTGGCATACATAAATCATCAGGGCGGCATCAAGTCCCGAAACCTTTACAGGCTAACGGAACGCCTTCTGGTCTGGGCTCAGCACAACCTGCTTTCACTGAGAGTGGCGCATGTGCCTGGTCACCTGAACCTGGGACCAGACAGATTGTCCAGAAACAATGTCCCAGCAGGGGAATGGTCGCTGCACCCACAGACGATCCAACTGCCGTGGGAGACAATCGGCAAAGCACAGGTGGACCTGTTCGCGTCCCACGAGAACGCTCACTGTCCGAAATATTTCTCCAAGAGCGAGGACGCGTTGGCCCACGTCTGGCCCCGCTGTCCCCTCTATGCTTTTCCCCCTGTCTCGCTCCTGCCTCAAGTGCTGGAACGAATCAGGGAAAACAGACGCCCAGTGCTGCTTGTGGCGCCGCTCTGGCCGAACCAGGCTTGGTTCCCAGTCCTGATGCGGCTGACCAGCACTGTCTCGTGGCCAATACCGTTGAGGAAAGACCTCCTCTCTCAGGCCAAGGGCTCGATTTGGCATCCTCGCCCGCAACTATGGTCCCTACATGCATGGGCCATCAACGGGTACCCGCTAACCTCCCGGAGGGAGTGTTAAACACGATCACACAGGCGAGAGCCCTGTCTACCAGACGGCTTTACTCCTCTAAATGGTCTGTGTTCTCTACCTGGTGTCAAGCTCAGGGCTTTTCACCCGTAGACTGCGGGGTCAAGGAAGTACTCTCCTTCCTTCAAGAGCTGCTGGATAAGGGCAGGACCCCATCCACGCTCAAAGTGTACGTGGCGGCCATAGCAGCGTTTGCAAAACCTGTGTCTGGCCAGTCACTGGGGAAAAAAACGACCTGGTCGTGCGATTCCTCAAGGGAGCTCGGAGGCTGAACCCTCCTAGACCTCCTTCAGTCCCGGTGTGGGACCTTTCTACGGTTTTGGAAACCATGAAAGGTGCCCCGTTCGAGCCAATCCATTTGTCAGACATGAAGCATCTGTCTTTCAAAACGGTGTTTCCTTTGGCTCTCGCTTCAGTGAAGCGCATAGGGGACTTACAAGCGCTTTCAGTAAGCGCGTCATGTATGGAGTTTGGGCCTAATGACTCAAAAGTCATACTCAAACCAAGGCACGGGTACGTGCCCAAATCCCTCAATACACAGTTCAGGGCCCAGGTCATTTCCCTGTGCGCCCTCCCGGTTCATGCTGAGGAGATGGATGCGAGTCTCTTTTGCCCTGTCAGGGCACTGAGAGCTTATGTGTCCCGCTCGTCTGTCTTCAGACAGACCGAGCAGCTCTTCGTTTTGTTTGGCGGACGCTCCAAGGGACTGGCTGCATCAAAACAGAGCTTATCCAGATGGATAGTCGACGCCATAGCACTGGCTTACACTTCTAAGGGCCTTCAGTGTCCTTTAGATGTTAGAGCGCACTCCACGAGAGGCGTGGCCTCATCGTGGGCGTGGTATAGTGGGGTTACCTTGCAAGATATCTGTACGGCCGTGGGCTGGGCCTCGCCGCCTACATTTATAAGGTTTTATAACCTAGAGGTTCCCGCCTTACAAGCAAAGCTTCTGTCGGTATAGAATTCAGTGCTATCTGCCCCGCAGTGCAGGCCCAGATACTGAGTTTTGCCTGTGCATCGCTCACCGAGCGATAGAACAGCCCATGGGTGTTGAATAACCCTTTCTATTGCCCAGTTCAGGCTGAATACGATTCTCCCTGTCTGCGTGGAACACTGTCACATAACTAGCTCCTGTGGGATGCTATTTCATGGGGAATGATGCTTGCAGCCTCTCTTCTCCGACTCTCTGTGAGTCCATGGTGATTATGCACTATATGAGCCCCGGGCTACTGCCCTTGGGACTTTGGTGTTGGATCCCAGTACGCACGGCGTTTTGCATAGTGTTCCCCATAGCGTAAGATATTACGCTGTACGAGAGTACTCTCGTAAGAGAACGTACTCGGTTACTAACGTAACCTCGGTTCTCTCTAGAGGGAACGAGTACTGCGTATCTTGCCGTGCATACACAGCCCTGGTTCGCTTCGGCGATGAAAACCAGTTGTACCAGCCTAATCGAGCTATATTTATAGGGCGAGACCACGCCCTTTCTGGCGGGACGTGACGAAATGGGCGCGAATTGCCCCCATTGGATGTGGTGTCACACAGCGCCTCTCTCGATAGGCTGCTGCTGTTGCCGCAGGGCAGCCAATAGGCGCGCAAGCCGCCTTGCCTATGTCTGCATGCTGCTGCACAGCGTTTTACATAAATACAAAATTAAGGATAATTTTTTGGCTTCAATATCTCGTGGAAAAGAGGTTTTCCCCACAGCGTAAGATATTACGCAGTACTCGTTCCCTCTCTTGAGAGAACCGAGGTTACGTTAGTAACCGAGTACGTTTTTAAACATAAACGCCGTTTTCAAATCTATCGGGATTAATGTAGACGTGACTTTGATCCCTGCGGTTTAACTTTCCTTTCAGACTCAGGATAAAGCCAGCATCCAGAGACTCACGGAGACTTTCGTCACCAACCTTCAGGCGGAGTTCCCCTCCACTGTCAGCACCATCTACAGGTCATCATCATCATCATCATCATCATCATCATCTTTATCTGAAAACTACAGCTCTGACTTCAGTTTTTATTACATTTAACTATTGTCTTATTGTTTCCTCTGCAGAACAAGTGAGAAGCTTCACACAGTCAAACCTTCTGAAAGTCAAGCCGCTGAACCTGCGTCTAAATGCCTTCTGTGTGTGTGTGCTCTCGACACTGATGTGGGTAAGATATACTGAACACCAAACTCTGTGTGTGTGTGTGTGCTCTCGACACTGATGTGGGTAAGATATACTGGACACTGAACAGCTCGTGTGTGTGTGTGTGGTGTGAAAGGGTCTTTACATTTGCCCAAAACTTTACTTTTCTGTTATAAAACAAACAAACAAACAAGACTAGCCCACGTGAGAAAAAGTAACGTAACGCATTACTTTTCTAAAGAAGTAACGCAATTAGTTACTTTTTAAGGGAGTAACGCAATATTGTAATGCATTACTTTTCAAAGTAACTTTCCCCAACACTGTTAGCTAGTGTCTATAAGGTCTCAGTGAAGATGATTGTGGACCAGCCCAAAACATGATCCAAACATGAGCCTGACATCACTGGTGTTTTTCTGCAGATAAAGCTTCTGCTTTCCATGCCACTCTGGTGTCTGAGCAACTGTCCCAGATCAAGCTCCAGGACGTGTCCCATGATGCACTGCGCTGCGTGGAGACTCAGTGTTGTGGGACCGGTGGCTGCTCCTTAAACCGGTGCCGTATTTATTCTCGCTGAAGTTTGATTTGAAGTAGACGATATGCTTTTGATGTTTCCCTTATTTCTGCTTTTCTGGATGCATTTCAGGTTTCCTGCACATCAGGACTTGAAGACACTGTTGTGTTACAGCTGTCGACTCACGATCAAGGACATGGTGAGTTTCATGAGTGAGAACATCAAATCACAGATTTAAAGGGCACATATTATGCTCATTTTTACTAGATGTAAAATAAGTCTCTGATGTATGTGAAGTTTCAGCTCAAAATACCCCACAGATAATTTTTATAGCATGTTAAAATTGCTACTTTTGGGTGTGAGCACAATCACGCCATTTTTGTGTGTGTGTCTCTTTAAATGCAAATGAGCTGCTGCACCGGGGGCGGGGCTTCAAGAGCTAATTCTGGTGGCAACAAAACAGGACATTCTCACGCAGTAAAATGACAGAAACTACTAGCGGCGTTCAGTTCGAACCGGAGAATATATGCAGCATGGAGAGAGAACAGGTGACGCTATAGTTCAGGGTGGCCGCAGGTCCTTAAAAACTATTCAAATGTCTTAAATTCAGATTTAAATCACATTACCGCTAAAACTTCTCCAGTCTGACGGACCCAAAGTCCGTCAAATAACCAGTGAAGCATCGAATCGCGAGAATGATTCTGATTATTACAGAAACAGCGATTGATAATGATCATGTATTTCTGGTAGCGCTGTTGAGACTCTGTGAGAGATTTTATAGTGAGAAATCAAAACTGAGCATAACAGCACACATAAAAAAACTCACAGAAAAAACATACCGAGGTAAAAATTCAAAATGTTGAGTTTTTTATTTATAATATATGATATAGTTAAGTAACATAACATGACGGGAGCTATTTTGCTGAATATTCTCACGATTGCAAATGTTACATTGATTTTAGTTCAATAAACAAGTAGTTAATATTAAATTACTTCACTTACTTAGGTTAAACATTAAATATTACATATACGCATGTAATATAATGTGTATTTCCATCACAGGTTTGGTCTTAAATTTCCTTCATTCAAATGTTCCAGCATTAAAAAGGTCTTAAATTTAACTTATGTCTGTAGACACCCTGTAGTTTAGTTAATTACGGTTATAACTTACGTTGTCATCTGCTTGTGTCCACTATTAATACAAGCCTGTTGTAGCGGACCCTGTTTAGATGATGACCTAAACTTTATTAATAAGTTTCATGAAGTTTATTGTACATCACACAAAAGATGAATCGTGCGTTTCACTCCAGAAAATCACTGAATAAAACAGTACAAGAAGTGTGCATTAAAGTCTTATCCATAAACTCTCTCCTTCTCCCTTTCATTATCATCAACATACACAGTGAAGTACAAAGAAACACTCCTATATACAAATATATACACACCATATGCCTTTTCGGGGGGTGCTTAATAAACTGATAAACTTTATATCCGTAAAACAACTCCTATGAACTGTAATAAAGTGTGCACTCTCTCTTTCATCACTGCCGTGACCAATATTTTATCATTGCTGCTGATTGTGTTCACACACTGCCAACACACATTTATGTCCAAAACAAAGAGGATTTTGCATTATATAACTGTGTTATATGGGGTACTTTAAAGGTGCATTGTGTAATATTGAGGAGGATCTGTTGACAGAAATAGAATTTAATATACATAACTATGTTTTTAGTGGTGTATAAACACCTGAAGCGTTATGTTTTTATTACCTCAGAATGAGGCATTTCTGTCTACACACACCGCGGGTCTCCTTACATCGACATGTTTCTACAGTGGCCCTGAGCGGACAAACACGTTTCGTCACTGTTGTTCTTCGTGCAAAGAAGCGAATAAAACACTCACACAATGATGAACAAGTAACAATAATATTCACAATGACATTGTTTTACTGAATAATAAAGTAAACATCATTTCTTAATTTATCTTTGTAAAGAAACCTCATTGTTTAACTGTCTACTCTCCGCTGTCTCAGACGACGACATCACTTCCTGTCGGCCACCGTAACTTCTGTTGGGTGCAATTCACAATCTCGCCACTAGATGCTGCTAAAACTTACACACTGCACCTTTAACAAGTATATAAATGTTCACTTTACAGTGGGAAAAAAATTAACCCAACTTTAGAAAATGTATTAGTGAACTACACACAGATGTTACTGTATGTTCTGATGTTACTCTCTCCCACAGGAATCTGTCGACACTCTTCCAGCTTACATCACGACAGAGGCGGAGAGACGGAGGAAAAGGTGGGAAATACGGCACTGTAACCTTAAATAATAATTAATCATTGTTTACATCATCCTCGTCACACATTTCCCTTCCTCTATGGAACACAAAATGTTAATATCCTGGATGCTCTTTTCCATACGCTAAAGATTAAATGAGGATTCGGGACGTTTGAGTTTCAAAAATATTAAATGTTCCAGTCACTCGAGTCTTTTGAAGAGTGTTATCCGAAGTTAACACACACGAATACTGAAATAATTCATATTCAGAAATATTTTATCCCAGCTAATAAAAATACTATCATGTACACACACACACAACGGATTATTTCGGATTTTCTGTCATAAAATATACGTCATAAAAGCAGTTTCTTTTGTTTTGTGTCTTTAGAATGACAGTGTGAACGCTACGAGAACCAGGACTAAATGAATCATTTTATTTGTTGATTCAGACCAAAAGAATCAAGAAAACTGAAGTGTGAACCGCCTCAGAGTCACTCGACATGTTTCCACACAGAGTTGCAAATTTAACTTGTGCGCAAAATTGGAATAAATCATTTGCGAATAAAGCAGCGTTTCCATCCAGTGAGTCGAAGAGAACAAAAACGCCGCTTCCTGATAAACTAGTGCCAAATATCACTAGAAAAAATGGAAGTTGCTGCATTGGCAGAAGCATTTCTTTCGTAGATAATGACTTGCTTTCCTGTAAATGCAGTCGAGTAAACCGCTTTACTGAACACTGATCATTACACTGAACCGCTTTGAGATGCTGTGATGCGATTGGCTCGCTGATTAGTCCTGTTATGCTGTCATATTGCGCAAAGTCACATGACTTTTTGGTGCATCAAGGGATTTATTCTGTAAATGCATTTCCAGCGTAGTTCATGTACATGTACGTCTCATTTGAGCACAAGTTTTTTTTTTTAATGTACATTTTTAGAATTTGTGCATTTTTTAAATTTTATGCAATATCTCCAAATTTGCATGGAAATATGTCTACGTTTCTTTCCACAGATCTTTAATGAAGATGGAAATCAGCGAGTATCTTTTGGAGGACGGCGACTAGCAGATATTTGTTTTGAAAAGTGATTTTTAAAGCCGTATCATTAAAGTATTGCATTTTAATAATTTCATTATTTCTCTCCATATGCAAGTGATTAAAAAGTTATTTTTAAACATTTTATAGCTGCATGTTTTTTTTTTTTTTGCTTGAACACATTTGCTTGTATTATATTATATTATATTATATTGATCATCAGACACAGAATACTTGAACATGTCGCCTGCCATTTAAATCAATATAACCTTTTATACATTCAGTAATAATTCAGTTGTTTGTACAGTAATTTAATAATGCAACGTTCTTGAATTCTTAATTTAGCAAACTGCAAAGAATTTTTACAGGCTCATTTGATTTCTGAAGACAAAAAGAAAGCAAAGGGCATACAGTGGAAATGATTATTCCATCATTACAGATGAACTGTGGCACACTCATTATTACACACGTGTGCGTTTAAGACATATAATACAGAGTGTTGAAACATCATCACAGCAGTCCAGCTCTTGATCAGTTAAAGATGTGGCACTAAAACATCAATGTAGCAGATTCTAGTCTTTTTTATGATTCAAGTGTTTGATCAGAAATTGCAAAATCAGGAACAGAATACGAAATGGCTCTCATCCTAAAATACTTTGGCTTGTAAACACTTTTACTGTAGTATCAGAACAAAAACTGTTAAAATCTCACAAAATCCATCAACAGCAAGTCTGGGTCATATTTCACCTCAATTTCATAACGGTTATTAAAAAAAGACAAAGGCCTGGAAACGGTTTGGAAAAACAAATAAACCAGAAAGTTTTGGAAAAGTCTTGATAGATTGATAATACGGATTAAACAAATTACAATAACTCAGCATCCGGGCATTCAGTCATGTGACCTTGTGCTTGTACTTATTAAAACAATTAGCATTAACTTTAGTTAAGACATGCTATGATAAATTTGAACATGGATGTTTATTATTATTTTACACGTATACATAGATTGCATGGATATTTGCTTCAGAAATCATATAAAAGTCATGGAAATGTATTGATAAAATGTGTATGAACCCTGATTATATGCACTTGTTACTATTTTTGATATTGTGCATAATAAAAAATGAACATTTATGTTGATTTGCATTGGTTTTCATGACAATTTTCAGTTGTGTAATATTTATTCATTGATTAATCACTGAGTATTTGTTGGGCTTGCTTCTAAGTTATGCTTATTTTGATTTAAAAAAATAATAATTTAGTAATGAGAATAATTGAGAAACATCTGGATGTATTCTAGAACAATCTTAATAGTCCTACTGGGAAAAAGTATTAATAGTCCAAAAAACAGGCTTATTTTACTATGGAAAATCCCTGTAATTGGGTGGTGAAATATAACCCAGACGTAGTTTAGTGAGATTCACTCTTAATAGTGTTTGTATTTGCACTGAAGGTCCTGCTGTTTTGTTCCCAGCGTTCACTAGCGTTTGAATCAGTCACAAGGCTGCAGAATAACAGATGGAGGCTTGACCTGACCTCCATCATCAAAGAAGCCGATAACATCCATCAAGGCTTCGAAACGCTGGAGAAACGGCTTTAGACTCGCAGTTCATCCAACTAATATAAAGCAGTAAAGCTTCTAGTCCCACAAAACACTCTCAGTCTTGGTTCTTCTCTCTAGTCCACTTGATCATGGTCTCTGGAGAGCGATAGAGGAAGATGAGTTTGGAGTAAAGCTCTTCCTCGAGCTCCAGTTCTCCGGTTTCCCGCACCAGGAAAATGTCTATGCATATTTTGAGTATGCGATCGACGCACGGCAACTCCTCGAACATGATGGAGTGAGAGATCTCGCTGAAGAAGCCTCGCACAAACTTACCGATGACCAGAACCACCGACACGTACAGACCCATGATCCTGCGGGAGGAGAAGAGAGAGAGAAGTTTGCAGGGAACAATTGAAAAATAGCGATGCATGATATATCGTTATTTTTAATGTTATCGGCCGATATATGTTAATTTTTAATTTTATCATTATCGGTCAATATATGTTCATTTTTAAATGTTATTGTTATCGGCCGATATATGTTATTTTTTAATGTTATCGTTATCGGCCGATATATGTTCATTTGTAATGTTATCGGCAAATATATGTTTATTTTTAATGTTATCGACTGATATATGTTCATTTGTAATGTTATCGGCCGATATATGTTCATTTGTAATGTCATCGTTATAGGCAGATATGTGTTAATTTTTAATGTTACCATTATCGGCAAATATATGTTTATTTTTAATGTTATCGTTATCGGCCGATATACGTTAATATTTAATGTGATCAGCCGATATATGTTCATTTTTTGTGTTATCGTTATTAGCCGATATATGTTCATTTTTAATGTTATCGTTATCGGTCGATATATGTACATTTTTAATGTTATCGGACGATATATGTACATTTTTAATGTTATCGTTATTGGCCTATATGTTCATTTTTAATGTTATCGTTATCGGCCCGATAAGAAAATTTGGCCGATATATTAAAGTTGATAAATAATGTATTATTTCCTTCAGCAGAGACACTTCAGATGCTGTTCCACATGATGCTTTTGAGTTGCTTGAAATCTGATTGAAATCACTTCAAAAAAAGAAACTACGGTTAAGTGCAAGTCTGTCATATCGGCTACATAAAATTATAATGAGAACATCATTATAATTGTGTGCTTTAGAGGGATTTTAATGACATGACTTTTGTTTTTGTAATCAGGCTCTCAAAAATGATATAAAAATTCAGATTCAGATTTATCGGTCAATATACCGCTTATCGGCTTCCAGATATAAAGAATTATCGGTTCTCGTATCGGCCAAAATGTTGAAATCAGTGCATCCCTAATAAAAAGCCAGCACTGAATCCCATGAAAGGAATGGTTTACCCGTATCCCGCGAGGAAGCCCAGACTCGGAGGGCTAACTTTATCGTTAAAGATGACCATCGGTAAGACGTCGCAGGTTTCGCGGCAGCCGGCGATGCTGATGTCCCACCACTCCTGAGCTCCTGTGATGTTCACCGAAGCTTCTCTCATCAGAGACAGAGTCACGTTCTGATATCCCTCCTCTCCTCCTGCAGGAGAACACAACACCAGCGTTACCTTCACAAACTCAACACGAACAGTGTACTTTTAAAAGTAATGCATTACAATATTGCGTTACTCACAAAAAAAAGTAACTAATTGCGTTACTTAGTTACTTTTTATGAAACGTAATGCGTTTAAATTATTTTGCGTTACTTTTTCTCACCTGCTTGTTTGTTTTATAATAACAAGAAAAAGTTATATGACAGCAAAGACATTGGTTAATAAAGTGAGATTAAATACATAAAGTATATTTGTGTAATTTTATATAGTTAATAATAAAAGTTTTGCGTAAAATTCTGAGATTGCATTTTACAGTTTTAATTCATTTTGAGGAATACTGAAGGTTTTCGTGCAAGTGAGAAAAGTAATGTGATTACATAACTCAAATGACTTGTAATGAGTTACCCCCAACACTGCACAGAGTAAAACTATGATATTTTTTATTGAGAAAAAAAAAATCGAATAGGGTGTGATATATATATATATACACTGCCATTCAAAAGTTTTGGATTAGTAAGATTTTTAATGTTTTTAAAAGAAGTCACTTATGGCTCACCAAGGTTGCATTTATTTAATTAAACAAAGGAAAAAAACAGTAATATTGTGAAACATTATTTCAATGTAAAACAGCTGTTTTTTATGTGAATATATAGTAAAGTGTAATTTATTCCTGTGATCAAAGCTGAATTTTCAGCATCATTACTCCAGTGTTCAGTGTCACATGATCCTTCAGAAATCAGTATAATATGATGATTTGCTGCTCAAGAAACAGTTATTATTATTATCAATGTTGAAAACAGTTATGTATTTTTTTCAGGATTCTTTGATGAATAGAAAGTTCAAAAGAACAGCATTTAACTGAAATAGAATATTTTGTAAAATTATACTGCCGTTCAAAAGTTTGGGGTCAGTGAGATTTTTTTTTTAAAGAAATTAAAGAAATTAATACTTTTATTCAGCAAGGATGCACTAAATTGATCCAAAGTGACAGTAAAGACATTTATAATGTTACACAATATTCAATTTCAAATAAATGCTGAACTTCCCTATTCATTAAAGAATCCTGAAATAAAAAGTACATAACTATTTTCTACACTGATAATAATCATAAATGTTTCTTGAGCATCAAATTATCATATTAGAAATATTTCTAAAGAATCCTGTGACACTGAAGACTGGAGTAACGATGCTGAAAATTCAGCTTTGATCATGGGAATAAATTACATTTTTAAATATATTCAAATAAATAAAAAAACAGTTATTTTAAATTGTAATAATATTTCACAATATTATTGTTTTTTTTTAATCAAATAAATGCAGCCTTGGTGAGCAAAAGAGACTTCTTTCAAAAACAAAAGAATCTTACCGATCCAAAACTTTTGAACGGCAGTGAATATATATATATATATATATATATATATATATATATATATATATATATATATATATATATATTTAACCATGGCAACTCTTGGAATAGTTTTAGCATGGTATTGAAAATGGAAACGCTAATGTATTTGGTCTTGTTAGACTAGATCTGCTTCTGATTATTGCTCTTACTAACATGCAGTCAAACGTTAACAAACCTCGCCAGTTCAGATATATCATGTGTTCTAGCTCAAGCACACCTGGTGCAACTAATGAAGCCCTTGATTAGTTGCATCCGGTGTGTTTGAGACAATCTGACCTGTTTTGCAGATGTGTGCTGTTGTGAGGTTTTCTTTTCAGGGGGTTGAATAATTTTGAGACTGCAGAAGTCATTAAAAGTTGCATTTTCAGTTGAATTTGGGGAAACCACTTGAAACATTTATTGTGTTGAGCTATTTGAATTTTGTTTGATTTGTTCATTGCAAACAGCTGAAAGTCTGTAAAATTTTGCCAATAAACCTGATTTACAATGGGGGTTGAATAATTTTGATTACAACGGGGTGGAAATCCCTCAGTTCACTGGAAACATATTAAGGGGGAAAGTCACAAGAGTGAACTGTGCCTGACTAAAACACTAAAGAGACGTTTGACTCTTCTTACCATCATACAGCTGGCCGACGGGTTTGGCTTCAGCTCCATTAGGTGCTCGGATGTAGTTAGGGAACATGTGCGGCACAAGCCTAGGAGACAATTACAGAGATTACAAAAACCAGAACGATAGATACTTGCCAAATATGAGTGACAAAAAAATGGTGTAGGATTTACTTTCAAACAGTTTTCACTTGGAATTTGCAAGTACATTTCACAAACATTTAAAGTGAAATTTTGAGGTCGAAAGACTGAAATAGTATTACTTGTGAACGGCACGATTGCGATCTTATTCCTATATGACAGTCAGTTCAAACACATCATTATTTCTGTCTAACAATAATTCAAATGATCACAGAAGAACTGGGATAAAAGTTTATAGTTTCGATATAAACACTGATGTCTACAGTAGAAATCAAAATAGAGGGAATTCACTTAATGAAAGTAAGTTGACACTTCAAATAAAGATTGTATTAATTACATCGTTACACCAGTAGTTGGCGACAAGAGACTGTTAAAAAAGTGTTAATTCAAAAACACTGATTCATCCAGCGTGAAACTAGTGATGTATTTATGAGGGAGTCATTGAATTATTCACACAACTTTTTTTTTTTTTTAAGTCAAATGAATTAAATATTTATTTAAAATAGACTGGAGCAATTAACATTTTGTCAGAACCTCTAGTACATGACATGTTTTGAATTGTGGGAGAGTATATTGTGATTTGCACCATGAGAAGTGTATCTAGGATGAAGTGTTTTCCCCATGTGGTGATCAAACTTACACCGCTTCCTTCCGGTTCCCCAGCAGAAGCGAGGCCAGGTCGGCTCGAACCGGGTTCTCCTGCGCCAAACTGATGGAGTGCCGGTCGAACGTGTGTTCCACTGTCCCGCCCTTCCCAAGATCCCTTTCAGACACAAGACACATAATGAGCATGAGGTCCTGGGTTCAACCAAAACATTTTTACGTTTTGTTTTTTAAAATGATTTTCTTCATCGGAATGGTACGAAACTTGGTACAGGTTTTGGCACTTACTATGTGAACACACAAAAAAAAAAACATGGACATGATTCAAACAGGTTAAATGATCCTCTAAAAAATAGTCACACTTGTGTTCCTCACGGTCAAACATGAGCGCATTGGAAATAAACGGGAGACGAATTTCCTCTAGTGGAAGCGTTTGGTACTGCGGCCAAACACAATCTGACTTAAAGCTCATTTTTAGAGATATCACTTGTTTATATTTGTGGCTTTGATTAAAATGTGAATGTAAAATGTGATTTTGAAAATATATATTTCATATAAAAATTGAAAATAGTATTTTGCACATTTTTCACAACAATAAACGTAAAATTCTGTAACTTTTTTTTAAGTTCACTTTTTAAAACTTTTTTCACTTCAGCAATAATCTGCCAAGTGTCGTCTTTAAAAAGAGATCAAACTTAAATCTGTTGCTCTAAAGCATTCAAGATTTACCACAGTTTAAGTTAGAAATTAAATTTTCAGGTCTATGGTCTGAAAAGTGAATAAATGGATTATAAATACAGCGTAAATATAATTTAATATACAAAAAATATCACCAAAAAATACAAAATATTAAAAACATTATCAAACTAAAATATAGTACATTAATTTCATTGAAATTTGTTTTTTTATTATTTTTGACCGGCACGCGTGAAACTGACCGCTGTAAGATCCAGTCGAGCCGGAGCGTCATGTCCCCGGTGCTGTCGCGCAGCTCCTTGATGAGCTCGTTTCGGCTGGGAGGACTGATCTGCCACACCGACCCCGAGCTGCCCTCGATCTGGGCTGTGACGATGTCTTCATAACTGTACATGGTGATGAACTGCATGGCCACCTGTGGACGGACACATTAAACCCCACGGTTATGAAATCAAACAGCCGCCTCTCTCAGAAATCAGAGCTTTGGTGAGAGAAATATCAAGTGGAATCCTGTGGACATGCAACTGTTAAATCTAGCAGAATCAAATAGCAGCGTATCAAGTAAAATACTTAATCAAACAATATATCTTTGCATGAAGGAGTTATACCCTTGAGCTTGAAAATTTCCTCAATTACACCGGTACTAAAGAAACCCTCAATTGATGCCTCTATTTTATCTAACTATCGTCCTATATGCATTGTGCCGTTTATTTCAAAGGTATTAGAGAAAATTGCATTCTTACAGCTTCAGACTTTCTTAAATGACAATCATATCTTTGAAAAGTTTCAATCAGGGTTTAAATCACTGCATAGTACAGAAACTGCCCTTACAAAAGTTCTCAATGATATTTATATGACTACAGATTCGGGAGATTCCGTCATTTTAGTTATGTTAGATTTGTCTTCTGCTTTTGATACCGTTGACCACATGATTCTCATTTCTCGACTTGAGTCTTACGTTGGACTAGGGGGCATGGTCCTGAGTTGGTTCAAATCCTTTTTAACTAATAGACGTTTCTCTGTAAAAATTGGACGTTTCTCTTCTTCACTTCAAAATCTATTTTGCGGTGTGCCTCAGGGTTCTGTCTTAGCTCCTGTCTTATTCTCACTATATCTTCTTCCTCTGGGCTCTACTTTTAGAAAACACAATATCTCATTTCACTGTTATGCTGATGACATGCAGATTTATATGCCTTTGTCTAAGAAAAATAAGAGTGCTATAGAGAGTCTGACAACATGTCTGTCACAGTGTCTGGTTGTGTTCCCTTGTTTGCCACTAGAGGTCCTCGTTATCACGGTGTCCTTCACTATTGACTTCATTTCCCAGCATTCTGTCTGTCACTGTCACTCATCAGTTCATTGCACTCAGCTGTTCCCCGTCATCATTGTTCCCAGCTGTTCATTGTTAGTCTTGTTAGATCTGTGTATACATTCCCTGTCTGTGTTAGTATGTGTACGGATTCGTTGTTTAATGTCCCCACACTTCTGTTCCTGTTGTTGCTTCTTTCTCGTGTTTTGTCGTTTATTCTTGGACTGTCTTTGTTGGAATTTGACCCTTGCCTGGACTGGATGTGAGTACGGTTTAATAAATACCTGCAATTGGATCTACACTGTCTGTGTGTGTGTTCGTGACAGAACGAATCCGTCACTACAAGATCCAGCAGTATGGATTTTTGCGGGTTTTCCTCAACCACGAGGTCAGAGAGGAGGCAGCAGAGGGGGAGTTCAAGAGTTGAAGAGGTTCCCCCTCGTATGAACATCTTTCAGTGCCTGGCGTTATGGACCCGCCAGACTGAGGAGGCCGTGGCGGTCAAGTCCCCTGAGCAGACTTCCACCTGGGACAGAGAGCCTTTTAGGGGAACCCGTCTGGTCAAGTTTAGGGGAACTCGTGGAGGACGTAGGGGAGGAGATACTAGAGGTGAACACCGACAGCATTCTACATTTCGGTCATTCTCTGACCATGGTCCGGTGATGTTCAGCCCCGAGCGTCCTTCACCGCTGGTTCCGGTGGTCTCTGTTTCGGTGGTCCCGAAACGGAGGAGGAAGACTGCCTCCATGACTGAAAATATGTCCCAGTTCCGGTGGCCCCAGTTCCGGTGCTCCCATTTCCGGTGGTCCCTGTCCCGGTGCTCCCATTTCCGGTGGTCCCTGTCCCGGTGCTCCCATTTCCGGTGGTCCCTGTCCCGGTGGTCCCGAGTCCGGTGGTCCCGAGTCCGGTGGTCCGGAGAAGGAGGAGACACAGCCCGTCTGCCCAGTCAGAGACTGTTCACGTTGCGTCTGCCCAGCGAGAGACTGTTCACGTCACGTCTGCCCAGCGAGAGACTGGTCACGTCACGTCTGCCCAGCGAGAGAATGTTCACGTCACGTCTGCCCAGCGAGAGACTGTTCACGTCACGTCTGCCCAGCGAGAGATTGTTCACGTCACGTCTGCCCAGCGAGAGACTGTTCACGTCACGTCTGCCCAGCGAGAGACTGTTCACGTCACGTCTGCCCAGCGAGAGACTGTTCACGTTCCGTCTGCCTTCATGGACCTGGACTATCTGGAGCGTCTGGCTCGGATCCTGGACATGTCTGTGGCTACTGTCCCAGAGCCGGAGCCAGTATCTGCTGTCCCAGAGCCGGAGCCAGTGTCTGCTGTCCCAGAGCCGGAGCCAGTGTCTGCTGTCCCAGAGCCGGAGCCAGTGTCTGCTGTCCCAGAGCCGGAGCCAGTGTCTGCTGTCCCAGAGCCGGAGCCAGTATCTGCTGTCCCAGAGCCGGAGGCAGAGCCAGTGCCTGTTCCCGAGCCGGAGGCAGAGCCAAGGCCTGTTCCAGAGCTGGAGCCAATGTCTGTTCCAGAGCCAGCGCCAGAGCCAGTGTTAGTTTCTGTGTTTGTGTCTGTCCTGTGACCATTTCTGTTCTAGTGACTGTTCCTGAGCCGGTGTTTGCAGTTCCTGAGCTGGTGGCTGCTGCTCCAGAGGCAGAGCCAGTGCCTGTTCCAGAGCCGGAGACAGAGCCAGTGCCTGTTCCAGAACCGGAGGCAGAGCCAATGCCTGTTCCAGAGCCGGAGGCAGAGCCAATGCCTGTTCCAGAGCCGGAGGCAGAGCCAATGCCTTTTCCAGAGCCGGAGGCAGAGCCAGTGCCTGTTCCAGAGCCGGAGGCAGAGCCAGTGCCTGTTCCAGAGCCGGAGGCAGAGCCAGTGCCTGTTCCAGAGCCGGAGGCAGAGCCAGTGCCTGTTCCAGAGCCGGAGGCAGAGCCAGTGCCTGTTCCAGAGCCGGAGGCAGAGCCAGTGCCTGTTCCAGAGCCGGAGGCAGAGCCAGTGCCTGTTCCAGAGCCGGAGGCAGAGCCAGTGCCTGTTCCAGAGCCGGAGGCAGAGCCAGTGCCTGTTCCAGAGCCGGAGGCAGAGCCAGTGCCTGTTCCAGAGCCAGAGCCAGTGTTTGTTCCTGTGTTTGTGTCTGTTCTTGTGGATGTTACAGTTCTTATGGCTGTTCCTGAGCCGGTGTCTGGTCCTGAGCTGGTGTCTGGTCCTGAGCCGGTGTCTGGTCCTGAGAGGGCATCACCGCCCTGGCCGCCCGAGGGGTCTTCTCCGCCCTGGCCGCCCGAGGGGTCTTCACCGCCCTGGCCGCCCGAGGGGTCTTCACCGCCCTGGCCGCCCGAGGGGTCTTCACCGCCCTGGCCGCCCGAGGAGTCTTCACCGCCCTGGCCGCCCGAGGGGGTCGTCTGCTTCGCCCTGGCCGCCCGATGGACTGTCTGCTTCGCCCTGGCCGCCCGATGGACTGTCTGCTTCGCCCTGGTCGCCGGCTAAGTCGTTATTTCCCGTTTTTGTTCCCCTTCATGGACCTGGCCCACCATCCCTCCCCCTGATCCTCCACCATTCCACCTCCCTCCTGAACTCTTGTTTTAGTGTTGTCGTGGAGCGTCTGGTAGCCGCTCCGTAGAGGGGGGGTTATGTCACAGTGTCTGGTTGTGTTCCCTTGTTTGTCACTAGAGGTCCTCGTTATCACGGTGTCCTTCACTATTGGCTTCATTTCCCAGCATTCTGTCTGTCACTGTCACTCATCAGTTCATTGCACTCAGCTGTTCCCCGTCATCATTGTTCCCAGCTGTTCATTGTTAGTCTTGTTAGATCTGTGTATATATTCCCTGTCTGTGTTAGTATGTGTACGGATTCGTTGTTTAATGTCCCCACACTTCCGTTCCTGTTGTTGCTTCTTTCTCGTGTTTTGTCGTTTATTCTTGGACTGTCTTTGTTGGAATTTGACCCTTGCCTGGACTGGATGTGAGTACGGATTACCCCTTTTAATAAATACCTGCAATTGGATCTACGCTGTCTGTGTGTGTGTGTTCGTGACAATGTCTTGAGGAGGTAAACGCGTGGCTTGCTGGAAACTTCCTGTTTCTGAACTCAGACAAAACAGAAGTTATTGTTTTTAACCCCTCAGAAACTAGGCAAATCTATGATTTTAACCTGGGATCTATAGATCTATCTATTGCTCCCCAGGTACGGAACTTGGGTGTGATTTTAGATAGCTCCCTTAAATTCGATAAACAAATTAGTGCTGTCATCAGATCTAGCTTTTTCTATCTTCGCTCTATAGCAAAAATTAAATCTTATCTCCCTAAACGCTCGTTGAAGATTGCGATCCATGCTCTTATCACCTCGCGCCTGGACTATTGTAACCTTCTTTATTTCGGTGCATCAATGTCCCAAACGGCCCGCCTACAGATTGTTCAAAACGCTGCGGCGAGATTCCTTATGGGAAAAAGGAAATTTGACCATGCCATGCTGTGATCCCTTCACTGGCTACCGATACATTTTAAAATTGAATATAAAATTTTAATACTGGTGTATAAATCTTTAAATGATTTAGCAAAATCATTTTCTGGTCCCATTGACTTCCATAGTAGGAAAAAATATATACTATGGAAGTCAATGGGACCAGAAACTGTCTGGTTACTGATATTCTTCTAAATATCAGAAAATCGGCTGAATGCATTCGTAAACGGTAAAACCCAACTGTTTAACTCTGGGGGAGTTGTAAAATGAGCCTATTTCCAAAAAAAGTGGAGTATCCCTTTAAGGTTTTGGATGATTGGGCTGTTAGAATTATAAATAAAAATCCATATTCGAATGCATTCAAATTTTAGGTGAGCGTCAAGCAGCCTTATCAGTGGCACACGAGATGATGATGATGATGATGATGATGATGATGATAAAAGAGTTGTTGTAATGTTTTTGTTAGCTAGTTTTAGGTTACGTCAAAAGCAAAAGCTGTTCTCACAGATTTTTCATTGTTGTCTAAGCAAACATGCGCTAGACGCACGCGTTTGACCATTGAAACAGAGAGACGCATGTTTAGAGAGACATGAAAAGTTAAAAGAAGTTCAACTTTTAAAAAACTTTGTTTTAATGTTTTTGTGATCGGTGCTTCGGCTCTTTATATTAAACCTGACCACCTGACCAATTAATACTAGCACTTTCTAATCTATTCTATTTTTTTTTTTTTTTTACAAAAAAACAACCTTGCTATGCACTTGTATACTGTTCTCTTGTTGTTCTGATTGCATCTATTGTTCTCCTCAAGTCACTTTGGATAAAAGCGTCAGCTAAATGATTAAATGTAAATGTAAACTGTGCATAAATACATGATGCTGTTTTGTTCATGCAATTTACAACATTTACTAGAGAGCTTTGATCACATAATTAACCATTTAAATATCATCTTACTAAGACATTATTAGCAGATATAGTGATGACGATCTTATATTAATATGATCTTATGTCAGTATCTGCTATACTGTTATTAAAACCTCACTAATTTACATTACAAGCATCAGAATGTCATCTTTTGTCCATATAAATATCAGAATCTGCAGCAAATTGCACATGTTTGCTCAGTTTGGATAAAGTTTAGCTGTTTTTTTTTTCATAAAAGCCTGATGTATCAAATGTAATACTCAACAGAAATCCATATGCAAACTTTTTGTTATCTAAAGGTTCAAAAACTGTTCGATTAAAAAAAAAAAACGAGAAAAAAAAAGATTTTTCCAGACTATAATCTAAAATGTCAGGGTTACAGTGTGAATGAGAAATATTGATTTACATTACAAGCATCAGAATTTCATCTTTTGTCCATATAAATATCAGGATCTGCAGCAAATTGCACGTTTGCTCAGCTTGGATAAAGTTTAGCTGTTTTTTCCCCTCCATATGAGACTATATGAGCCATAAAAGCCTGATGTATCAAACATAATCCTCAACAGAAATCCATATGCAAACTTTTTTTTTATCTAATGGTTTGACTTAAAAAAAATATTTATATATACAGTATATAAAAAAGATTTTTCCTGACTATTATCAGAGACAATTTATTGCTATTATCTAATAGATATTGATGAGCACTTACAGCATTTTTCCCGAACTGGTTGTTGAGGCGAGTGTATTCGCGCTCGGTGAACGGCTGGATGGACTGTTGCTGAACACTCATCGTGAATAAAGGCTGCGGGACAAACATACATCAAATCTCACATCTCACAGAAATAAACATTATAGAAATATTCCCGCGGTATTTCACCTCATAACCTCCGAGCTTGACTGTGACGGTGACATCAACGGGATGGTTGACCACGCCCACTACAGATTTAACCAATGAGATGAAGAGTAGCGGGAACCAGATGATGCAGATGAGGAAGAGGATGATGATGCCGCCCATCCCGTACTTTACTATCTTCTTCTTCTTTTGTCCTTTGGGCTGGGGATATTTCTGCAGAGAGAATGTTTAATGATAATCATGAACAAATGAGATTATTATACATTATTATAGTTTTACACATTAGAATCAAATGATGAAGATTTAACACTTTAGATGAATAAGACAGAAAAGAGGACTGAAAACGGTGGTCAACCTGCATAAAATAAAATGTTATATAAACCATGAGATTTGCCATTTTTGCAGCCCGGTTTTTCAAAATGTGGGACATTTATTTGGGCAATTTTGTTTTAGATCGGTAAGATTTTGTTTATGTTTTTGAAAGAAGTCTCTTCTGCTCACCGAGGCTGCATTTATTTAAATACATATTATACATTCATATTTTTACACATTAGAATCACATGATGAAGATTCAACACTTTAGATGAATAAGGTACAAAAGAGGGCTCGGGTAATCAAAAATAAAATGTTAAATAAGCGGAGATTTGCCATTGTTTCCACACGTTTGAATACAGTTTAAAAGCCTTATTTGGGCAATTTTGTTTTAGATCGGTAAGATTTTAAGAGTCTCTTCTGCTCACCAAGGCTGCATTTATTTAAATGTACAGCAAAATAGTAATATTGTGAAATATTTAAAATAACTGTTTTCTATGTGAATGTATTATAAAATGTAATTTATTCCTGTGATCAAAGCTGAATTTTCAGCATCATTACTCCAGTCTTCAGTGTCACATGATCCTTCAGAAATCAGTATAATATGATGATTTGATGCTCAAGAAACATTTATGATTATTATCAATGTTGAAAACATTTGATGAATAGAAAAATGAATAGATTCTTTGATGAACAGAAAGTTCAAAGAACAGCATTTATCTGAAATAGAAAGCTTTTGTAACATTATAAATGTCTTTACTGCCACTTTTTCAATCCATTTAATGCATCCTTGCTGAATAAAAGTATTAATTTCTTTAATATTTTTTCACACAAAAAAAAAATCTCACTAACCCCAAACATTTAAACAGTAGTGTATAAAGTTACAAAAGCTTTTTATTTCAGATAAATGCTGTTCTTTTTTATAAAGGAAAGAAAATCTTACCAATCTAAAACTGATATATATATATATATATATAGTAGTAACATGTAGTAACAGGGCTTTTACATTTATGGTAATTAAAAATGACAAATATAATACAAAATACTGATATTTGATGCTAGGTTAATTGTATGTTATATAATAGTTTATCAAACATATCTATATAGTCAGTGTTTATGGGACATCAGAGTGTATCTTATATGTGGAGAGTGTTTACCACAGTTTATCTGACTGACACACTGATCCAGAATCTGAGGTATAATCAAAAACATTTTCCGCATGTTAATCAGGACCTGCTACCTTTTCGGTTTCACGGCTGCACTTGATGATGAAGATGTTAGCGTAGATGTCCTCTACACACATCCAGTTGGAGAGAGACAGTGTCGTGTCGGTCCAAACCCAGTCCATCACGGCCCGGAGCTCAACTAGAAACGGCACCAGCCGGAACCTGAGGAAACATGGGTAATTAATTTCACTCTCATCTTACACAGACAGAAACAGTGTCGGCCCGACATGGCTTCCACACGGCCCGGATGTGGGCCGGATCTGGGCCGACACTATGTTTTTGTCTGGGTGTCATTTTAACTTTGGTGCTCTTCGCGTGCCGGTCAAAAATTACAGATTTTTTTTTTTTTTTTTTTCAATGAAATTAATGTACTATATTTTAGTTCGATATTGTTTTTAATTAATATTTTGTATTTTTAGGGGATTTTATGGTACTAAATTATATTTACACTGTATTTATTATAATCCATGTATTCACTTTTTGAGCATAGACCTGAAAATTTTATTTCCAGCTTAAACTGTCCTAAATTTAAGTTTGATCTCTTTTTAAAGATGAAACGTTGCAGATTATTGCTGAAGTGGAAAAAGTTTTTAAAAAGTGAACTTAAAAAAAAGTTACAGAATTTTACGTGTTATGAAAACAAAAAAAAAACGTTTTACTCTGTAACTGTGAGAAAATCAAAGCCATAAATATAAACAAATATAAATATAAATTTGTGTTCCAAAGTTGAGGTTGATATCTCAAAAAAATAGCTTTAAATCAGATTGTGTTTGGCTGCAATACCAAACGCTACCACTAGAGGAAATTAGTCTCCAGTTTATTTCCAATGTGCTCATGTTTGACTATTTAACCTGTTTGAATCATTTTCATGATTTTTTTTTTTCACATAGTAAGTGCCAAAACCTTTACCACGTTTCGTACCATTCCGATAAAGAAAAAAAGTAAAAATTTTCGGTCAAAATCGACTGAGGAGCACCAGAGGTTTAAGAAATGAGGACATTGGAAAAATGAAGAATAATAAATGCCTACCCCTGGAAGAGGAAGAGGTTGAGATGATTGAATTTCTTGGTGAGGAAGTTTCCAAGGATTCGTGACGGATATCCACACCGGATCTGATACGCCGACAGCGTGAAGTAGATGCACTTGAAAAAATACCAGAGCTGGGCCACTGAGTTATGATTGAACATCCTGTGAAAATAAAGGAAGCCATACAGTCAAATCAATAACTATTCAGACACCAGATATAATTTTTTTACTAGTGCAGGACAGTATAGTTCATTTATGTAAGTGAGGAGAGCAAAATAACGTAAACTGTGACATATTATACCCAAATATTCTTCATACAGTGACAACCAGTAACATGTATTAAAATTTGGGACCAAATATTATTCAGACACTTTGACCTGATCATGTTTTGCTGAAGTGTTTTTTCTTTAATTGCTAATGCGATCTTTAACACCACAGACTGAACAACATGAAGCATTGCTTGGTAATTGCTTAACCTAAACTGGTATTATCTAATTGTGTAGTTTAATTTAACAGCTGACAGATATTCAACATAATTCATGTGTGAGAGTCTAACAGAAGGACGGACAAAACCAGTGAAATATCAACTGATCTGATTCAGGGTTTGTACAGATACTGTAAGAAATTCCAGGACTTTCAAGGACTTTTCAAGCAAGACTTTTTGTTTGTCAAGGACTATAATCAGAGATCTCACTTATCAAACAATATCTTTAGTATTTTGTAAGGATTTTTAAAAACTTAAATTACAGATATATGGTATCCAAAATACAACTTACAAAGTATTTAATAATATATTTTAACTACAACGTTTATTATGGCTATTATTGCTCAATAAATAATATTTTATTATTATAATGTTGGCATAATTCGTATCGAGAAAAGGTCTATGGGGGTTTATCAGACGGGCTGCCATTCATTTTGCATGAAAAGATTGTATTTGTGTTTTTTTGAAAAAAATTAATTTCATATATTGTATTTAAATAAGTCAAGCACTTTTCAAGTACCTCTTCGTAAATGTCTGTTTTCAAGGGTTTTCCAGGACTTCAATTTCAAAAAGTCAAATTCAAGTACTTTAAGCACCTTGTACGAACCCTGTTGATAACTCTGAGTTCTTGTCATATTTTATTACCATTTTCTAAACTATAGTGAATAAACTGTGATAATGTGAGAAATGTTGAAGGTGTCTGAATAAGTGTTGGTTCGGCTGAACGTATATCCTCTCATCTGTCTGAAGTCTTTGATCTCAGTTGCACCTTTTATCTCAGAAAGCAACAGTGTCGGCTCAGACCCGGCCCAGATCTTGCCCAGATCCGGACTCCACACGGCCCCGATCTGGCCCAGATCCGGACTCCACACGGCCCCGATCTGGCCCAGATCCGGACTCCACACGGCCCCGATCTGGCCCAGATCCGGACACCACACGGCCCCGATCTGGCCCAGATCCGGACACCACACGGCCCCGATCTGGCCCAGATCCGGACTCCACACGGCCCCGATCTGGCACAGATCCAGACTCTACACGGCCCCGATCTGGCCCAGATCCGGACCCCTCTGGGCCGACACTATGATGCTGTCTAGGGCTGCACGATATTGTAGAAAAATGCAATATGCAATAACTCATTTTGTTACACACTTTGTGTATATGTGATATTCGTTTGTGCATATCGAATATCGCATTATTTAATGAGTGTGTTTATTTTACAAAGGGTGTAAAATAAACTTAAATTATCTTTAAAATATCTTTAAACTTATATAACCTACAAGCGTGTTTCACATTCTTTTTGTGACCAAAAAACATCCCTACAGCTTCTGAAAGTGAACATGAGTGTTTTACTGTAGCATAAGAAGTGTTATTTTAACATCAGTGTAAAGCACGGGGTTCAGGGTTTCAGGTTATCCGTCATTAGGATTATTAAACACAAACTCAATAATCAAATGTAAAAATAAAACACTTAGTTTTCACTGTATGAATTAAATATATACGGATTCTTATTAAAGTTACAAAAGTTATTCAGCCGAGAGCAGTGAGTGATTTTCTCTTCGTCTTTTGCTCATGATCCCAGTTATCGTAAGCCGTTGCGATATGCATATCATTTGCGATATTTCGATAATTTCGATATATTGTGCTGTCTCTGGGATGATGCTCCTTTTCAAACTGCACTCGTACACAAGCCTCGCTTACCTCTCGGTGACAGCGGGAAGGATGAAGAACATCCACAGGTGGATCCCGAAAACCAGGATCACCTGGAAGATGAGCTTTCCCAAGATGCTCTTCCGCAAGTAAATGGCCCGATCGATGATCATGGTGCTGAACTGAATGAGGAGCATGACGAGAAAGGCCTCGGGGACCTGATCCTCGGACAGAGACGAGGCTATATCTGCGGCCGCCGAGTGTTTCTGGGACAGAGCAAACATTCATATTCACACTGCAAACAAGGCTTTCTTACTTACTAGTTATGTCTAGTTTCCAGTCCATATATTAAACATTTCTTACATCAAGATGCATTTACTAAAGTAGTAAAATTACATTAGATGTTAAGTTTTCTGGGGAAATAAAGTGAGTTTTTGCGTAAGACAAGCAAAATTATCTGTCAATGGGGTAAGAAAAATAATTTCTGTTTGAATGAAGATTATTTTTCTGACCCATTGGCAGATCATTTTGCTTTTTTAAGCAGAAACTCACTTCATTTTAATGAATTCCCCTGGAAAACAGGACATAATATCTTATGTCATTTTACTCATCTAGTAAATGAATCTTGATTTAAGAATTTTTTGATATTTGGACTGGAAACAAGACAAAAATACAAAGTAAGAAAGGCATTTTACACAGTCAATGGGCATATTTGCACTCATTACTAGTCTGTCACTACAGGTGCTCTCATGAGAACCAGATGGAAAAACTTATGTGCACCCTTGATTATATTATTTGCATTTAGCATTTTTGTTGTCTTAACTCATATGTGACCCTGGACCACAAAACCAGTCACATGTCGCACGGGTGTATTTGTGGCAATAGACCACATGGGTCAAAATTGTTTATTTTTCTTTTATGCCAAAAATCATTAGGATATTAAGTAAAGATCATGTTCCATGAAGATATTTTGTAAATTTCCTACCGTAAAAAATAAAAAAATATATTTTTGTGAGTGAATGCAGCAAAATCGCGAACAAAAATGCACAACTTTAAAGGCGATTTTCTCAATGTTTCAATTTTTTTTGCAAATAGTCATATCTCGGCTAAATATTGTCCTATCCCAACAAACCATACATTAATGGAACGTTTATTTATACAGCTTTCAGGTGATGTATACATCTCAATTTAAAAAAATTGACCCTTTTGACTGGTTTTGTGGTCCAGAGCCACATATTGAGAATACTAAATTATGCCAATCCTGTAGGCATTCCTTTAGGATTCTTTGACTAGGGATTATCGTAGTCAGAGTTTTCTGAACTCACTCCGAAAGCCCAGAAACCGAAGATGACGATGATGAAGTCCACCACATCCGTGAGGAACATGAGAGCGTAGACATCAGCGGCCGTCTGATACTCCGCATGTAAGATGTTCTGGAAGAATCTACAGCTCGGCTTGTACACACTCGTCACTCTGCGTGGATGAGTTCAAAACACATGAATGATGGTCAAAACTTAAATATGACATTTCACAACGAGATAAGCAGGGAATCAGAAAAGACATTATATTCAACTGGACAGTGGAAATACAGCAAAAAAAAACCCAAAAAAAAAACAATTGCAAATATTTCATTAAGGGTTTAATCCTTTAAATGCAATTAAATCATACAAATTATAATAGTGCTAAATGTAAGTGTCTCTATAATATGTGTTATTTTATTATATTGTAGTGCTTGTTTTGATAGTTTTACTGAGAGCTTGGTAAATCAGAACAGTAAGAAACTTTTAACTATTTACTTTTTATTATACAAACGTGTCATTAAATGTTTACAAATGTATAAAACTGATCCGAGATCAGGTAAATATCATAACTAGACTCTGGCTCATGGGTTCACGGAGATCATCGCCCTCTAGTGGCGAAACATTGACATTTCCAACGTTTCTAAACAGTGATGACGTAACGAAGACTCGTTCACTGAAATCACATGACTTCGACAGTTTGATATGCGTCCCGAATCACTGGTTCGAAACATGAATCGCAAACGTTTCGAAGCTTCACGAAGAGTTTCAAAATCTCCCATCACTAGTAATTGCCTTTAGAAGAAAAAAAAGAAAAAAAAAGAAGAAAAAAAAAAGCCATTCCAATGCAAAAAAGAAAAAAATCATTTTGTGGAGGAAAATATTAGCCTGGCTCCGCCCTCCTACGTACTTCCGCTCAATTTTCATTTTCCTTCAGAACTAGGTCTGGGATTGTGCTGTAGTCTTTGGTTTTCTCCGATCAATTTTTTACCGGGCCAATCAGCGAACAGAGGGAGTGGCTGAGAACGATGACGTTGATGTCGTGCGTTATTTTGAGTTGTAGTTCAGTAATGGCAGCAGAGAAAGATGCGAGCGAAGCCATTCGGTCCGTTGTGGCAACGCTGCCAAATATCAAGAAGTCAAAGCCGGAGCAAGAATAATCTTTGCTTAGTTTTGTTGGTGGCCATGATGTTGTGGCCCATCTCCCCACGGAGTTCGGGAAAAGTTTGATTTTCCAGCTCGCTCCGTTAGTGGTGAATGAGTTGGCTAAGGCGAACGCGAGGCATACGTCACGACCAAACGTTAGCGATTGGTTATGGCAGATCCAGAGTGACTCTGGGCAGATCCAATAGTTTTAGACTTCAATAGAGTTCCCGTCTACAAGGAAGTTAACGCTTGTCAATGGAGCGGTGCCAGACTCTATGTACAAATGAAATGTACGAGAGTCTGGTGGGACCAGGCTAGGAAAATATTGCCAATTAATGGAAATGTTAATTTCTGACTCTAGCTCAGGGGTCTCCAACCTTTTTTCATTTCAGAGCTACTTTAGTGGCCGAGAGCTACTCATGTAATACAATGCTTAAATCTCTTAAATAATGTCTCATAACTCTCATATTAACAACTATCTAAACTGTTTTAGACCTAAAAGAGTTTTGTAGGCCTATATATGTCACCCTTAAATGTCAGAGAAAAGAACAGAATCAGAGATTAATTTTTTTATAGAAAATTGTACTTTGCATATTATACTGTAAAAACACATAATTATAGTTGATTTTATAGTGCATCTCAACTAGAGATGAAATGGCATGAAAATTTAATTTCATAATTATAGTGAACAAAATGATCACGGTTATCACAGAATCCTGTTCAAAGAGTACTAATACTACACAATAAAATCAATTCAACAAGTTTTATGTCGAAAACCAGCAAATTACAAATATAATTAGCATTAATATGCACTTTTTGTTTACATAAACATTAAAATAACAACATTAAAAATGATGGCCAGATTTTAAAGGAGTGTCTAGCGACATGTTATCTACTAACATGTACAAGTTCAAATAAAGTTGACAAAAAAAAGATTTATAAAAAGAAACCTTGCATTTTTTAGCCTTTAAATCATTTTTATAAAAAGAATGAGTCAAAAAAAATAAATTACTCTCGTTTACAATGCACATTAGCTTATCTTATATTATTAATAGTAAAATTCGGTCCGATTTTCCCGTGGCGTCTGTCGTTGCTATGCAACCATGCACTGCGCTCTCCACAACGACAAAGTTTTAATGGATTTTTTCATCTCGCTGCGCCTGGAAAAAAATTAGTGCGTCGCTTCAATTATGAGCTTCCTACATTTGAAATAACGAACTTGAGCGTGCAAAAGACGAGCTACCTCCAATCAGGCCACGAGCTACTGGTAGCTCGCGAGCGACGTGTTGGAGACCCCTGCTCTAGCTGGACAACAACAAACAGCCGATACTGTGATACGCTGCTGAGAGAACAGCAACAGGAATCTTACATGGATAAGAAAAGGCCTTTGAGTTTTCCTTCAACAGCAGTCAGGAGTTTTTTACTGGTGTCCTCGCCGCGTTTCGTCTTTGACTTCTTCTTCTTCTTGGGTTCTTTCTGTTTAGTGTCTGTGACGGGATTGTTCAAAATAACACACAGATCAAGCTCAGTACACTATTATAGACATAATTTATAATATATATAATCATATATAAGTAGGGTTGATTTTAGCGATTTTCAGATTCTGCTTATCGATACCCAGTTTCCATTACAGTAAAAAAAAAAAAAATTCCATATCAAACATATTAATTTTCCGTCTTTTTGCAAACATTTTGTTGTAGCTGGATACCATGAAAAAAAATACCACAGCACAAAATACTAGCCTATCTAATACAAATTTAAAATATTATTAAAGAACAGTGTTGCCAATAGTGACTGTCGTTATATTAACGACTTCTTTAGACCCATTTAGCGAAAAAAAAAAAAAATCTTTCAAAAAGTGATTGCAAGAAATCTAGCGACTGCTGGTTTACATGTAGTCAGTCACTATATCATACTTGTTCCATTATCTGACAGAAAATATGCAAATGAGAACAGCTTTATTGGACATGCAGCTATATTATATTGTATATTGCATTACGTCATCTAGTGACATTAAGCTACTTTTTAATAGTTGGCAACACTGTTAAAGACAAGTAAACAGTCAGTAATAAAATAAGAACAAATAAACAAATTAGCACATAAATATAACTAAAGAAAGTTCAGGTACCGAAATTGAAATCCGCTGTAAAATAACACTACTTAGTATTCTTTTTATAAATAAAACAGATTTTGTAAAGTTACTAAAGTTATTCAGTAAAGAGCAGTGAGTGATTTTCTCTTTATCTTCTGCTGTTTGATCAACATTAATGACACAGACGGCAGCAGGTTTATTAGGCTCCTGTCACTTTAAGACTGAATGCACGGATCTAATATACTGTTACACATCTGATTTGTTTCCCAACTTTTTATGTTCACTTGCGAGGATATTTTGACAATTTTGAGTGTATTTGTTCGTTCAAGCGCAAAAGAGAATTCAATTCAGTATCACACACTATATGAGAGGCGGCGCACAGGAAAAAAGTGTGATTGAATTGCTTAGAATCACGTTAAAATGCGAACACAGGAATCGATAAGCGGAATCGAGATTTTAATTTTATAATAAGAATCTGATATCAATGGAAGCTTGTTTCCACCTTAAATTACCTTTTACCTTAAAAAAAGGTAATTGCGACTTTTTATCTCACAATTCTGTCTTTTTTTCACAATTGCGAGTTTACATTTCGCAATTTTGACTTTTTATCTCAGAATTGCGGTATAAAGTCGCAATTTCGAGTTATAAAGTCAGAATTTTGAGATATTAACTCGCAATTCTGAGGAAAAAAGTCACAATTCTGACTTTATATCTCGTAATTCTGAGATTTTGAGATAAAAAAAGTCACAATTATCTTTTTAAATGTTTTATTCTGTGCCGGAAAACAAGCTTCCATATCCGATTCCAGAGTAAATAATTGATTTTCGATTCCAACACCATATATAAACCAGTTTTCAACAGACCTGTTTCTGAGGATTTGTTCTTGCGGAAGCGAAGGAAGCGACTCTTCTTCTTTCCCTCCTCCTTCACGGCCTCGAGTGTTTCTGTGTGTGTGTCGGGGTCCGGGTGGAGTGTTTCTGTGTGTGTGTCGGGGTCCCGGTGGAGTGTTTCTTTGGTGTGTGTGTGTGTGTCGGGATCGGTCGGTGATTCTGCTGACGATGTCGGGGACGTAACCTCTGTGTCGGGCTCCTCTTCATCCGAGAGTTGAAAGACTTTCTCATCTCGTTCATTCTTGCTCTTCTCTGCTGATGAACGATTGCTCTTGTCTTCCAGAGGGCCCTCTCGGTCCCAGAGGCCATAACGCTGAGGCAAAGACAAAAGTGGATAACACTTTACAAACAAACTGTTACTGTCATTTCCTATCATCACTGTAAAGCTGCTTTGACATTAGCATTAGCAGACTAATTAACATTAGTTAATGCACTGTGAACTAACATGAACAAACGATGAACAGCTGTATTATTATTAACTAACATTAACAAAGATTAATAAATACTGTAACAAATGTATTGCTCATTGTTAGTTTATGTTAGTCAATGCATTAACTAATGAACCTTATTGTAAAGTGTTACCCAAAAATGTGTATCATGATGGATTACAAACCATAATATAAGAAAAACTGTCTGTACATTATAAGTCCTAACAGGAACGACACCGTAAAGAAAACAACTGTATATTTTACGGAAGTATTTCCATCAATTTCTCTCATAGGGTTTTTAATAAACTCTTCATTAAAGCATTATAAGCAATGAACCAAACTAATCAGCAACCAGGAAAATCATAACATTACAAACTTTGATTTGAAGCAAAAAAAAAAAAAGCATTTTCAGAAAAAAATGCAAAGGTACAAGACTGAACTTAATGGCTTTAGTGAGGGAAAAGACAACAATCCCATGAAGCATTGCGATCTAGCCTACTCATTAAAAAATGTTGATTATATATATACATTTATATATATATATATATATATATATATATATATATATCAAATTTTTTGTAAGTTTATTGAAAAATGTACATATATATTAACGAATAGTTCAGTATTTTGAGAGACCGAAGTGATACGTCATTCGCAGTGCTTCATGGGAGCTGAAGAGATCTTTTGGCACATTTTGCATGTGTCGACTCTGATTGGTGGAATTTTCTGTACAGCATTATGGGTAATGTAGTTTTTCACCACAAATTCCACTGTTAAACACGATTATTTCAAAACTAAGCTGAAATAATGACATTATTGGAAGATATAGAGTGATGACTGATATTTATATGCATTTAATGTCAGTATCTGCTATACTGTTATAAAGATCTCATTGGTTTACATTACATCACATCACAAATTCCGCTGTTAAACACAATTATTTCAAAACTAAGCTGAAATAATGTGGGCTGACGGCTTAACAACCTCATAGCTCGCAGTAAGAGGTTTTTAAACTACAGTTAAAAATCACTTTCCCTATGGAGAAAATTTTTACTTAGGAACACGACTGTTGCACTTTAATGGGTTCAAAACTGCACAAAACATCTCTCTGATTGGTGGAATTTTCTGTACAGCATCATGGGTAATGTAGTTTTTCACCACAAATCCCGCTGTTAAACACGATTACTTTAAAAACTAAGATGAAATAATGTTTCAGCAGAAGCAAATCCCATCGATTAACAACCTTAGAGGTTTACAAACTATCGTTTAAAAATAACTTTCCCTTTGGAGAAATGCAGTTTTTCCTTTAAAAAAAACAGACTTTTGCCCTCTAATGGGTTCCAAAATGCCTAAAACACACTTTATTCCTATCCACCTTAATCCTGACCAGTTTACTGTGTTTTGAATAATGGGCGGCACTTCCGGTTTGGGGAACTTCGATTCGAAAAAAAAGACTGAAACGAATCATTTCAAATCATAAGATTGCCCAACAAATAAAGCTGATCCATCAGCGTGACTCAATGAGATTTCAGTTTTCTTTCATGTTTTATTTAAGAATAACATGAGAATAACGTTACACTTGGTGTTTTATGGTGACGTGTTATAACAATATTATCTATGGCAAGAGCTCTTTTCAGTCGCTGCTTTCTTTTCCTCATGATTATTTTATTTTTTCCTTTTGCATTCCGCTGTAATAATATGAAAAATGTCAACATATACTGCACATTTGTGGTCCGTTCTCCCGATTTAATGCCATTAATAATTGACTGGAATGCACGAAGAATCTCTCGTTTTTTCTCCCCAAATCCTCACGTCGCTTTCCAGGTTTGTTTTCACAGGTAAATACAATTTATCACCTGTCAAAATGACTGAAATCACTTTGAAATAGTATCACACATAGTGACTTTTTGTAATAGCGACTTTTTATCTAACAATTCTGTCTTTTTTTCACAATCGCGAGTTTACATTTCGCAATTTTGACTTTTTATCTCAGAATTGCGAGTTATAAAGTCAGAATTTTGAGATATTAACTCGCAATTCTGAGGAAAAGTCACAATTCTGACTTTATATCTCGTAATTCTGAGATTGTGAGATAAAAAAGTCACAATTATCTTTTAAAATGTTTTATTCTGTGCCGGAAACAAGCTTCCATATCCGATTCCAGAGTAAAGAATCGATTCCCAACACCATATATAAACCAGTTTTCAACAGATTTAATGTCATTAATAAAATGAAATAACCTTCTGGGGTTATTCATGGTCTGTTGAAAGTACCTTGTTGATGCTTTTAAACTTTTAAATGTCCTTTTAACATTCAATGGTTGAAGGATGAGTAGAATAATGTGATGTCATTGTACACAGTTTAAAAATATATATTATTGCGTCCATAGAGCTCGTCTTTCACTGATTGTTTACAGCTTAACGGAAGTTACACCCATAATTCACGGAAAGTGTCACAGGAATACTGTGTATAGCTTTTAGCTGTGCCTTCACTGAGAGTTGAGCTAGTTCAGCAGCGAGTCTGAGTACCTGGAGAAGTGATCGGTGAAAGAAGAGCGCCAGAAGCTGAAGTAAATCGTAACGGATGTAGTTGTCGGTTTTCTCCAGACCCAGGATCCGTGGAGGGAAGAAGGGCTTGTCCTCGTTCAACTTCAGCTCGTACTCACTGTTCCACGGGAAGAAGCCGAACTGGAACAGGTATTTGACCACCACCATCACCTGTGGAAACATCAGTTATTATACGGCTGCACTATATATCGAAGTTATAGAAATATCGCAAATGCATATACAATAACTGGGATCATGAGCAAAAGACGAAGAGAAAATCACTCACTGCTCTCGGCTGAATAACTTTTGTAGCTTTAATAAGAATCAGTATAATTCAACATATTTAACAACATTATTAACAAATGTTGTTAAATAATTTAAGCATTATCGTATCGCATATTGAATATCACATTTTCCTTCAATATCGTGCAGTCCGAGTCCAAATCCAATCGTTTAATATGCAACGTTTCAAAGCTTTCATAAAAGTAGCCCTTTTAGACTCTATAAAGCCTGCTGTATCATATTTAATGCGCACACTTCTAATGCCTCTAAATGATAAACATTATCAAAACTATCACACATCTGTCGTGTGATTGATAGTTCAGACGTTTTTAGCAAGTAAAAGTCTTTTAGAAAACAGTAATTGTACATACGTCCACCTTCAGCTCGGGCTTCATGTGTCTTTCAGCTTTCAAATCTTTAGCTTTTATATTTTTAGTAATATTTCTAGATCAAGCATCAACTCAGGTTTACTTGATTATCTATATATTATTTTGATTGAGTCTCAAATATGATCATCAGGTTTTTAAGGGAAAGTTTTGCATTGTATTGCATTGCATTTTATGTTTTGATTATAAAACTAAGCATTTAAATATCATCTTACTAAGACATATTATTGGCAGATATAGAGAGATGACTGATTTTTATATGAATTTTATGTCAGTATCTGCTATAAATATCTCAATGGTTTACATTACAAGCAACAGAATCTTGCTTTGTGTCCATATAAATATCAGCATCTGCACTAAATTGCATACAATATGTGTGACATTATGACAGTCAACAAAAAATTAAGCAAAAACACGTATGCAAACTTTTTTTTAGAAATAAAATAAAAAGTTGATGTTAAAATGTATAAAATAAAATAATAAATATTAAAAAATAAATTAAGTATTAAATACAAATCAAAATATTAGAATAAAAAACTATCTAAAAAATTAAATAAGGGTAAACAAATATATATATATATAATACGATATAAATATATATCTTAAACATTAAAATATCTAAGTCAATTTTACAAAATTTACAATTTAATTTCTTTTTTAGGATTAGGTATAAAGGTTCAATGAACTGTACAAATGTTTACTTTTAAGAAGTTTTTTTTTAAATGTTTACTTTTAAAATTGTGTTTTCTATATACTGTATAAATTAAAATGCAAAAAAGCATAAAAAAAATTAAATGAAATGTTACACCAAAATCAAAATATTAAAATAAAAAAAATCTACAAATATTCTACAAATTAAAATCGGGGAATTTTTTTTTTAATATCCAAAACATTAAATCACCAAGTTAACTTTACAAAATTAAACAAATTTTTTTTTTTTAAGATTTGGTGTAGAGGTTCAATGAACTGTAAAAGTGTTTACTTTTAAAAAGTAGTTAAAATCGTGTTTTCTATATACCATGTAAAATAAAATGTAAAAAAAGCATTAAATATTAGGGGTGTAATAAAATATATATATCGTGTCACAATATATCGCAATACAAAAATGCAACAATATGTATTGTGGATATAAATAAAAATATATATATTTTTTAAATTACTGTATGAGTAAAAAATACATTTTTCAAAGTTTTAGTGTCAGAACTACAATAAACTACTAAATATAATGTTATATAGTAAACTACTATATATAATGAATATAATGTATAATAATGCAATGAGGGAATATTTGTGGGTCCTGATAATGCCAAATGTCTTGTTACCAGTATTTTATAAAGTGTAAATATATCTAGTCAGTGAAAGAGTGCAATCATATTCATCTACAATAATTCAGTATTTTCAGCTTCAGAATCATGAATATTGTTATTCTGGTGTCTCTATTGTCCTGTGCTTTGGGTTTCAGCACCAAGTCCAAGCCTATTCATTTACACACACAATGTAATACCAAATTTAGCATTTTAATCAACAGTACATTTTTTGTTAACCTTTTCTCATATCTCTGAGTATCGTAATGAGTTCACTATCGTGATATGTATCGAATCGTGACATGAGGGCATAACACACCTAATCTTTGATGTTTATAATTGTGTAATATGCATAATTTGTGTGTTTTATTCCGCAGCCAGGGCTTCTCTGCTTACTGGAAGACTTCCCGCCTATTCATTTACACACACAATGAAATATCAAATTTAGCATTTTAATCAACAGTACATATACTTAGAGTATCGCAATAATAGAATGGGAAAAAAGTTTATTTTATTACTATCTGAAGCATTAAATCACCAAGCCAGTTTTAGAAATGCAGTGCGCTTATTAATTAAGATTAATTAATGCTGTATAAGTATTGTTCATTCTTAGTTCATGTTAACTAAGGTAGTTAACTAATGAACCAAAAATAATCTAAAAATGTAAAAAATAAAATTAAATAAAAAAAAAGGGAAAAGTTTTTTTTTTTTTTTCTATCTGAAGCATTAAATCACCAAGCCAGTTTTATAAATGTCGTGCGTGTCCCCCCCCCCCCCCCCCCCACCTCAGTGTAGACGATGGCCGTCATCCAGAACCTCTTGGAAGGTCGAGGCACCGACAGCATCGCCCACAGAAACACCAGAACCGGCAGAACCAGCGACACGACCGAGGCCGTCACCAGGTTATTGAGCACGATGATGAAATAACACACCAGCTCGGAGTGAGCCGCCAGAACGTTATAGAGCGCGAACACCAGCTTCAGCAGTCGGTTCTGGGTCGAGTAAAACTCACGAGACTGTATCAACTCCTCGACACTGAAGGGCCTGAAGCAGAGAATACAGAGACACCAAATTATTCATTTTACATAAAAAAAATTAAGCCTGTTTAGTACCTTTTAAAGGTGCAGTGTGTAAGTTTTAGCAGCATCTAGTGGTGAGATTGTGAATTGCACCCAACAGAAGTTACGGTGGCCGACAGGAAGTGATGTCGTCTGAGACAGCAGAGAGTAGCCAGTTAAACAATGAGGTTTCTTTACAAAGATAAAGTAAGAAATTATGTTTACTTTATTATTCAGTAAAACGATGTTATTGTGAATATTATTGTTACTTGTTCATCATTGTGTCAGTGTTTTATTCGCTTCTTTGCATGAAGAACAACATAGTGAGGAAACACGTTTGTCCACTCAGGGCCACCGTAGAAACATGTCGATGTAAGGGGACCCGCGGTGTGTGACTGTGTAGAGAGAAATGCCTCATTCTGAGGTAATAAAAACATAACGCTTCAGGTGTTTATAAACCACTGAAGACAGTTATTTATATTAAATTCCATTTCTGTCAACAGATCCTCCTAATTATTACACCATGCACATTTAACACCATTAATACACATTTTCTCCCAAATTCTCATTACTGTAATCTGACAAAATTATTTAATTATTTATGCATCACGGTAGTGTGTTGCTCTGCTTTTTAATGCTGAATTTATACATTTATTTTATCCCAAACTGGGTTCACGTGGTCCAATTTGGACACCTTACTAACTACAGGTAACTTTGCAACTACATGTCAACTAACTCTGATTAAAGTATTAGTAGACTGTTAGATTAGTTAGTAGAATAAGTTGACATGTAGTTGCAGTTGTAGTTAGTAGGATGTCTAAAGTGGATCATCAAATTAAACTGTTAGCTCAAACTGCTATACAATGAAAAGAAGCTAATAGAAGACATATAACATAATTTCTAACTGATCCAGACATGTTTTCCTGAGATTAACCCTTTAATAAGCAGAGGATCGTACAGTAATGTCATAGATCACCTGTCGGAGAGCAGTTCGCTGGCGGTTCTGGAGCGGCGAGGGTGTTGGCTGAAAAACGGTTCTGGATCGAGATCTAGCGTGAGTTCAGAAGACAGAGTTGTGCTGCTAAAGTCACGGGCCTTCGCAAAACCACCCAGTGTCTCCAACTCAACCACGCTGCGAAGAAATGGGACATTTAGTCATGAATGACAGAAAAATATAGGCATTTTGTTGGACTCCTGGTATCTATCCCGCTGGATAATAACACACACTGAAATATCATTGGTCCAAAACCCCTCCTTCAATACACTGCAAAAAAAAGAATTCTTACTTAGTATTTTTGTCTTGTTTTCAGTTAAAATATCGAAAAATTCTTAAATCAAGATGCATTTACTAGATGAGTAAAATGCCATTAGATATTATGTCTTGTTTTGTGGGGGGGAAAAAAATCTAAATGAAGTGAGTTTCTGCTTAAAACAAGCAACATTATCTGTCAATAGGGCAAGAAAAAAATCTTGTTTACGTTTGAATTAAGATTATTTAACTGCTTTTTTTTTTAAGCATCAACTCACTCAGTTTTTATTTATTTCCCCAGAGAACAACACTTAATATCGTATGGCCTTTCACTACTTTAGTAAATGCATCTTGATTTAAGAGTTTTTTGATATTTGGACTGGAAACAAGACAAAAATACCGAGTAAGAAGAGCATTTTTTGCAGTGTATAAAGCAGGGGACTGAAGCGGTCAGACTCACTTGGCGTTGCTGAAGTGAGCGTTGTCGGTCTCATCGAGACAGGTCTCGGCAGTGAGATTCTCACTGTCCTGTGAGAGCTGGTCCTCCGTGGGCTCTCGGGAGAGTGTCTGTGGACGACACACACTTCATGAGAACAACGACAGGTCAGGTGTGTTTGGGTGAGTGAACGGCCAGAACACATTAAAAGTTTTCTTTGTTTATAGTTAAAACGGTGTCGTGTAACAGTGTGGTGCCCCTAACTTAATATCTACCCAGCAAGCAATAGCCGTCATTTCACCGTCAGGGTTTGAAATGATCACCGGCGTGATGTGTGTATAAATCAGCTGTGGCGAGTAACGCTGTCAAATCACGAGCCAATTTGGCATTACTTATTATATTTACTCACTTTGCTGGGGAAGTTCGTGTAAGACCAATCTGCGCAGATTTAGCACAAATACTCATGAGTCATCATGATATATTAATACAGCGTATTGCGCAGAATCTGCTCATATCTGGCGTACTTGAACACACACGTCACTACGCTACACATAACGGCGCGCTTGTTCATTTGCATTAACGCAATAGTGAAGATTAAAAAGCATTTGGTGAACAGAAAAGACTTATTTTCCAACATCCTACATTGTTTTGATGTTCTTTTTACTGTATTGAACTGTCCACCGAAAACACATTTTTGGTGATGAGGACGAAAGAGGAAGAGAGGAGATGCTGGATGACAGGATTTTGTTTGAAAAATAAATTAATGTATGAAATCCAAATTTTATAATACATACAGCTGTGACATAGTTAATCTTGGTTATTTATTAATTTTCGGCTAGTAGAAGTTCTGAATGGCCAGTAACTCACCAAATTGGCCGGTGAGTGAAAAAGTTAATTTCAAACCCTGCTAACTATAGTCCGGCTATGAGTAACACACTTCTAGCCAAAATAACCTTGAATTTGGTTACATGTTGTTTTTGCCAAAATAAGTTGTGAGATGTATGATATTCCATCATGTTAGCAAAGTCAACAGAGATTAAGGTGTTTGGTTTCATTTCTTCACTCATTTCTTTATCTAATGACTAGTCTATTCTTGGGCTATGCTTTAAACGTCTATTAAATTTCAACTAGACGTCAGGACTGTGTTTGGACGCCTATTAGACATCTTTTAAACGCAAAATTGCTTGCTGGGTAATGATCTTTACCACAAAAGTGAAACTAACTTTAGCTGGACCATAACTTTATTCTAGATCTGCTGTAAAGCCAAACCAATCTCTGTTACTGTAATTTCCTATTATCACTGTAAAGCTGATTTGAAACGATCTGTATTGTTAAAAGCGCTGTATAGATGAAGCTGATTGACCCACCTGGCGGATGTTGTGGATGAAGAGGTAGCGCTCCTCACAGAGGACCATAGAAGTGTCTACATACTGTTTGGTGAGCAAGTTGAGCCACGTAGTGAATCCGTCCACCATTGCTAGGAAAAGCACCCAAAGGAACTTCAATATGTCCAGAATCCTCTGAACTACATCACTGCCAGTGCCTTGAGATACTGTGAAATCAGAATGATGTCATGTGAGATTCAAGGCTGAAAACCTCCCTTGTTTTCAGATGCTTATGGTTAGACGGTAATACATATCCATTTTAAAAGCGGGATTAAAGGATTAGTTAACTTCTGTATTAAAATTTCCTGATAATTTACTAATGTCATCCAAGATGTTCATGTCTTTCTCTCTTCAGTTGAAAAGAAATGAAGGTTTTTGAGGAAAACATTCCAGGATTTTTCTCCATTTAGTGACTTCAATGGAGTCCAACAGGTCGAAGGTCCAAATCAGTTCAGCTTCAAAGTCTCGACACGATCCAGCCGAGGAATAAGAGTCTGATCTAGACAAACCAGCGCACATTTACAACAAAATAAACATTTATATACTTTTTAACCATTTTTTAATCACCATTTTTTAATTTCTTTTCGACTGAAGAAAGAAAGACATAAACATCTTGGAAGACGTGTGTGCGAGTAAATTATCAGGAAATTTTAATTCTGAAGTGAAATAATCCCTTGAACTCAAATGTTTGTGTCATTAAACCGGATGTGTTATTTAGGGCCAATATATGGACAAAAGTATTGGGACACCTGAGCATTAAATCATTAGTAAATGCATTAAATGGAGCTGGTTTTGCAGCTACTACAGCTTCCACTCCTCTGGGAAGGCTTTCCATGAGATTTTGGAGTGTTTCTGTGGGAATGTTTGCGCATTAATCCAGTCGAGGGTTTGTGTGGTCAGGCACTGGTGTTGGATGAGAAGACCTGGTTTGCAATCTTCGTTCCAGTTCATCTCAAAGGTGTTGAGATCAGGGCCAGTCGGGTTCTTCCACACCAAACTCATCCAGCCGTGTCTTTATGGACCTTTCTTTGTGCACTGGGACACAAGTCATGCTGGGATAGAAAAGGGTCTTCACCACACTGTTCCCACAACAGAAATCTGAAGCATTAAGATTTCCCTTCACTGGAAGTAAAGGACCCAACCTCTGAAAAACAACCCCACACCATTATCCCTCCTCCACCAAACTTTACAGTCGTTCTCCAGGCATCCGCCAAACCGACAGTGCATCCGTAGTTGCATACTGTCTGAGTAGGTACTGCATTTAAATTTGAACTTTGAAACGGTTAAAAAAAAGTGTTCTATGAATGAAATTACGACATGCTATATCCGCCATGTTGTTACCGTCACATAATCTACCAGCGTCAGTCGCGTTGCTTCACCGCCACTCATAAATCCTCTCCCGATGCCTCATGGGATAGTAAAGAGTTAATCGGATGCGCACTTCAGAATCTTGCCGGAAATATTAGGTCATCCGTGTACTTTTCAGCTACTGTTTTTCAAATACTATAGTATTCAGACATACTAATCTGTCGGCGTATTTTGCATTCTATATAGTATGGAAGTATTCGGACGCAGTGCATCAGACTGCCAGACAGAGAAGCGTGATTCGTCAGAACAGGACAGGTTTCCACTGCTCTAGAGTCCAGGGACGCTTGGCATTGTACTTGTTGATGTGAGGAAACCCACTCCACGAAGCTCCCGCCGCACAGTTTCTGTGCTGATATTAATGCCAGTGGAAGTTTGGAACGCTTTAGCATTGGAATCAGCAGAGCGTTGGCGACTTCTACGCGCATCAGCACTCGTGACAAGAGTTATTCCACTTCATGGCTGTTGTTCATAAATGCTTCCACTTTCCAATAATAGCTGGACGTGGAATATATAGCAGGGATGATATTGCTTACTTACCCACATCTTCTCCTTCCTCTTGCATTTCTTCCACTTCCTGGGAATTCCCAACATCAAAAACCACTCCATCCTCCTCAGCATCACCTGATACCCATTGAGAGAAACAAACAACTCAATATACCACTGTAATAAGATGAAATGTGGAACTGGTTGATTTGTCTATTTGTAGACCCAGACAGTAACAAAGTGCCGGCCCAGATCCGGCCCACATCTGGGCCTTGTGGAATCCGTGTGTACCGGACATAGACTGTAAAAAAAGATGGACGAAGTGAATCCTCCAGTGTCGCTATATGGCGCTGACATCTTACGCTGATTTGGGAGCTGATTCTGCGCATTAATGAACATGAAGTAGAGCCGCGATATCAAGGTCCCGCACACACTCTTGCAGGTTAGTACAGTTTACTGCAGAAAAATTCATGTCGGTGTGAAATAAATCGTTATGGAAATGTAGAAATTCAAGTTGAAGCTCCGATCAACTCCCGAAAATCCCCCAAAAAGTCCGTTGGTGCTTCAGTGACTTCGCTCAGAGAAGCTGTCAATCACAGCTGTCAATCATGATGTCACATTCCTGTTTTAAGACCAAACTTATTTTAAAAAACAAACGCTTTAACTAACATCAGTGTGATAAAAACTACCTAAAATGACAGAAACATCTTTGGAAAAACTGTATTTGAAGTGTAATTTGATTGTTTAGTTTCCCTCGCGTCCCGTTAGACTACATGGGGAGGCGGGGTTTATTACCTATACCGGGACCAGCCACCGGTGGGGGGAGTGATCGAGGCGCTTTGGCTTCACTTTTCAGGACTTGTGCGGCACGCTTGGTACCGGATGTGGGCCGATACTGTTGTTGTCTGGGAAATACACAGCTGTATGTTTCATTTGTCTGAGTTTAACCTGAAGCCTGAGAGGTTTGTTGTTTCTTTGCTTCGGCTCTCTGCTCTCTCTGCCTCTGCTGACGCTCTTTCAGCGCTTCTTTTGCACTGGTGACCCAAGCCTGGTACGCCAGCTGTGGGAAACATTTAACACACACATACTTTACACACGTATCCCTGCAACAACCGCCTTACCAAACATATAACAGAGAGCAAACTTAATACAAGCGCGTTTCACCTGAAAGGCCGTTTGTTTGCGAGGTTTCTGTTCCTCCTGAAAGGATTCATCTTCCTCTCCGCTGTCAGACTCAAACATGTAATATTCCCCAGAATGCAACACTAAAGCAAAGACATTCATGCATATTTAAACTCCTGAAGTTTTTTTGCATTCCGAATCCCTTGTTTGCTTCCCTGAAAATATGTTAATTTTATTAAGCTTGACATATACCAGTCGCATGATCCATCCAAGGAAACTCCCATCGTTTGGACTTTGACAACTGTCTCTCTTTCTTCCGTTCCTTGGCGTCTATGAGATGAAACACACACACACATTAGGGATGTATGGCTGATGCAGTGGCATTCTCATTTCCTAGCTACAGATTTCATGCATCAACCACACCTGATCAATGTTATATTCGTTTAAATGTTAATGCATTTGTACCTGCGGGCTGCTCCTCTACATCAGAAGGTTTGCGTCCTTCCTTGTACTTCTGCTGTTTGTCACGTATGCGATTCATCCTGAGGAAACATGAAGTTTGATTATATAGAGTGACTAGAGCTCGATAAGTTATGGAAGCTTGTGTCCAACATGGAACAAAAAAATTGCAAGTTTATCTCGTTATTGTGACATTTTTCTCATAATTGCAGGCTTAGATCTCATAATTGTGACTTCTTCCCTCAGAATTGCGAGTTTATATCTCGTTATTGTGACTTTTTTCTTAGAATTGTGAGTTTATATCTTATAATTGTGACTTTTTTTCTCAGAATTGTAAGTTTATATCTCGTAATTGTGACTTTTTCCTCAGAATTGCGAGTTTATATCTCATAATTGTGACTTTTTCCTCAGAATTGCGAGTTTATATCTCGTTATTGTGACTTTTTTCTTAGAATTTTAAGTTTATATCTTATAATTGACTTTTTTTCTCAGAATTGTAAGTTTATATCTCGTAATTGTGACTTTTTCCTCAGAATTGCGAGTTTATATCTCGTTATTGTGACTTTTTTTCTTAGAATTTTAAGTTTATATCTTATAATTGTGACTTTTTTTCTCAGAATTGTAAGTTTATATCTTATAATTGTGACTTTTTCCTCAGAATTGCGAGTTTATATCTCGTAATTGTGACTTTTTCCTCAGAATTGCGAGTTTATATCTTATAATTGTGACTTTTTCCTCAGAATTGCGAGTTTATATCTTGTAATTGCGACTTTTTCTCAGAATTGCGAGTTTATATCTCGTAACTGCGACTTTTTCTCAGAATTGCGAGTTTATATCTCGTAATTGTGAATTCTAAGAGATTTTATGTACATTTTTACATTTACATTTTTTTACTCTGTGTGCATGTAGATAAATACAATTTCTAGAAAAGGTTTCTTGGAGCTTGGAGCACAGGATCACAGTTTTGATTGGGAAACAATCTGGAAAAATGTTTCATTCTCATGTAAAAGCCCAGAACACCAGCAGATCAACTACAGTAACCACAGAATATATTATACACTGAAAAAATGCTTTTCTTACTTAGTATTTTTGCCTTGCTTCCAGTCCAAATATCTAAAGATTCTTAAATCAAGATGCATTTACTAGATGAGTAAAATCACATAAGATATTATGTCCTGTTTTCCGGGAATTGCGAGTTTATATCTCGTAATTGTGACTTTTTTCCTCAGAATTGCGAGTTTACATCTTATAATTGTGACTTTTTTCCTCAGAATTGCGAGTTTATATCTTGTAATTGCGACTTTTTCTCAGAATTGCGAGTTTATATCTTACAATTCTGAGGAAAAAAGTCACAATTATGAGTTTATATCTCGTAATTCTGACTTTTTCCTTAGAATTGCGAGTTTATATCTCGTAATTGTGAATTCTAAGAGATTTGTTTTTACATTTTTACATTTACATTTTTTTACTCTGTGGCAAAAATAAGCTTTCATATGTAGGACATTCTTTTTTATTCATTCATTTATTTGTATTATGGCAAATAAAAGGGCAAAGTGTTAACTCACGATTCCTTTAGCTGTTGAATTGACTTCTTCTCTGCCTGCTTATGGAAAAGCATGTTCTTTATAATGCTGGCACGGAAAAGCTCGAAACCCCTAATGCACAGACACAGAAAATAAACTTTGTTATACAAACCCCAATTTATTACCTGAATCACTTATTTCACTGTTTCGTTGGATTCCATTCAACTTTCTTTATACATCAACTTTTAAGCATTAGACTCAGGGTCATAAGTCAGATATATCAAGTAAGAGCTTTTCACATCTAACTTTGAATGGGTTGCATGAAGGAAACGGTCCTTTCTTACCGAGAGGCCTGTCGTGCTGAAGCTTGAAGATCTGAAGTCACATGCAGAAAATAGAAACTGAGGAAGACTCTCCTCTGAAGCAGGAGGAAGAAGAAACAGATACTGTCCCAGATAATGCCGGCCTCTTCCACAGGCAGAGAGCAATCCTTATCACACACTGATTTAGCTGAGGAAAAAACACACACACACACACATTAAACCATTACATCTGACTGTGCTGTGGGTCTGAGAGTTAAAATATGTTGTGCACAAACCCTAGAGACATGTAGAAAATAAATACAAATAAAATATATTTTACAAAGCCTGCTGATTGCGTTCAGGAACATCTCGTTACTACAAACACTTCTGTCATCAAGTATATTTCCATCATTTAAATGAGCTGACGGTTAAATTGTATACAGTAGCTGACTAAAGCTTTAATCGGATTGATTTAAAATGTTTTTGCAAAGTAAAATTGAGATTGAAGGAACACAGTTTGGGAACGGTTTCTTTAGGAAACGAAAAAAAAAACTACTTAATACTTAATACTTACTACTAAAAAATGAGCACTGTGCCACTGTTCGTCCGACTGTTTTACTGTATTATATTTTATTTTTTTATTCAAAACTGTTTTAATTATTCTGATTTCTTTTGATTATTTTAATTTCTTCTATGTAAAGCACTTTGAATTACCATTGTGTATGAAATGTGCTATATAAATAAACTTGCCTTGCCTAATACAATAATTATTTGAACTATTTTACAATGTGGTAAGAAAAATAAACGTACGGTACTCCTAGAAACAGGGGATAAACAGTGAACCGCTTAAAGACAAAACGGCTGCAGAATAGTTATAATGTAGATAAATTTCTAGAAAAAGTTTCTTGGAGCTTGGAGCACAGGATCACAGTTTTGATTGGGAAACAATCTGGAAAAATGTTTAATTCTCATGTAAAAGCCCAGAACACCAGCGGATCAACTACAGTAACCACAGAATATATTATACACTGAAAAAATGCTTTTCTTACTTAGTATTTTTGTCTTGCTTCCAGTCCAAATATCTAAAGATTCTTAAATCAAGATGCATTTACTAGATGAGTAAAACGCCATAATATATTATGTCCTGTTTTCCGGGGGAATTAATTAAAATGAAGTGAGTTGATGCTCTAAAAAGCAAAATTATCTCCCAGTGGGGTGAGAAAAATAATCTTCATTCAAACAGAAACAAGGTTGTTATTTATTTTATAGGTTTATAATTTATAAATTATATAATTATAATATAATTATAATTTTGCTTGTTTTAAGCAAAAACTCACTTAATTTTTATTAATTTCTCCAGAAAACTAGACTTAATATCTTATGTCATTTTACTACTATAGTAAATGCATCTTGATTTAAGAAATGTTTGATATTTGGACTGGAAACAAGACAAAAATACTGAGTAAGAAAAGCATATTTTGCCATGTAAAAACAGTGTATGTGACAGATGCATCTCTGGGGATATCGGCAGCTTTCTCCATCTCTTCCGGGAATATCCTCCGATCTTCAACTTCTGGGATAAAGTCTCTTCTGTTCTATCACAACTTATGGAAGTAACAACTGATCCTGAGCCATGTCTGTTCCTTCTGAACAATGCCTCCTCTGTTGCCTTTACAGTAAATCACAAACAGACTTAACAGCTGCCAAGAAAACCATACTTAGTTCTTGGATTCCTCCTAATTCTTATTTTTATCCTATTTTATAGATATATTGTTCGATTGGAGCGATCCACTGCCTTATCAAGCCAAATGGGACTGCAGGTTCTCCCTTTTTTTTATCGGTTTTCCTTGTATTTTTATAGATGCTTTAATTATCTTTATTTCAATAGACACTTTCTACCTGTAAATCATCTATCTCTGACATCATGTATATAGTTCAAAATTTGTAATATTATTTTTTTATTATTATTCTATTATTATTCCTTATGCATGTGTATCTGTTTCTCTTGTGTATATCAGTTTTATATTTGTTATCAGTTGTGTCCTCCACACTTAATTAATCAGAGAAAATTTGTCAGTGCTAATGCTGGTAACCTTGTTCGTAAGAAAAACAAAGTATTGGTAAAAAAAAAAAGATTTACTTGGATTGCAGATTAGATTCAGACGAGACAGAGCTCTTTATTAAACTGATAAAAGACAAAAGTTTAACAAGAATACTGGATTCTAAACAAGAAAGAAATTCCACAATTTATCAAGATCTTGAAGCAGAAATGAGGGAGAAACACCCAGAAACACTCATATGTGCCGCTCACGAGTATAAGAGTCTTTCCTTGCCATTAATGCTTGGAAAACACACATATGGTTCCTTTGATTAATAATGATAGCTAGTGCGGCGGCTGAGATACACATAAACCTACAGTACTAACATCCGTCACCATGGTTGTTGGAATGATTTATTCCTCGCGAGAGGAACAAATTACACTTTAGTCGCGTAACATCGGTTAATCAAAATGCCGTAATTTCTCAATAGTTTTGACATTTACAAAATATCGCAAAAAAGTTTTGCGCAAATCTGTAATGGAAACACGGCTACAGATAAGAAGGGAAAAGTGACTTACGATCATAGTAGCCTTTGACGGTGCACACCAGACTGAAGAGCTGAATGACCCAGCAGAAGTTCTTCTGCATCTCCAGCACAAACACACAGGCCAGGATCTAACACACGACACAGGGCTGGTGTAACAAAACTCTCCTCTTTGTAGTTGTTAATACACTCTAAAAAATGCTGGGTTGTTTAAACCCAACTTTGGGTAAAATATGGACAAACCCAGCCATTGGGTTACATTTTTAACGCAACGTTTGGATTAGTCCATATTTGACCCAAAGTGTAGGGATGCACCGATACCACTTTTTCCAGAACGAGTCCGATGCCGATACTTAGTACCGATGACTGCATTTTCACTGCATTTGTAATTTTTAAATGTATTGGGTTGAGAAACCAAAAGAATATGAATCATATTAGTTGACTTAATTTGTTCATCAAATACATATTTCCTTCAGTTATTTTCATGCTTAATTAAGCCTGCTAAAATGCATAGTATGAATCCTCGTTTTACCACAGCTATATATGCGTTACTATACGTGACCCTGGACCACAAAACCAGTCACATGGGTCAATTTTTTGCTTTCCATTGATGTATGGTTTATTAGCATAGGACAATATTTGGCCGAGATATGACTATTTGAAAATCTGGAATCTGAGGGTGCAGAAAAATTGAAACATTGAGAAAATCGCCTTTAAAGTTGTTCATTTATGTTCGTGATTTTGCAGCATTCTCTCATAAATAAATGTTTTATATATTTACGGTAGGAAATGTACAAAATATCTTCATGGAACATGATCTCTACTTAATATCCTAATAATTTTTGCCATAAAAGAAAAATCGATAATTTTGACCCATACAATGTATTTTTGGCTATTGCCACAAATACACCCGTGCGACATGTGACTGGTTTTGTGATCCAGGGTCACATATTTCGTTTAATATTCCACTAATTAGATACATTTACTTCATAGACTTCTTTTTTTATCCCCATTATACTCTCTTTGTCTGGACACACACACACACACACACACACACGCTCAGTATCGCTGCATCCCTAATATTAATGATATTTACTGACAGAATCATAATGCCACATCTTTACATTAACACATTTTATTAAATAGTATAGACTAATATGATTAGTGGACTAATATAACCGAAGCTCTCTTGTCCAATGCACAGATACTGTGGACAACAGCATTGCACATGTGGGATGTAAGAACACACTGATTCAAATCAAAAGCTCTTTAGTAGAAGAAAGATTCAAAAAATACCGTGAATCGAAGACAGTTAAAACACTTTCATTATGATTTTTTCTTTTTTTTTAACTGTTGAAAATTAAATAAAACACAGCCTACATAATGAATATTTTGTCATGAGCCGATACTGGTATCGATGCATCTCTAGTTGTTAGTTATATGCGTAGTTAAATGGTGCTCACTCACAGAAAGTATGTTTTTAGAGATGATCACAGCCACGTTGTACATGATGAGACAGTCCCACATGACCAGACGTGTGCGTGACGGTTTGATCAGAAGCCGTGTGCCGTAGAGAAGGAAGAAGAAGCAGGCGGTGAGATAACCCAAGCCGAACACACTGATCCGCGTCGCTCCGGTCACGAACACCACCGTCAGCACGAACCAGAACATGTACCGGAAAACCAGCACCTTCGCCATGTCCAGATACGACCTGGAGAGAGAGAGAAAACAGTGTCCAGTTTCCAGAAACCAGAGTTTACCAACTTCACACAGTTGAAGAATGATGAACAACTTCAATATCGACTTGGAGAAAAAAGAGACTGTATTTCACTAGCAGCAAATTACATCCGACCAAACAGTGATGCACACACACACACACACACACACACACACACACACACACACACACACACACACACACACACACACACACACACACACACACACACACACACACCACTGAAAGTACATATACTGTATTACATATACTGTATATATTATTTACTTAATTATTTATTCATTTCTTTATCCCCCCACCCCCACTTGTTTACTACAGAATTTGTTCTTATTTGTTCTTTTTTTATTTTTTATTCATGCTCATATAAATGCTTTGGCAATACAATGTACTAGTGTTGTAGTACTCGAGACTCGTCTCAGACTCGACCGCATTTGTACTCGGTCTTGTCTCGGTCTCGGACATTGAGGACTCGGGATTTTTTTTCAAGACCAGTCAAGACCATAACTGTGGAAATATCACTAAATTGCCAGTATATTGTCTAAGTTTTTTGTTAACCCTCTACTGCACGGTGTTGCCATATGGCAACATACCCTTTCTTTGGACATTTCTTGAAATTTAAAAATAAACATGAGCTCTGATTAATCTTAAATTCATGGTAGAACTTGGTGGTTAGGGTTAGGGTTTGATGACATCACATGACACTACACACCCTTGCACTGTCATTCTTTTCACACACTTTTGATGACTCCAGTTGCTGAAGAAGTGCTCGTGAATATGTGAAGATTTTCCTCAGTTTTTCATATTTCTTCAGAATTTAAAATTACATCAAGCATCTGGGGTAAGTTCTAATCTTTTTTTCAATCATTGTCTTGATACTACTATTACCTTTTTATTCAATAAAATAGGTATGTTGCCATATGGCAACATTGTGCGGTAATGGAACAATATTTTGCCCATGCTAATGCAGAGTAGCTTTGTATGGATGCACTGATATAGTTGGATGGTTGTATTCTACTCATATATTTATATGTATTTGTATATATTTATAAAGTAAAGTAAAAGTATAAAAGTAAAATATATATACGCTTATTTTGTTTAGAAAATGAAGCTGTCAATGTTCTATGGCAAGGCTGAGAGGAGGGCTGAAATGTACAGGGTACAAGTGGTTATACCATCTCATGAAAGTGAGGATGAGCTAGGGATCAGTGAAGAGGAGTATGAGAGGCAGGCAGAATTAGGCCTAGTAGACTCAGAGGACGAAGAGACAGGTATGTATCTATTCCGGTATGTTCAACACTCAGGTTACATGTCGTCCTTTGCACAGTGTTGAGCTGATGTTGGGAAAGGTGTAAAGTAGATCAAGAATTTGAAGTTTTTGTCATTCCAAAATCTGTATGTTGAACAAAAAATAACCACATACACAAGTCGCTGTGCAGTCCCCATGCACATGTGCACGCACGCACACACACACACACACACACACGCACACACACACACACACACACACACACATGCACACGCAAAGGCACAAACACATGCATGTTCTATCATCCTACACTTGATGGCAGCAGTAACTATTTTTTCTTATATTCTTATATAAATAATACTAATTTCATATTTTGTACACAAAGCTCTTGAAAACATTTTAAATAGTAAAAACAATTTCATTTCTAAAAGACAGGTCTGTAATCATCTATGAATTTCATGTAATTTTGGGAGAAAACACATCAGGCTGTTCCATTGTCGCACAATGTTGCCATATGGCAACGCACCCAAAAGTACCCCCCGAAAAATAAAGAAAATATAAATATGTTAATTTGAGTCTATTTTATATATATAAAAACACTGTAACATTTTTTTCCATGATTGCATAATAATGCGTGCAGTAGAGGGTTAACATCCTTGCTTTTATTGGATGTAAAACGTACTGATTCAAATCCAAGCAATAACGTGACTCATTGCTAATTATGTATTTTTGTTACCGCTGTCACCCATCCCCGCCTCCTTTCACTCGCACTCCCAAGAAAGTGAGCTGTGTTTGTCTGGGAGCGGGAGAAGATGTCTGCAAAATCTTCAGTAATACAATTCGGCTACAAAAACTTATAAACTTGTGAGAGAAAAAAGAGAGAAACTTGTGTCTTTAGTTCTTACTGTCGATGATTGTTTCTGAGCATCTACATTTTACATAGACTTACTGTATTCATATTCAGCTTTACTTTTAATGCAGCAGAAAACCCTGGGTGAATGTTTAGATGTTGCTGTATAGATTGACTTTAAAGTTAATGTTTTGAAGTAAGTAACAACTCAAAACAACCATGGAATATGTATCTTGGGCATTTTTGCACACTGCAAAAGATGCTGGATATAATTTACTGTACATCAAATTGTCAGTCAGTCATGTTTTTGTGGTGTTGTGCAACTACTCATCTATGTGTTTATCCATTGCAGTGAGCTTGAACTTATGAAGAGTGTTTTGCCACTGCAGTTTGTTAAGGTTTGGCATATGATGAAACTGCTCCCAATTAAATCAATTTTGTACTTTTATAAATCACATGCAGTTAGGCCACTGACTTTCTGACCTCTTTGTATTAGATATCTTTTGTTGCTTTGATTACACATAAAAGCTATATAAGACTCTTACTTACAATAGTTGTTCCTAAACATCAACATTTCACATAGAATTCCTGTATTCATTACAATACACAGCTTTTCTGCATTTTAAATGTTGAATGTTTGGCATTTTTTTACACATTTAGCTATGTGGTTTTGAAAAAAAAAGGATTGTTGGTTTAAAAACAACATAATTTTATGTATTGTTATAAAAGGCGGAGAAAAGTGAAGACTTTAGTGATGAAAAATGAATAATTGTTTTACATTCTGTACTAAATGATGGAAGTCACCCAGGAGTATTGAATAAAGATGGTTAAGTTTATTTCAGCTTTGAGTGTTTAATATCTAGGTGTTTTTACGGGAATGTGGATCTTTCAGATCAATTTGAGAAGCTCTTTTGATCATGTTTCACATTTTATTGTGTCATGTAGTGTGGGGCGCTGGTCTTGGTCTCAGCCCCTAAAAGTCTTGGTCTCGATACACTCTGGTCTTTGTCTTGTCTTGGTCTCGGGTTAGGTGGTCTTGACTACAACACTACAATGTACAATTTCTCATGCCAATAAAGCTTATTGAATTGAATTGAATTGAATTGAAGAGAGAGAGAGAGAGAGAGAGAGAGAGAGAGAGAGAGAGAGAGAGAGAGAGAGAGAGACTAAAAGACCTGCTAAAAGATCATTTAAAGTAATTATTGTGTTAGATGAGAAAAACATTGAATAGACATTTCAAAAAGTAGTTTTTAGAAAGAAATATTTTGATTTAACATTGAATTTATTACACATAAACCTTTAAAGTCCCTCTGTGGTGTAACTCCAGCGTTTAATGTTGTTTATATGTCTATGTGGTGTTTTTAATAAGCTTTAAGACAAACCATGTGTAAATTCATAAGTCGACAGCATTGCTGAGTATTTTCTGATTAAAACTGCAGTGAACCAAAAACACGGTTTGAAATCGCTGGTGTTTCTGACGTCACAAACTACCTTGTAACCAATCAGATCAACGTGTGATCGTCAACGAGTGGATCTCTGAGTGAGTGAGTGAGTGAGTGGAGGCGGGGCTCATTTGCATATTCATAGACCCGCGAATACTAAATGAGGCAAGGGTGTCGAGTTACATTCAAGATATTTTAAGGCATGAAGAATTATTTTTCAAGGAAAAAACATTTAAATATGTCATTTTGGTGATCAAAGATGAGTTTTAATGGATAAAATTATTGACTACAGGGGGACTTTAAGGCTATGATGAGGCAATTACTTTTTTTTCCCTAGAAGCTGCATCTGAAGTAGCATTTAGGAATATTTACACAGACTGTTTAATGCAGCTCACAGGTGGCATGAATATGAATTAAAAATATGAAATATGAAACTAAAAACGCCAGTAGATGATGGCAAGTCACTGTCTTAATGAGTGAGTCGTTGAATCATTCACTCAACCAATTCATTCAAACGGCTGATTAATTCAGAAACTAAGCAAGTGACCGTCTTTATGAATGAGTCACTCAATTGATGACTCACTTGAATCGCTAAAAGCTGAGGATTCGTTCAGTAATGAAACACCGCTGTGTGTGTTTCTGCTGTGGCTTCGTTCGGAACGAAAATTAGCAAAAACAGACAATAGTGTGTCTAAAATGTAATGCAATATTAACGTCTGGTTTATTGAACTGTTCTATAAATTAATATCACATTTGCAATCGTGCTGATATTTGGGAAAAATAGCACTCTTGCTCGTGTGACATTGCTAAACTATATCATATGATACAAATAAAAGACGAAAACCCATACAGGGAAATTTCATGCCAATTATGTCTTGAATTTATGCTGCATTTGTTGCCCTGCATCATGTTTCGTAACTAAACCGCATGCAATGTAAGATGACGAACAGGTCTGGGCAGCTGTGATAAAAGTGTTCATTTTAATGTGTTTTTTTCCCTGTAATGAATCACACCACATTAATGCATTGAATCAACAGCCCTGATTTTAATGCAAGAAATTCATTAAAACAGATCTATTCAAATAATCTATTTGTAATAGTTTAATTTCATTACCAATAGAACAGTTTCATACCACTCTCACTGCTGTTCATGAAAGCAGCTTTGTCTCTTGTATCTTTGTTTAATGTTTCCATGTTTGTTTTGTGCTTGAGCACGTGGCTTTGTCTATGTTTATGTTGGCCATGTGCTCCCCTTTGTCTTGCCTCCTAGTTTCCCCTGACCACGCCCCCTTGTTTAGTCCTTGTCTAGTCCTCCTCACTAATTGTGTTCACCTGGGGGCTATTCCATAAACCAAGATTAGAGTATAAGCCAGGCTTATTTCGGTTAGTCAGGCTTATTTTTGGTAGATTCGGTTTCATAAATCAAACTTAAAAAAGTTCAAACTCAGTTACCCTGGCAACTTCTGCTGGGAAACTAGCCTGGTCCAGGGCAGGCTAACTGTCAGGCTAAGCCTCAGTTGTTACACAGATCCTCAACACTGACCGACAAGAACACAATGATATTACCACTGACAGTCTCTAATACCATTATTGGACTTTATAAATACACAGTATACAGAAAATCAACTTAAATAAGACAATATAGACAATATAGACACATATATAAGGCGTTTTAAAGTTGTCCGTTTAGGACAGTGTTACTCATTGCGCGGCTCGCGAGCCTCATGCGGCTCGCCAAGCTTTCATTTGTGGCTCGCATGGCGGTAAATAATCCTACAGTGAAATGATCAAGCAGTCACTACAGATATTTCATAAAAACATTAAAAACGAAGTAGGACTAGGCTATAACATAACCCGTTAAAAACTCAAAGTGTCAGCCCTATTTTCAAATAATTTCGATCGGATTGAAAGGGGTGGTTTATCGAGAGAACATGTAAACACTTGATCGATTGAAAACCGAAAGGACGCCGTATGTCGCGCTGAACGAGCTGTTCTTCTGATGAAAGTGTCGTATAAACGAGTGTCCCGTCGTTCTATAATTCTTCTTTCACTCAGTATCTGTGAAGTGAAGCAGGACAACAGCTCACCAGTCCTTGTTTCAGATTCTCATCCACAGACGATTGATTTTGGGCATTTTTACTGCGTGAAATATACAAACAGCACGGCATAACGGTTCATCATAGTCTCCAAATTATGACCAGAATTTGATAAATATTAAGTCTGCTGTTTAAAACAAATAAAGAACCAATGTAGGAAAATGGTTATTACGCAACAACAGCAGGAAACTTTGTATATTTGTGCAGTGTGCGAATGTCAAAAAACCTATTCCGATTTGAATCTTTTGACTTATAAACGTGCACATCACCCCGATCATGCATCATATCACGATGTTAAGCATTCATATAAACTACAATACATTCAGATTAATTAATAAGAATGAATTCAGACCGATTGAAACAAAAGTTGTGCATGTGAACATATCCAGTCTCTGCGGAGTTGCCAGTTATTGCGGTATTTCCAGCTCTTAACGCCACATGTGCTCTTGGATGATTAGATACATGATGGGCTAATAATGTAGAAAAAAATAACTTAATGTCATTCTGGGATGAATATATTCTGGAAATCCTGCTTTTTTTTGTCATTAAGGGAAATCATCTTGTCTCAGTTTCAAATTTGACTGGTAAATCATTAAAAAAGGTATTTATTGCATTGCATATTGTATGTTCAGGGGTGACATATTAATAAACAGACATGGTATTTATGACTGGATGTAACTTTTTATACTTTCCTGTAAAAATGGCTCTCCTACTGAATTTGTCCTATCAGTGCGGCTCTCATGAAAAAAAATAGAGAAGACCACTGGTTTAGGACATGTCATTTTTGTAATGAAGACATTTTAATTAAGGAGTGCCTCGGTTATCAGAGAATTCTTTCTCTACACTGTCTCTTATATATATATTTTATGTACTTTATTATGTCTTTCAATTCAAACACATTTAACACAATTATACAAATGGACAGTTCCTTTAAAGACATCATATTTTCTCCCAAATTTCCTTATTTTTCCTTCTACTTTTTTTTCTTTTGTGATAATACCAACACATACATATAAATAAAACAATAAATAAATATTAATAAAAATATAACATTCACATATATCAAACTCTTATAATGAATGACACATAATTCCTAATAGTTATTCAAGTAATATTATTTAAATATCAAATATTCAATATTAAATAAGTAAATAAATAAAATAACAAATAACTAGAAATAAAAGGGAAGGTTGCATAAAAATGTAGTTAATGTAGGCCAATATATATTCCTTTATTTTATGGAATATTCTTTGATTTTACAGTTGCACATATCTTTTCAAAATGTATACATTTGTTCTTAATTTAATGTTATCCTCTCCATAATGTACTTTAGAAACTAAACCTAACCACTCATTTAAAACTGGGGATTCTTGCTTTCTCAAAAAAGTTATTGCATTAAAAGCTGTAATTCTCAGCATTCTAAATAAGTATATATCATCTTTATAAAGTAGCATAGGTCCTATACCCAAAACTATATTTTTTATCTTTATATATTTAGTTTCTTAAAAAAAATCTTCCCTGAATTAGGCTACTTCTGTTCAATTTCTTTTTTTTATTAGAAGTATAAAATATATGAGTGTAATGAGCTAGAAGTTCACTGCAACTTATCCAACATCCTAAAGAGAAATTATTATAATTAAAAGATATTTCTAGTGTTATAAAATATCGCATATTAATTTTCCAAGCAAAATGTATATTTTAGTCAGAATTATTGCGCTCCTATTTGGCGCGCATGCGCGCAGCATCGCTCGTTCAATATGAAGATTAGCAGCAAAATGGATACATTTGCACGACTTTCTAACATTTACAGATGGAGAATATAACTGTAAAATGTAATTTTTGCACTGAGGGGGGAAAAGAACATGTCACAAACGCATAAAACAGCACAAAATATACGCTGTTTGATGGTGGATGGATTTGATCCACGATCGACCTCTAGGGCTGCTTCAGAAACGCGTGTACACGCAATTATCTAGACTAGATAAACCTGGATCAAATTAGTGAGATTGCGTGAACTTCAATTACCTTTTATGGAACCACTTTAGCCCCAACTTATTTGTTAGGCTCATTCAAGTCCGGTTTTGGAGTTTAATCCCCGCTTTTCTAAGCTTCATTTATGGAACAGCCCCCTGGTCCTTGTTTGCTCCACTCCCTTTATATTGTGCTTCCTTGCTGCTTGTCTTTGCTGGATCGTTGTTTTGTGTTTAAGTCCAAGACCTTTCTCAAGTATCGTGTCATATCCAGGTGTGATTGTCCAAAGCTCTCTCTGTAGCTTCTTGTATCCTTGCAGTTTTTGCTTTGAGGTTATCTTAGACTAACTTCCCTTTATTTAGCCTTCTTTAGTTTTCTTGAGCTATTCTAGTTTTGTTTGGTTCTGTCTCTTTAAGATTTATAGAGTTAGTTTCTGTTACTTTGCTTTTCTCTTTGATTTTATTATTTAGCCTAGGTTTTCACTTATCTAATACTTAGCTTTCTCCTGTTGTGGACTTGTTTTACTTTTTTGGGTTTTTAGTTATTTACTTTAGTGTTTTGTTTTCTTCTCCAATGTGTAAAGGTTTAGTTTTTCAGTTACTTAACTACAGTGTTTGCCCTGCCTTGTACTTATTTAATGTTTTTGTGGTTTTGTTCTTGTCTTGTATTGTGCGTCTGTGTGTGTGTGTTCGTGTCCTGCCCAGCCTGAGACTCAATCCTGTGCCCGTGTCTCCTGTCTAGACCTCTGTTGTGGACTGTGCAACTGTTACACATTGTTACACCCTTTTGTTAATAAATCACCATTCCCCGCTCATCTCTGCGCTTGGGTCCTGTTATTTCCAGTGGTTCCTGACAAAGCCGTGCTAAAGCTCTTTTTGCACCAGATCGCTGACTGTAAAGCTGTTTTTATTCCTCCATTAGTAATAATGTACCTGCAGTTGATGAAGTTTGGGGCCGGGTTGAAGGGCATTTCCTCCATGGGATCTGGGTTATCTTTGTTCTCTCCTCCCATGACCATCCACTCTTCCTTTCTCTCATTTTCGAACACCGCCCACTGCTGGGACGCACACATCAGCAGAACGAAGTCCGCTGCAACACATCATTTCCAAACATTTTATGCCTCAGATTTCACTATATCCACCTTTTCTTTTAATGCAGAATTAAATGATTTCTTGTGTATTTGTGAGATTCTCGTTCTGGTAAATAACTAGAAGAATATAAGTGTGGTCGCAAACTATAGTGAAATTATTTGCACTAAAAACCAGTGAGTTTATGATTATGATAATAACTATACCAACATTTACCAACTGTTTTTGCTCAAATATTTGCAAGTAGCTGACACCAGAAGCTTTGCATATTCAAGGTAAACAATGGCCTGCTGTTATTAAAAATAAGGTGAATAGAGGCCCCTAAACTTATTTTTACACTTAATCCTCACTTAAAAATGAATTCAAATCACTGCATTAGATAACAAACTAGGTGTTGATGGTCTTTGGGTTTTATATAATAAAACAATAGATATACTGTTCAAAATTAAGGCTAATAATCCGAGACAGCAACACAGTGTCGGCCCGGATCCGGCCCACATCTGGCCCGTGTGGAATCCATATGTACTGTACCAGATGTGGGCTGGCACAAATCCATAGTTAATGTGATGAATGTGCTGAGAAGAACTGATTTCGTACTGTACATGCACACAAAAAAAGGCCTTGATATCAGTTGATTGAAAAGTCATTATTCTTCGAAAAAGTCTAGAATCACTTGTTTGCAGAAGACACTTGGTTTGGTATTTCAGAATCTAATGTAATTACAGTCGTTCATTTTTTAAAGTGTCCGAACACTTTTTGGGGTCACTGTAGTGTCAGTGTTGGATAACAGGTGAGTAAATATATCGTGGTTCTGTTGGGTGTTCGGTTGAAGGTGTCACTTACATATGAGGTTCCTGGAATTGGGAATGGTGTAGAAGTCGGGTAAGTAGATCCATTTAACCAGAGCTGAGTGGATAGTTACTGAGGTTCTCCATCTCCATGGGTAATCTAGAGCCATGTGAGAAAGCTCAGGTTACCAGAGTCAAGTCACTCACCGATAAAACTCAAGACACGCAGGGTGTGTTCCAGTAATTACTCTGTGGGAATTGTTGGTCACTGTACACATACATCAGCATGGTGACTCTGATGTAGGATTAGCTTAAACTAGTCTAAACTGGATTTTACCTGACAGCTGAGATGATTTGCGCTGGTTAAGCTGGTGTATTTTCGATGGTTTTAAGTCAAGTCAAATGTATTTTGTATAGCGCTCTTCAAAATACACAGTTTTAAAGCAGCAACAGTAGTCACTCTCTAATCTCTCAGCCTGCAACAGTAGCTTAATCATTAAAAGATCGCGATCTTGATTTAAACAGCTACGTAATCTTACTCATAAATGACAGTGATTCAGCTCAGTCTAATAAACCTTTGACAAGTACGATCACAGCGAACATTCAGATCTGCGTTGGCGCTGTCCCAAAGAGAGTATTTGTCATGTACAGTATAGATATGAAACAGCTTTACAATCAGTCTTTTCAATCACTCAGTATCATTATGTCTGTTACAATAATTCAAATTATCACAGAAGTACTGTAATAAAAGAATATAGTTCAGATATAAACACTGATGTCTTCAGTAGCGATAAAAAAAAAGAGTAAATCACCTTTCGAAAGAAAATTGTCTCTTTAAATAAAGATCGTATCAATTACATCGTTACACCAGTAGGTGGCGACAAGTGACTGTTAAAATATGTATTTGTCATTGAATTATTCATTCAAGAGATTCGTTCAAAAACACTGACTCATCCAGTAATGAAACGAGTTATGTATTTATGAGCGAGTCTTTGAATCATTCACTCAACCTGAATAAAAAGAAAAAGGATGCTAATAAATTAAATATTTTTAAATAGATTGCAGCAATTAACATTTTGTCAGAACCTCTAGTAAATTATATGTTATTTTGTTTAATTGTCTATTCAGAATCATGGGAGAATCATGATCCCAATTTTTTTTTAAATCGTGCAGCTCTAGTACTGATTTTTTTTAAATCAATATAAAACAACCCATATATTACTTTAAAGTTAGACAGAAAGGATTGCTGTTAAAAGTGATATGGTGATATTGATATATTCATCAGACAACACTCACCTATACAGAGCGCAGGAGGGATGCCCACACACAGAACGTACTGGTATATCATGAAGACAACCAGAAACAGGCAGTACTTTGACCAGATCTTGGCAATGGCCGCTCTGCGCCGCCGCACCACGATGGCCACCAACCAGCAGCCGTGGATAATAACCAGGAAGTTCATACGCTGGCCAATGACATTCACAGTCATGAGGAAGCAGATCTAGAGGTGGAAGAGATGAAGCAGATTATCATCAGATCTAATTCATTGTGCATTGATAGCAACTAATATTGAAAAAATGGTTTGAGAAAATGTATAACATGCATAGATCCTGCTAGATTCCCAACCAATTTGTTATTGCTGTTACGGAGAGTTTTGATTTTGTAATTATGCATAATTTCTTGTTATTACTACAGTAACTCCATGTAACGTGCAACAAGGACACTGTAAAATAAAGTGTAACCCTTTATTATAAGGTGTCCTTGTTACAGTGTAATACATGTAAATACTGAGTGATATTAATGAACATACTATAAAGTTAGGATTAGAGTTAGTTACATGTAATTATGCACAATTTAGTTATTACTACAGTAACTCCATGTAACACGTGTAACAAATGACACAGTACAGTAAAGTGTAACCCTTTATTTTAAGGTGTCCTTGTTACAGTGTAATTTATACATGTAAATACTGAGTGATATTAATTAACATACTATATGGTTAGGATTATAATTAGTTGCATGTAATTATGCACAATTTATAGTTATTACTACAAGTAACTCCATGTAACACGTGTAACAATGACACTGTAAAATTAAGTGTAACACTATTTTTTTATCGTGTCCTTGTTACAGTGTAATTATACATGTAAGTACTGAGTGATATTAACTAACACTAAGTTTAAGATTAGAGTTAGTTACATGTAATTATGCACAATTTATAGTTATTACTACAGTAACTTCATGTAACACGAGTAACACAAGGACACTGTACAATAAAATGTAACCCTTTATTATAAGGTGTCCTTGTTATAGTGTAATTATACATGTAAATACTGAGTGATATTAATGAACATACTATAAGTTTAGGATTATAGTTGCATGTAATTATGGATAATTTATAGTTAATACTACATTAACTCCACGTAACGTGTAACACAAGGACACTGTAAATTTAAGTGTAACCGCACTGATTTCCACTTAGCAAGTGTTTAGTCTAAGAGGAACTCATACTTCAAGGCCAAACTTGTAGAAGCTGTAGTTGAGCAGGTATTGAGCGCAGTGCAGGAGACTCTGGTCCAGCGTGTCTCGGGTGGCCTGAGGAAAGATGACGGGAATAGTAGGAGGCGAGCGCTGCTGTTGTCTGTAATGATGAATCTGGTGCCGGTACACAGTCGCCTCAAACACCAGCAGCATCAGGACCAGCAGATGATCCTAACCGGACACAACACAGAGCTAGTGTGACCGTATATATGATGAAAACTAATGATGTGTCACATACACAATATGACCAACATAGCAATACTTCTGTAAATGGTATAAAACTTTACAAGGAACTTGTCTAACGTAACTCCCAGTGCAAATTGTAAAGTGTAAAGTAACAGTAGCCTAAACCTGCAGCTGTTCGAGTTAATAATGTTCATTTAAACAACAAGACAAAGAGAAATCACTCACTGCTCTTGACTGAGTAACTTTAGTAGCTTTAATAAGGACTATTTTACGTTTGATTACCTGAATACTCCTGTTAGACCCGCCTGACAAACTTAAAGCAATGTTTATTTCTTTATCGTATTTAGGTTATTTGCTCATGTTTTTGATTCTTTTAGACTGTTAGATTTTAGTCGACTACATCTATTGTAGATTTAAGGCCCGTTCACAACAATGACGATAACTAACGATAAAAATCAGCAGAGTCTCAACTATAATGATAAAGCACAGAGAAACAATGTCTTTGGAATCACTTTCAGAACAATTTTTCCAGCTGATAAAACATCGACGGCCAATCAGAATCCATCCTGCTTCAAGAACTCGAGCATTTAAAGCGACAGGCGACAAAACTACAGTGCGCTTCGAATAAACAGAACAATATCGTACGATGGTGTGGACTGGCCTTTAGTCGACTAACACTAAAATATGACTAAAACTAAATTCCCTTTTAGTCAAAAGACTAACTAAAATTAAAACTGGTGTTTTTAATAATGAATATTAGCATACAGCTATAAAGTATACAGGAAGTACTATTTATAGTACTATACTCGTACTGTAGTGTGTGACACTGTTGTCTTTCGACCTGGCATTTTTATTATTTTTAATTAATTTTGTGTAAAAAACAAAACACACATTTGATCAAATAATGAAGTGTCTAGACTTAAGGTCAACTTTTTGACCAAAGAATTTGCATGACTCTCAAATATAACATTTAGAGATTGAAATGAGTCAAGCATAACTAGATAAACACTATTAGTTACTATAAGTCACCATGAAATCAATATTGACAATTCTTTAAGGAATATTACAGTATTTATCCATGGTTTATCCGTGCTCATTATTACGGTTTTAAATTCAAGTTCCTGGTAATATTGAATCGGAATAACTTCCCCTCCTGATGATGAGGGCGGGGCAACCTGTCAATCACATGAGATCCACCAATAGCAAACCACAACCATCCAATCAATTCCCCACAGACAAAATCAAGCCCCACCCACATGTGTTCTTGTTCCAGAAGCGTTTCACTCGGATATACGGCACAATAGAGAATAAAAGACTGAACTGAATCTCACCTTGCTGTATCCAAGGGCTGTATCATCTTTCCTAACACCGAACCAGTTGGCCGGGTCCACAGGCGCTCGGTACAGGGTGGAGTTCAGCACTTCATCGGTCTCTAGACTGGTCTCGTTCATCATTGGCTACAGATACGAAAAGAGAGAAAGAGTAAACACTGTGTCCTCACCGAAAGTGAAATGTTTACCAACATAATGTCACCATGAGGCATTCTACACAATACTTATGTTTCACTCCTATAGTCAAAAAAGCAATAGGAAAGAGAGCATTTATGTTTAAGGAATAACTTACCTTCAAATATACGATCTTTAACATCATTTCACATATTTAAAAATAGTTTGTCTTCTTATTTTGAGCTGTTCATGTTTCAGATGATACTATACCTATTTATAATTTACAAGTCACTTTATTCTTTGTTATGTTTTTGCTGGCAAGTATTTGTTCACAGTGGTTGTGGTCACAGTGGTCTATCAAGTGGTTGTATTTATATAAACACTTCTCTTTTTGATGTTTTTTTTGTAGTTTTTCTGGTAGTGTGTTGATTGTGGTATTGTTTATATCTCATTATTGTAATGTGTTTCGATTTGTCCCTTGTTCTGTATTATATTGTATATTAGGACCCCCTCGAAAACGAGATGGTTCATCTCAAGGGGTTTATCCTATTCAATAAACATATATATATATTAGGGGTGTAACGGTACACAAAAATCACGGTTCGGTACGTACCTCGGTTTTAAAGTCACGGTTCGGTACGTTTTCGATACAGCAGAAAGAAAGAAATGCCAGAGAAATTTCCTATTTGTTAAAAGAAAAAATATTTTTTTAAATAAGTTTGAGTTTTCCTACATACTTTCAGGTTTATAAATGGGGGTCATCTTTGAAGGATGAACAAATATTGTTTTGGTCATCACATTAAAAATTACATTTAAATATATATTTATTTATATAATATTTGAGTTCTGAAGTGCTGAAAAAAGATGTGTGAAGTACTTGAAAGCATTTCACTATTCCAGCCAAACTGGTTACAGTTAGTGTTACTATATTAAATCCATGGTGAATGTTGCTGGACTGTGGACGTAAAGTATTACTAGTTCATTCACGGCACAATGTTTCTCCTGGTTTCCACGTCAGCGCTGTTTGATCTAATAGAGATCTACAGTTAATAACGGAGAAATGTGAAAATGCTTCTCACTAGATCTCGCAGCGATGTTATTACTTCAGTGGCGAATTCAAATGTTTTCTTTACTGGATCTCTTAGCGCTGTGTAGTAACAGTGTCGCTTGATCGAGATCGGCTCGCGCTGCACAGATGTTGCTGGTCCGAACTAATAAACGATCCGTGAAGCACATGAGTAGGGCAGTTTCGTTCCGCTTTCATTACGCTTGCCATTTGATGTTGCGCAACATTGTGGTGGTCGCGCCAGCGCGAATTTTGTCGGCAGGAAAAATGGTCCAAGGAATCGTTCGGTTCGTATGCGTACCGAACCGGAAGCCTCGAACCGAAACGGTTCAATTCGAATACATGTACCGTTAAACCCCTAATATATATATATATATTAGGGGTGTAAATCGGACAGTTCATCACGATACGATACGATTTCGATTCTCTCAGCCAGCAATACGATATTTGCCGATACCTCAAAAAATTCTGCGATACGATTACGATTCGATGCAGGGCTATATCAATCGATTTATCGATATTTAGATATTATGTGCCAAGTGTACACAACCAGTTATGTTTATTAACTCTCAAATGCATCCAAAAATATATAACATGAAATTTAATTAAACTCTTTGAAAATTGCACACCCTCTCCCAATTGGGACATTTACAAGTTGTTTGTTGCAAGTTACAAGTAAAAAAAAAAAACATGATATATGAAAATGAACAAAAACGGAGTTATCTGTTTTTGCAAATGAACTCTATAACAGAAGATAACTCTGTTCTTGTTCATTTTCATATATCATGTTTTTTTTATTATTATTGTGCATTTGAATATCAATCAAACTGCAGCTGGGTTGTTTTGATTAAGTAATAATAATTAAAAAAATACAGGTAAAGTATTTATATATATACAGTATATATATATATATATATATGTGTGTGTGTGTGTGTGTGTGTGTGTGTATGGCAAAAGCAGATAACTCCACATTTCATGTTTCAGAATTAAACAAAGCCAAGTAAAGACAACTGAAAACTCATCTCTTCAGTGAGTACTTAACATAAAAAAAAAAAAAAAATTCCTTCTCTTTTAAATCTTTCCTTCCCTTTTAAAGCTTCCCTTGTTTGGCTTTTGCTACTCTTAGCAATGCCTGAACTTTGTATTTTGAGCACTTCTTGCGTTGTTCTTCCCTCTTCACGATGACTCGCTTGCTTTAGTCCTCAGTTGTAAGTCGCTTTGGATAAAAGCGTCTGCTAAATGACTAAATGTAAATGTAAGTAATTGCTATAATACATAATAAAACACTTCATCTTTGTAACGTCAATCTCCTCAGCTGACACAGACGCCTGTCAAACTTTGTTGTTGTGATTAACGTACACGCGATACAGAGAGCTTTTCCCTCACCGCTAACGAGCTGTTTTAGCAAGATCCCGTGAAAAAGGTTCAGAAAAGTTACGTGAGGATGTGAAGAGTGTCAAAATAAAGGTACCGTATATCGATATTTTATGTGTGGCATCGATGCATCGTATCGTTAGACGTTTGATCGATGTATTGTTACACCCCTATGTTTAGGACACATCACAATCACTGAATGGAAAGAAACAGGCAAGAATAGGGAGCGAGTCAGCAGAAATCCTGTCAGCAGAATAGACGAATTACTCTGAAGAGGAAAGTTTGAGCATTTATATGGCGACAAACACAAGCCAGCCTGAGCATCTGTAAATCACCTGACAGTAAATCCACTTCTTTCCCCCAAACATCCATTAAATGCAAGACTAAACACATCAACTTCATCCACGCTTGAGGGTATTTGTTTAATTAGTGTGAAGTTTATGAGACGGTGTTGCTGTTGTTAATCTTGGTGTACGTGTGGGAGGAAGAGAACATGAACGTGTTTAAAAGTGAAGATTGTTACATTTTATGAAGAAAATGTGAGTGCTTGCTTATGCTAAAGTCATGATAATAGGGTGTTCTGGGTAGTTTGTGTCCACACTTAAAGCCTGTATGATATTCAGATCCCAAGATAAAATACATATGGCCTTTTTATCATCTACAAGCTAAAAATTATATGGCACATGCATGATGTTAAAAGAGTTGTAATAAGTCGTGAAAAAAGATTTGAATGCGTTGCTCGCGCTGAGCGACACACTTCTGAAGTGAGCGCACAGAAAGCCGCCTCTCACAAATTCAGTTCTCTTTCACGATTTACTGCACTTGAATGGTCACACACACATAATCCCGTCATGATATGGCCATCGTGTGCAGTATTCACAGAAACACAGTCGGTTTGTTGGACTGAAATAGACTGAGCCGTTGACCGACTGAAACCTGGGCTAAAGTCGATCGCTCAGTATTTTCTTGTTATTTTAAGAGCGTTAGTAATGTGTGCCTATAGGCGGATAAACACACTGCTTATTACACACACACACTGCTTATTACACACACACTGCTTATTACACACACACTGCTTATTACACACACACTGCTTATTACACACACACTGCTTATTACACACACACACTGCTTATTACACACACACTGCTTATTACACACACACTGCTTATTACACACACACACTGCTTATCACACACACACTGCTTATTACACACACACTGCTTATTACACACACACTGCTTATTACACACACACTGCTTATTACACACACACTCTGCTTATTACACACACTGCTTATTACACACACACTGCTTATTACACACACAATGCTTATTACACACACACTGCTTATTACACACACACTGCTTATTACACACACACACTGCTTATCACACACACACTGCTTATTACACACACACACTGCTTATTACACACACACTGCTTATTACACACACACACTGCTTATTACACACACACACTGCTTATTACACACACACTGCTTATTACACACACAATGCTTATTACACACACACTGCTTATTACACACACACACTGCTTATTACACACACACACTGCTTAATACACACACACTGCTTATTACACACACACACACTGCTTATTACACACACACACTGCTTAATACACACACACTGCTTATTACACACACAATGCTTATTAAACACACACTGCTTATTACACACACACTGCTTATCACACACACACTGCTTATTACACACACACTGCTTATTACACACACACACTGCTTATTACACACACACTGCTTATTACACACACACTGCTTATTATACACACACTGCTTATTACACACACACACTGCTTATCACACACACACTGCTTATTACACACACACACTGCTTATTACAAACACACTGCTTATTACACACACACTGCTTATTACACACACTGCTTATTACACACACACTGCTTATTACACATACACTGCTTATTATACATACACTGCTTATTACACACACACACTGCTTATCACACACACACTGCTTATTACACACACTCTGCTTATTACACACACACTGCTTATTACACACACACTGCTTATTACACACACAGCTTATTACACACACTCTGCTTATTACACACACACTGCTTATTACACACACACTGCTTATTACACACACAGCTTATTACACACACACCGCTTATTACACACACGCACACACTGCTTATTACACACACACTGCTTATTACACACACTCTGCTTATTACACACACACTGCTTATTATACATACACTGCTTATTACACACACATTGCTTATTACACACACTCTGCTTATTAAACACACTCTGCTTATTACACACACACTGCTTATTACACACACACACTGCTTATTACACACACACTGCTTATTACACACACACTGCTTATTACACACACTCTGCTTATTACACACACTCTGCTTATTACACACACACTGCTTATTACACACACACTGCTTATTACACACACACACTGCTTATTACACACACACACTGCTTATTACACACACACACACTGCTTATTACACACACACTGCTTATTACACACACTCTGCTTATTACACACACTCTGCTTATTACACACACTCTGCTTATTACACACACTCTGCTTATTACACACACACTGCTTATTACACACACACACTGCTTATTACACACACACTGCTTATTACACACACACTGCTTATTACACACACTCTGCTTATTACACACACACTGCTTATTACACACACACTGCTTATTACACACACACTGCTTATTACACACACTCTGCTTATTACACACACACTGCTTATTACACACACACTGCTTATTACACACACACTGCTTATTACACACACGCTGCTTATTACACACACGCTGCTTATTACACACACGCTGCTTATTACACACACTCTGCTTATTACACACACTCTGCTTATTACACACACACTGCTTATTACACACACACACTGCTTATTACACACACACTGCTTATTACACACACACTGCTTATTACACACACACTGCTTATTACACACACACACTGCTTATCACACACACACTGCTTATTACACACACACACTGCTTATTACACACACACACTGCTTATCACACACACACTGCTTATTACACACACACACTGCTTATTACACACACACTGCTTATTACACACACACACTGCTTATTACACACACACTGCTTATTACACACACACTGCTTATTACACACACAATGCTTATTACACACACACTGCTTATTACACACACACTGCTTATTACACACACACACTGCTTATCACACACACACTGCTTATTACACACACACACTGCTTATTACACACACACTGCTTATTACACACACACACTGCTTATTACACACACACACTGCTTATTACACACATACTGCTTATTACACACACAATGCTTATTACACACACAATGCTTATTACACACACTGCTTATTACACATACACACTGCTTATCACACACACACACTGCTTATTACACACACACACTGCTTATTACACACACACTGCTTATTACACACACACACTGCTTATTACACACACACACTGCTTATTACACACACACACTGCTTATTACACACACACTGCTTATTACACACACAATGCTTATTACACACACACTGCTTATTACACACACTGCTTATCACACACACACACTGCTTATCACACACACACACTGCTTATTACACACACACACTGCTTATTACACACACACACTGCTTATTACACACACACTGCTTATTACACACACACTGCTTATTACACACACACTGCTTATTACACACACACACTGCTTATCACACACACACTGCTTATTACACACACACACTGCTTATTACAAACACACTGCTTATTACACACACACTGCTTATTACACACACTGCTTATTACACACACACTGCTTATTACACATACACTGTTTATTATACATACACTGCTTATTACACACACACTGCTTATTACACACACTCTGCTTATTACACACACACTGCTTATTACACACACACTGCTTATTACACACACAGCTTATTACACACACTCTGCTTATTACACACACACTGCTTATTACACACACACTGCTTATTACACACACAGCTTATTACACACACACCGCTTACTACACACACGCACACACTGCTTATTACACACACACTGCTTATTACACACACTCTGCTTATTACACACACACTGCTTATTACACACACTGCTTATTACACACACACTGCTTATTACACACACTCTGCTTATTACACACACACTGCTTATTACACACACACTGCTTATTACACACACACACTGCTTATTACACACACACTGCTTATTACACACACACTGCTTATTACACACACACTGCTTATTACACACACACACTGCTTATCACACACACACTGCTTATTACACACACACTGCTTATTACACACACACTGCTTATCACACACACACTGCTTATTACACACACACACTGCTTATTACACACACACTGCTTATTACACACACACTGCTTATTACACACACACACTGCTTATTACACACACACACTGCTTATTACACACACACTGCTTATTACACACACAATGCTTATTACACACACACTGCTTATTACACACACTGCTTATTACACACACACACTGCTTATCACACACACACTGCTTATTACACACACACACTGCTTATTACACACACACACTGCTTATTACACACACACTGCTTATTACACACACAATGCTTATTACACACACACTGCTTATTACACAACACTGCTTATTACACACACACTGCTTATTACACACACACTGCTTATTACACACACACTGCTTATTACACACACACTGCTTATTACACACACTCTGCTTATTACACACACAATACTTATTATACACACTCTGCTTATTACACACACACTGCTTATTACACACAAACTGCTTATTACACACACACTGCTTATTACACACACACTGCTTATTATACACACACTGCTTATTACACACACACTGCTTATTATACACACTCTGCTTATTACACACACACTGCTTATTACACACACACTGCTTATTACACACACACACTGCTTATTACACACACACTGCTTATTACACACACTCTGCTTATTACACACACTGCTTATTACACACACACTGCTTATTACACACACTGCTTATTACACACACTGCTTATTACACACACACTGCTTATTACACACACTGCTTATTACACACACTGCTTATTACACACACACTGCTTATTACACACACTGCTTATTACACACACTGCTTATTACACACACACTGCTTATTACACACACTGCTTATAACACACACTGCTTATTACACACACACTGCTTATTACACACACTGCTTATTACACACACACTGCTTATTACACACACACTGCTTATTACACACACACTGCTTATTACACAAACACTGCTTATTACACACACACTGCTTATACATACACTGCTTATTACACACACACTGCTTATTACACACACCGCTTATTACATACACACTGCTTATTACACACACTGCTTATTACACACACACTGCTTATTACACACACACACACTGCTTATTACACACACACACACACACTGCTTATTACACACACACTGCTTACTACACACACACTGCTTATTACACACTGCTTATTACACACACACTGCTTATTATACACACACTGATTATTACACACACACTGCTTATTACACACACACTGCTTATTACACACACTCTGCTTATTACACACACACTGCTTATTACACACACGCTGCTTATTACACACGCTGCTTATTATACATACACTGCTTATTACACACACACTGGTTATTACACACACACTGCTTATTACACACACACTGCTTATTACACACACACTGCTTATTACACACACACTGCTTATTATACACACTCTGCTTATTACACACACAATGCTTATTACACACACACTGCTTATTATACACACTCTGCTTATTACACACACGCTGCTTATTACACACACGCTGCTTATTACACACACGCTGCTTATTATACACACTCTGCTTATTACACACACACTGCTTATTACACACACGCTGCTTATTACACACACGCTGCTTATTATACATACACTGCTTATTACACACACTAGTTATTACACACACACTGCTTATTACACACACACTGCTTATTACACACACACTGCTTATTATACACACTCTGCTTATTAAACACACACTGCTTATTACACACACACTGCTTATTATACACACTCTGCTTATTACACACACGCTGCTTATTACACACACGCTGCTTATTACACACACGCTGCTTATTATACATACACTGCTTATTACACACACACTGGTTATTACACACACACTGCTTATTACACACACACTGCTTATTACACACACTCTGCTTATTACACACACACTGCTTATTATACACACTCTGCTTATTACACACACACAATGCTTATTACACACACACTGCTTATTACACACACTGCTTATTACACACACACTGCTTATTATACATACACTGCTTATTACACACACACTGCTTATTACACACACACTGCTTATTACACAAACACTGCTTATTACACACACAATGCTTATTATACACACTCTGCTTATTACACACACAATGCTTATTATACACACTCTGCTTATTACACACACCGCTTATTACATACACACTGCTTATTACACACACTGCTTATTACACACACACTGCTTATTACACACACACACACTGCTTATTACACACACACTCACACTGCTTATTACAAACACACTGCTTACTACACACACACTGCTTATTACACACTGCTTATTACACACACTGCTTATTACACACACACTGCTTATTATACACACACTGATTATTACACACACACTGCTTATTACACACACACTGCTTATTACACACACTCTGCTTATTACACACACACTGCTTATTACACACACGCTGCTTATTACACACACGCTGCTTATTACACACACACTGCTTATTACACACACACTGCTTATTACACACACACTGCTTATTATACACACTCTGCTTATTACACACACGATGCTTATTACACACACACTGGTTATTACACACACACTGCTTATTACACACACACTGCTTATTACACATACACTGCTTATTACACACACACTGGTTATTACACACACACTGCTTATTACACACACACTGCTTATTACACACACACACTGCTTATTACACACACACTGCTTATTACACACACACTGCTTATTACACACACAATGCTTATTACACACACACTGCTTATTACACACACTGCTTATTACACACACACACTGCTTATCACACACACACTGCTTATTACACACACACACTGCTTATTACACACACACTGCTTATTACACACACACACTGCTTATTACACACACACACTGCTTATTACACACACACTGCTTATTACACACACAATGCTTATTACACACACACTGCTTATTACACACACACTGCTTATTACACACACTGCTTATTACACACACACTGCTTATTACACACACACTGCTTATTACACACACACTGCTTATTACACACACTCTGCTTATTACACACACAATACTTATTATACACACTCTGCTTATTACACACACACTGCTTATTACACACAAACTGCTTATTACACACACACTGCTTATTACACACACACTGCTTATTATACACACACTGCTTATTACACACACACTGCTTATTATACACACTCTGCTTATTACACACACACTGCTTATTACACACACACTGCTTATTACACACACACACTGCTTATTACACACACACTGCTTATTACACACACTCTGCTTATTACACACACTGCTTATTACACACACACTGCTTATTACACACACTGCTTATTACACACACTGCTTATTACACACACACTGCTTATTACACACACTGCTTATTACACACACTGCTTATTACACACACACTGCTTATTACACACACTGCTTATTACACACACTGCTTATTACACACACACTGCTTATTACACACACTGCTTATAACACACACTGCTTATTACACACACACTGCTTATTACACACACTGCTTATTACACACACACTGCTTATTACACACACACTGCTTATTACACACACACTGCTTATTACACACACACTGCTTATTACACAAACACTGCTTATTACACACACACTGCTTATACATACACTGCTTATTACACACACACTGCTTATTACACACACCGCTTATTACATACACACTGCTTATTACACACACTGCTTATTACACACACACTGCTTATTACACACACACACACTGCTTATTACACACACACACACACACTGCTTATTACACACACACTGCTTACTACACACACACTGCTTATTACACACTGCTTATTACACACACACTGCTTATTATACACACACTGATTATTACACACACACTGCTTATTACACACACACTGCTTATTACACACACTCTGCTTATTACACACACACTGCTTATTACACACACGCTGCTTATTACACACGCTGCTTATTATACATACACTGCTTATTACACACACACTGGTTATTACACACACACTGCTTATTACACACACACTGCTTATTACACACACACTGCTTATTACACACACACTGCTTATTATACACACTCTGCTTATTACACACACAATGCTTATTACACACACACTGCTTATTATACACACTCTGCTTATTACACACACGCTGCTTATTACACACACGCTGCTTATTACACACACGCTGCTTATTATACACACTCTGCTTATTACACACACACTGCTTATTACACACACGCTGCTTATTACACACACGCTGCTTATTACACACACTAGTTATTACACACACACTGCTTATTACACACACACTGCTTATTACACACACACTGCTTATTATACACACTCTGCTTATTACACACACACTGCTTATTACACACACACTGCTTATTATACACACTCTGCTTATTACACACACGCTGCTTATTACACACACGCTGCTTATTACACACACGCTGCTTATTATACATACACTGCTTATTACACACACACTGGTTATTACACACACACTGCTTATTACACACACACTGCTTATTACACACACTCTGCTTATTACACACACACTGCTTATTATACACACTCTGCTTATTACACACACACAATGCTTATTACACACACACTGCTTATTACACACACTGCTTATTACACACACACTGCTTATTATACATACACTGCTTATTACACACACACTGCTTATTACACACACACTGCTTATTACACAAACACTGCTTATTACACACACAATGCTTATTATACACACTCTGCTTATTACACACACAATGCTTATTATACACACTCTGCTTATTACACACACCGCTTATTACATACACACTGCTTATTACACACACTGCTTATTACACACACACTGCTTATTACACACACACATACTGCTTATTACACACACACTCACACTGCTTATTACAAACACACTGCTTACTACACACACACTGCTTATTACACACTGCTTATTACACACACTGCTTATTACACACACACTGCTTATTATACACACACTGATTATTACACACACACTGCTTATTACACACACACTGCTTATTACACACACTCTGCTTATTACACACACACTGCTTATTACACACACGCTGCTTATTACACACACGCTGCTTATTACACACACACTGCTTATTACACACACACTGCTTATTACACACACACTGCTTATTATACACACTCTGCTTATTACACACACGATGCTTATTACACACACACTGGTTATTACACACACACTGCTTATTACACACACACTGCTTATTACACATACACTGCTTATTACACACACACTGGTTATTACACACACACTGCTTATTACACACACACTGCGTATTACACACACACACTGCTTATTACACACACACTGCTTATTACACACACACTGCTTATTACACACACAATGCTTATTACACACACACTGCTTATTACACACACACTGCTTATTACACACACACACTGCTTATCACACACACACTGCTTATTACACACACACACTGCTTATTACACACACACTGCTTATTACACACACACACTGCTTATTACACACACACACTGCTTATTACACACATACTGCTTATTACACACACAATGCTTATTACACACACAATGCTTATTACACACACACTGCTTATTACACATACACACTGCTTATCACACACACACACTGCTTATTACACACACACACTGCTTATTACACACACACTGCTTATTACACACACACACTGCTTATTACACACACACGCTGCTTATTACACACACACACTGCTTATTACACACACACACTGCTTATTACACACACACTGCTTATTACACACACAATGCTTATTACACACACACTGCTTATTACACACACTGCTTATCACACACACACACTGCTTATCACACACACACACTGCTTATTACACACACACACTGCTTATTACACACACACACTGCTTATTACACACACACTGCTTATTACACACACACTGCTTATTACACACACACACTGCTTATCACACACACTGCTTATTACACACACACACTGCTTATTACAAACACACTGCTTATTACACACACACTGCTTATTACACACACTGCTTATTACACACACACTGCTTATTACACATACACTGCTTATTATACATACACTGCTTATTACACACACACTGCTTATTACACACACTCTGCTTATTACACACACACTGCTTATTACACACACACTGCTTATTACACACACAGCTTATTACACACACTCTGCTTATTACACACACTGCTTATTACACACACACTGCTTATTACACACACTCTGCTTATTACACACACACTGCTTATTACACATACACTGCTTATTACACACACACTGCTTATTACACACACACTGCTTATTACACACACTCTGCTTATTACACACACTGCTTATTACACACACACTGCTTATTACACACACACTGCTTATTACACACACACTGCTTATTATACACACACTACTTATTACACACACTCTGCTTATTACACACACTCTGCTTATTACACACACACTGCTTATTATACACACACTACTTATTACACACACTCTGCTTATTACACACACTGCTTATTACACACACTCTGCTTATTACACACACACTGCTTATTACACACACACTGCTTATTACACACACACTGCTTATTACACACACACTGCTTATTACACACACACTGCTTATTACACAAACACTGCTTATTACACACACACTGCTTATACATACACTGCTTATTACACACACACTGCTTATTACACACACTGCTTATTACATACACACTGCTTATTACACACACTGGTTATTACACACACACTGCTTATTACACACACACACTGCTTATTACACACACACACACATTGCTTATTACACACACACTGCTTACTACACACACACTGCATATTACACACTGCTTATTACACACACTGCTTATTACACACACACTGCTTATTACAAACACACACTGCTTATTACACACACACTGCTTATTACACACACACTGCTTATTACACACACACTGCTTATTACACACACACTGCTTATTACACAAACACTGCTTATTACACACACACTGCTTATACATACACTGCTTATTACACACACACTGCTTATTACACACACTGCTTATTACATACACACTGCTTATTACACACACTGGTTATTACACACACACTGCTTATTACACACACACACTGCTTATTACACACACACACACATTGCTTATTACACACACACTGCTTACTACACACACACTGCTTATTACACACTGCTTATTACACACACTGCTTATTACACACACACTGCTTATTACAAACACACACTGCTTATTACACACACACTGCTTATTACACACACAATGCTTATCACACACACACTGCTTATTACACACACACACACTGCTTATTACACACACACACTGCTTATTACACACACACTGCTTATTACACACACACACTGCTTAATACACACACACTGCTTATTACACACACAATGCTTATTACACACACACTGCTTATTACACACACACACTGCTTATCACACACACACTGCTTATTACACACACACACTGCTTATTACACACACACACTGCTTATTACACACACTGCTTATTACACACACACTGCTTATTACACACACACTGCTTATTACACACACACACTGCTTATCACACACACACTGCTTATTACACACACACACTGCTTATTACAAACACACTGCTTATTACACACACACTGCTTATTACACACACTGCTTATTACACACACACTGCTTATTACACATACACTGTTTATTATACATACACTGCTTATTACACACACACTGCTTATTACACACACTCTGCTTATTACACACACACTGCTTATTACACACACACTGCTTATTACACACACAGCTTATTACACACACTCTGCTTATTACACACACACTGCTTATTACACACACACTGCTTATTACACACACAGCTTATTACACACACACCGCTTACTACACACACGCACACACTGCTTATTACACACACACTGCTTATTACACACACTCTGCTTATTACACACACACTGCTTATTACACACACTGCTTATTACACACACACTGCTTATTACACACACTCTGCTTATTACACACACACTGCTTATTACACACACACTGCTTATTACACACACACACACTGCTTATTACACACACACTGCTTATTACACACACACTGCTTATTACACACACACTGCTTATTACACACACACACTGCTTATCACACACACACTGCTTATTACACACACACTGCTTATTACACACACACTGCTTATTACACACACACACTGCTTATCACACACACACTGCTTATTACACACACACACTGCTTATTACACACACACTGCTTATTACACACACACTGCTTATTACACACACACACTGCTTATTACACACACACTGCTTATTACACACACACTGCTTATTACACACACACTGCTTATTACACACACTCTGCTTATTACACACACTGCTTATTACACACACACTGCTTATTACACACACACTGCTTATTACACACACACTGCTTATTATACACACACTACTTATTACACACACTCTGCTTATTACACACACTCTGCTTATTACACACACACTGCTTATTATACACACACTACTTATTACACACACTCTGCTTATTACACACACTGCTTATTACACACACTCTGCTTATTACACACACACTGCTTATTACACACACACTGCTTATTACACACACACTGCTTATTACACACACACTGCTTATTACACACACACTGCTTATTACACAAACACTGCTTATTACACACACACTGCTTATACATACACTGCTTATTACACACACACTGCTTATTACACACACTGCTTATTACATACACACTGCTTATTACACACACTGGTTATTACACACACACTGCTTATTACACACACACACTGCTTATTACACACACACACACATTGCTTATTACACACACACTGCTTACTACACACACACTGCATATTACACACTGCTTATTACACACACTGCTTATTACACACACACTGCTTATTACAAACACACACTGCTTATTACACACACACTGCTTATTACACACACACTGCTTATTACACACACACTGCTTATTACACACACACTGCTTATTACACAAACACTGCTTATTACACACACACTGCTTATACATACACTGCTTATTACACACACACTGCTTATTACACACACTGCTTATTACATACACACTGCTTATTACACACACTGGTTATTACACACACACTGCTTATTACACACACACACTGCTTATTACACACACACACACATTGCTTATTACACACACACTGCTTACTACACACACACTGCTTATTACACACTGCTTATTACACACACTGCTTATTACACACACACTGCTTATTACAAACACACACTGCTTATTACACACACACTGCTTATTACACACACAATGCTTATCACACACACACTGCTTATTACACACACACACACTGCTTATTACACACACACACTGCTTATTACACACACACTGCTTATTACACACACACACTGCTTAATACACACACACTGCTTATTACACACACAATGCTTATTACACACACACTGCTTATTACACACACACACTGCTTATCACACACACACTGCTTATTACACACACACACTGCTTATTACACACACACACTGCTTATTACACACACTGCTTATTACACACACACTGCTTATTACACACACACTGCTTATTACACACACACACTGCTTATCACACACACACTGCTTATTACACACACACACTGCTTATTACAAACACACTGCTTATTACACACACACTGCTTATTACACACACTGCTTATTACACACACACTGCTTATTACACATACACTGTTTATTATACATACACTGCTTATTACACACACACTGCTTATTACACACACTCTGCTTATTACACACACACTGCTTATTACACACACACTGCTTATTACACACACAGCTTATTACACACACTCTGCTTATTACACACACACTGCTTATTACACACACACTGCTTATTACACACACAGCTTATTACACACACACCGCTTACTACACACACGCACACACTGCTTATTACACACACACTGCTTATTACACACACTCTGCTTATTACACACACACTGCTTATTACACACACTGCTTATTACACACACACTGCTTATTACACACACTCTGCTTATTACACACACACTGCTTATTACACACACACTGCTTATTACACACACACACACTGCTTATTACACACACACTGCTTATTACACACACACTGCTTATTACACACACACTGCTTATTACACACACACACTGCTTATCACACACACACTGCTTATTACACACACACTGCTTATTACACACACACTGCTTATTACACACACACACTGCTTATCACACACACACTGCTTATTACACACACACACTGCTTATTACACACACACTGCTTATTACACACACACTGCTTATTACACACACACACTGCTTATTACACACACACTGCTTATTACACACACAATGCTTATTACACACACACTGCTTATTACACACACTGCTTATTACACACACACACTGCTTATCACACACACACTGCGTATTACACACACACACTGCTTATTACACACACACTGCTTATTACACACACACACTGCTTATTACACACACACACTGCTTATTACACACACAATGCTTATTACACACACACTGCTTATTACACACACACTGCTTATTACACACACACTGCTTATTACACACACACTGCTTATTACACACACACTGCTTATTACACACACACTGCTTATTACACACACTCTGCTTATTACACACACAATACTTATTATACACACTCTGCTTATTACACACACACTGCTTATTACACACAAACTGCTTATTACACACACACTGCTTATTACACACACACTGCTTATTATACACACACTGCTTATTACACACACACTGCTTATTATACACACTCTGCTTATTACACACACACTGCTTATTACACACACACTGCTTATTACACACACACACTGCTTATTACACACACACTGCTTATTACACACACTCTGCTTATTACACACACTGCTTATTACACACACACTGCTTATTACACACACTGCTTATTACACGCACTGCTTATTACACACACACTGCTTATTACACACACTGCTTATTACACACACTGCTTATTACACACACTGCTTATTACACACACTGCTTATTACACACACTGCTTATTACACACACACTGCTTATTACACACACTGCTTATAACACACACTGCTTATTACACACACACTGCTTATTACACACACTGCTTATTACACACACACTGCTTATTACACACACACTGCTTATTACACACACACTGCTTATTACACACACACTGCTTATTACACAAACACTGCTTATTACACACACACTGCTTATACATACACTGCTTATTACACACACACTGCTTATTACACACAACGCTTATTACATACACACTGCTTATTACACACACTGCTTATTACACACACACTGCTTATTACACACACACACACTGCTTATTACACACACACACACACACTGCTTATTACACACACACTGCTTACTACACACACACTGCTTATTACACACTGCTTATTACACACACACTGCTTATTATACACACACTGATTATTACACACACACTGCTTATTACACACACACTGCTTATTACACACACTCTGCTTATTACACACACACTGCTTATTACACACACGCTGCTTATTACACACGCTGCTTATTATACATACACTGCTTATTACACACACACTGGTTATTACACACACACTGCTTATTACATACACACTGCTTATTACACACACACTGCTTATTACACACACACTGCTTATTATACACACTCTGCTTATTACACACACAATGCTTATTACACACACACTGCTTATTATACACACTCTGCTTATTACACACACGCTGCTTATTACACACACGCTGCTTATTACACACACGCTGCTTATTATACACACTCTGCTTATTACACACACACTGCTTATTACACACACGCTGCTTATTACACACACGCTGCTTATTATACATACACTGCTTATTACACACACTAGTTATTACACACACACTGCTTATTACACACACACTGCTTATTACACACACACTGCTTATTATACACACTCTGCTTATTACACACACACTGCTTATTACACACACACTGCTTATTATACACACTCTGCTTATTACACACACGCTGCTTATTACACACACGCTGCTTATTACACACACGCTGCTTATTATACATACACTGCTTATTACACACACACTGGTTATTACACACACACTGCTTATTACACACACACTGCTTATTACACACACTCTGCTTATTACACACACACTGCTTATTATACACACTCTGCTTATTACACACACACAATGCTTATTACACACACACTGCTTATTACACACACTGCTTATTACACACACACTGCTTATTATACATACACTGCTTATTACACACACACTGCTTATTACACACACACTGCTTATTACACAAACACTGCTTATTACACACACAATGCTTATTATACACACTCTGCTTATTACACACACAATGCTTATTATACACACTCTGCTTATTACACACACCGCTTATTACATACACACTGCTTATTACACACACTGCTTATTACACACACACTGCTTATTACACACACACACACTGCTTATTACACACACACTCACACTGCTTATTACAAACACACTGCTTACTACACACACACTGCTTATTACACACTGCTTATTACACACACTGCTTATTACACACACACTGCTTATTATACACACACTGATTATTACACACACACTGCTTATTACACACACACTGCTTATTACACACACTCTGCTTATTACACACACACTGCTTATTACACACACGCTGCTTATTACACACACGCTGCTTATTACACACACACTGCTTATTACACACACACTGCTTATTACACACACACTGCTTATTATACACACTCTGCTTATTACACACACGATGCTTATTACACACACACTGGTTATTACACACACACTGCTTATTACACACACACTGCTTATTACACATACACTGCTTATTACACACACACTGGTTATTACACACACACTGCTTATTACACACACACTGCTTATTACACACACACTGCTTATTATACACACTCTGCTTATTACACACACGATGCTTATTACACACACACTGCTTATTACACACACTCTGCTTATTACACACACGCTGCTTATTACACACACGCTGCTTATTACACACACGCTGCTTATTATACACACTCTGCTTATTACACACACACTGCTTATTACACACACGCTGCTTATTACACACACGCTGCTTATTATACATACACTGCTTATTACACACACTAGTTATTACACACACACTGCTTATTACACACACACTGCTTATTACACACACACTGCTTATTATACACACTCTGCTTATTACACACACACTGCTTATTACACACACACTGCTTATTATACACACTCTGCTTATTACACACACGCTGCTTATTACACACACGCTGCTTATTACACACACGCTGCTTATTATACATACACTGCTTATTACACACACACTGGTTATTACACACACACTGCTTATTACACACACACTGCTTATTACACACACTCTGCTTATTACACACACACTGCTTATTATACACACTCTGCTTATTACACACACACACTGCTTATTACACACACACTGCTTATTACACACACACTGCTTATTACACACACACTGCTTATTATACATACACTGCTTATTACACACACACTGCTTATTACACACACACTGCTTATTACACACACACTGCTTATTACACACACAATGCTTATTATACACACTCTGCTTATTACACACACTCTGCTTATTACACACACACTGCTTATTACACACACACTGCTTATTACACACACTCTGCTTATTACACACACACTGCTTATTACACACACACTGCTTACTACACACACACACTGCTTATTACACACACTCTGCTTATTATACACACTCTGCTTATTACACACACACACTGCTTATTACACACACTCTGCTTATTACACACACACTGCTTATTACACACACACTGCTTACTACACACACACACTGCTTATTACACACACTCTGCTTATTACACACACTCTGCTTATTACACACACATTGCTTATTACACACACACTGCTTACTACACACACACACTGCTTATTATACACACACTGCTTATTATACACACTCTGCTTATTACACACACACTGCTTATTACACACACACTGCTTACTACACACACACACTGCTTATTACACACACTCTGCTTATTATACACACTCTGCTTATTACACATACACTGCTTATTACACACACACAGCTTATTACACACACACTGCTTATTACACACAGACTGCTTATTACACACACTCTGCTTATTACACACACACTGCTTATTACACACACACACTGCTTATTACACACACACTGCTTATTACACACACACTGCTTATTATACACACTCTGCTTATTACACACACACTGCTTATTACACACACACACTGCTTATTACACACACACACTGCTTATTACACACACACTGCTTATTATACACACTGCTTATTATACACACTCTGCTTATTACACACACACTGCTTATTACACACACACACTGCTTATTACACACACTGCTTATTACACACACACACTGCTTATTATACACACTCTGCTTATTACACACACACTGCTTATTACACACACACTGCTTACTACACACACACACTGCTTATTACACACACTCTGCTTATCATACACACTGCTTATTACACACACTCTGCTTATCATACACACTGCTTATTACACACACACTGCTTACTACACACACACACTGCTTATTACACACACTCTGCTTATTACACACACTCTGCTTATTACACATACACTGCTTATTACACACACACAGCTTATTACACACACACTGCTTATTACACACACACTGCTTATTACACACACACTGCTTATTACACACACTCTGCTTATTACACACACACTGCTTATTACACACACACTGCTTATTACACACACTCTGCTTATTACACACACACTGCTTATTACACACACTCTGCTTATTACACACACACTCTGCTTATTACACACACACTCTGCTTATTACACACACACTGCTTATTACACACACTCTGCTTATTACACACACACTGCTTATTACACACACTCTGCTTATTACACACACACTGCTTATTACACACACTGCTTATTACACACACACACACACACTGCTTATTACACACACACTGCTTATTACACACACACTGCTTATTTCACACACCGCTTATTACACACACGCACACACTGCTTATTACACACACACTGCTTATTACACACAATGCTTATTACACACACTCTGCTTATTACACACACACTGCTTATTACACACACACTGCTTATTACACACACACAGCTTATTACACACACACAGCTTATTACACACACACTGCTTATTACACACACACTGCTTATTACACACACTCTGCTTATTACACACACACTGCTTATTACACACACACACTGCTTATTACACACACACACTGCTTATTACACACACACACTGCTTATTACACACACACTGCTTATTATACACACTGCTTATTATACACACTCTGCTTATTACACACACACTGCTTATTACACACACACACTGCTTATTACACACACACACTGCTTATTACACACACACACTGCTTATTACACACACACTGCTTATTATACACACTGCTTTTTATACACACTCTGCTTATTACACACACACTGCTTATTACACACACACACTGCTTATTACACACACACTGCTTATTACACACACTGCTTATTATACACACTCTGCTTATTACACACACACTGCTTACTACACACACACACTGCTTATTACACACACTCTGCTTATTATACACACTCTGCTTATTACACACACTCTTCTTATTACACACACTCTGCTTATTACACACACACAGCTTATTACACACACACTGCTTATTACACACACTCTGCTTATTACACACACTCTGCTTATTACACACACACTGCTTATTACACACACTCTGCTTATTACACACACACTGCTTATTACACACACTGCTTATTACACACACACACACACACACTGCTTATTACACACACACTGTTTATTACACACACACTGCTTATTACACACACACTGCTTATTTCACACACCGCTTATTACACACACGCACACACTGCTTATTACACACACACTGCTTATTACACACAATGCTTATTACACACACTCTGCTTATTACACACACACTGCTTATTACACACACACTGCTTATTACACACACACTGCTTATTACACACACACTGCTTATTACACACACACACTGCTTATTACACACACACTGCTTATTACACACACACTGCTTATTACACACACACTGCTTATTACACACACTCTGCTTATTACACACACACTGCTTATTACACACAATGCTTATTTCACACACCGCTTATTACACACACGCACACACTGCTTATTACACACACACTGCTTATTACACACAATGCTTATTTCACACACCGCTTATTACACACACGCACACACTGCTTATTACACACACACTGCTTATTACACACACTGCTTATTACACACACACTGCTTATTACACACACACTGCTTATTACACACACACTGCTTATTACACACACGCACACACTGCTTATTACACACACTCTGCTTATTACACACACACTGCTTATTACACACACACTGCTTATTACACACACACACTGCTTATTACACACACACTGCTTATTACACACACACTGCTTATTACACACACACACTGCTTATTACACACACACTGCTTATTACACACACACTGCTTATTACACACACTCTGCTTATTACACACACTCTGCTTATTACACACACACTGCTTATTACACACACACACTGCTTATTACACACACACTGCTTATTACACACACACTGCTTATTACACACACTCTGCTTATTACACACACACACTGCTTATTACACACACACACTGCTTATTACACACACACTGCTTATTACACACACACACACTGCTTATTACACACACACTGCTTATTACACACACTCTGCTTATTACACACACACTGCTTATTTCACACACCGCTTATTACACACACGCACACACTGCTTATTACACACACACTGCTTATTACACACAATGCTTATTACACACACTCTGCTTATTACACACACACTGCTTATTACACACACACTGCTTATTACACACACACTGCTTATTACACACACACACACTGCTTATTACACACACACTGCTTATTACACACACACTGCTTATTACACACACACACTGCTTATTACACACACACTGCTTATTACACACACACTGCTTATTACACACACACACACTGCTTATTACACACACACTGCTTATTACACACACACACACTGCTTATTACACACACACTGCTTATTACACACACTCTGCTTATTACACACACACTGCTTATTTCACACACCGCTTATTACACACACGCACACACTGCTTATTACACACACACTGCTTATTACACACAATGCTTATTACACACACTCTGCTTATTACACACACACTGCTTATTACACACACACTGCTTATTACACACACACTGCTTATTACACACACACACACTGCTTATTACACACACACTGCTTATTACACACACACTGCTTATTACACACACACACTGCTTATTACACACACACTGCTTATTACACACACACTGCTTATTACACACACACACACTGCTTATTACACACACACTGCTTATTACACACACACTGCTTATTACACACACACTGCTTATTACACACACACTGCTTATTACACTGCTTATTACACACACACTGCTTATTACACACACACACTGCTTATTACACACTCTGCTTTTTACACAAACACTGCTTACTACACACACACACACACACACACACACACCGCTTATTACCCACACACACATGCACTGCTTATTACACACACACACACACACGCACAGCTTATTACACACACACGCACTGCTTATTACACACACACCACTTATTACACACACACACACACTGCTTATTACACACACACACTTTTAGCTTATGCTGAAGCTAATGGGGATCCAAATAAAACAAACAAACAAACAAACAAACACTGCTCATTACACACACACACACTGCTTATTACACACACAGGCACACACTGCACACAAACATGGCAAATTTTTAAAATAAAAGGATTACAATGTAAAAGATTATTATTGTGTACATAAAGATATGGTGAATCCGGCTTGTCCCGTAGATGGTCCCGCTTTAACCTCTCTCTCTCACACACACACACACACACACACACACCATTCCTCCATGTAAATAGTGAATCTGCCACTATCCGCGAGCGCAACTAACTTTTAAAGGGAATGTGAGACGAGACTCTGATTAGTTTATTGCACGTTACGCCCAAAACACACGCATTACTCATTAAGAGATTAGAGACGACCCTTTTAGACCAGCGCCGGGAGCGCCGACCATTTCCCCCTCGTTAAATTAGCAAAAGTGGATTGAGACGCTTTGGACCGTGCGCTTAGATCGTTAAAATAGAGCTCTTAATTTTTGTTTTTTGAACATTCAAGCATGAAAACCTATTCTAGTAGAGCCCAAAAAGCACATTAGAACTCCTCTCTAAACACTTCTAACCAATGATGCATAAAGTGTGTGTGTGTGTGTGTCTGTCTCACCACGGTGCAGTTGTTGGAGTACTCCGTGGGGTTGACGACACTGAGCTGGTACAGCATCTTGCAGACGATGATGACGCAGACCCAGACGGTGGAGATACAGGAGGCCATGGCTCGGAAGCGGCCGTAAGGAATGGCGAAGCTCCACAGCACCACCAGCACCAGGTTCATCGCCGACGGCTGAGAACCAGCGGGAAACAAGAAAGTAAACACAAGCGTGAAACACGGACTTATTATCACCTCATAACCAGACGTCTGTTTCTCTGCTGCAGTGACACTACATGCAGTCAAAACTCAAATGAATCATATAATGCAGGACACTATAGTTCATTTATGTAAGTGAGGAGAGCAAAATAAAGTAAACTGTGATATTATACCCAAATATTCTTCATACAGTGACTACAAGTAACATTTATAATAATTTGGGACCAAAAATTATTGACACTTTGAGCTGATCATGTTTTGCTGAAGTGTTTTTTCTTTAATTGCTAATGCGATCTTTTACACCACAGTCTGAACAACATGAAGCATTGCTTGGTAATTGCTTAACCTAAACTGGTATTATCTAATTGTGTAGTTAAATTTAACAGCTGACAGATATTCAACATAATTCATGTGTGAGAGTCTAACAGAAGGATGGACAAAACCAGTGAAATATCAACTGATCTTGGCATATTTTATTACTATTTTCTAAACTATAGCGAATAAACAGTGAGAATGTGAGAAATGTTGAAGGTGTCTGAATAAATGTTGGTTTGACTGTATGTAACTGCAGGTTATGAAACCAACATGATGAAATGGCCTATTATATATGAGAGCGTGCAGACCTCCAGTAGTGCAACCCAGACGACAAAAAAAGCCACGATCTTGACGATGTGCAGCTCCAATACTCTCCAGATGAAGCTCTGGATGTGGGTCAAGGTGTCGGAGAACTTCGTAGACAACACCATTAGTCTGTCCATCACTAGTCCCCACTTGCTGGGTATCGCCTCTGAGAACACAGCGAGAATACACAGTAAAATTAGGGGTGAGTGTCAGTGACCTTATGAGTTTTGAATAGAAATGCACTGATGCATCTGCCAATAATCGGTATTGGCCGATAAAAACAATTATTTTCCCGTCGCCATCGGTCGATTGTTTTTAAAGTCCCCCTGTGGTGAAAATCAAGTTTTTAATGTTAATGTCTATGTGGTGAGTGAAGACCAAACAGTGATGTGTCAATTTACACACACACACACACACACACACACACACACACACACACACACACACACTGAAAGTACTTATACTGTATTTTATTTATTTATCCCCCCCACCCCCACTTGTTTAATACAGAATTTGTTCTAATTTGTTTTGTTTTCTTTTTGAGTGAGAGAGAGAGAGAGAGAGAGATGAGAGAGAGAGAGAGAGAGAGAGAGAGAGATGAGAGAGAGAGGGAGAGAGAGAGAGAGAGGGAGAGAGAGAGGGAGAGAGGGAGAGAGAGAGGGAGAGAGAGAGAGAGAGAGAGAGAGAGGGAGAGAGAAATAACAAATAAATAATAAGAAATAATTTGTTTTGAAATAACAAATGTGATTATTTAATGAGCTCATATTCCCTGAAAGTCACATGTTGGAATATTCAAGGACTGAGGTCCTCTGTTTTTGGTATCAAGAGCCAACATTCGGACTTTAAAAAAGAAATTCTGAATTCTGACATTATAATACTACAGGAAACATGGAATGTAAGAGATTTGTCCACTGGCTGCCCAATTGGATTTAGGGAAATAGTTTTTTCCATCAACGAAATTAAGAGGGTAGACTCAGGGCAGGGAGTCAGGGGGAATGCTGATATGGTATAGAGCACAACTCATAGACTCAATCACAGCTATACAAAACGGAAAAAATAACATCTGGTTAAAAATCCACAAAGACATTGTCTCCACAGACCATCACATATTCTTGTGTGCTATATACCTTCCCCCAGCTGAGTCTCCCTATTATAATGAAGAAACCTTCTCCATCCTGCAGGATGAGATCAGCCATTTCCAGACAAAAGGGAATGTGTTAATGTGTGGCGATCTAAATGCCAGAACTGGAAATGAACCAGACTTTGTCAATACACAGGGAGACAAATATATCACAAACACCAGCCACTCTCTGCCCTCATATCACCTCAGAAACAATTATGACAAGTACACAAACAGAAGTGGGAAAAGCCTCCTAGAGCTCTGTCGATCACTGGGCCTGTATATAGTGAACGGACGTATACGGGGAGACTCTTTTGGTTGTTACACCTTTAATTCTTTCCTGGGTAACAGTACTGTAGATTACTTCATCACAGACATTGACCCAGTGCATCTCGGGGCATTCACAGTCAGTCCTCAAACACCTCTGTCAGACCACTGCAAAATTACACTGTATTTAAGACAAACTCATAGCAATGAATCACACAGACAGCCCTCTCGTTTACTGAAGCTGCAACCACCCTACAAGTGGACAAATAACAGCACAGAAAATTACCAAAATGCAATAGAAAGTCAAACGATCAAATTATTATTGGACAAATTCATAATGAACACATATTCACAAAATAAATTAGGCATAAATCTGGCACTTAGTGACATTATCAAAATATTCAACCAATCAGCATCCATGTGCAATTTGAAAAATAAATCATCAAAAAGGAAACCAAAAAACACCAAAGAAATGTGGTTTGACAGTGAGTGCAAAAATATCCGAACAACAGTACGAAATCTTTCAAATCAAAAACACAGAGATCCTGACAATGAAGAACTCCGCCATCAATATCACGAAGCCCTTAGACTGTACAAACAAACTCTAAGAATAAAAAAGGAAGAACACACAGAACAACTATTTCAAGCAATGGAGGAATCAATAAATACCAGTAACTTTTGGAACAATTGGAACACACTCTATAGACCAAACCAGGAAGAATTGGCCATTCAAAATGGGAACATATGGAGGACACACTTTGAAAATCTGTACAAAACAACTGAAACAAATCCTGCTCGAAATGAACTAAAAACTAAATTAGAAATCCTGAAAGAAAACATTAAAGACAATCAGAACCCCCTGGATTTTCCAATCACAATAAATGAACTTACAGACAGACTTCATGCCTTAAAACCCAACAAGGCATGTGGTATTGATGGAATATTAAATGAAATTATCAAATACACCAACGACAAATTCAAAAACGCAATAATCAAATTATTCAACCTTGTTTTGAGAGTAGGATATTTCCCCGACACCTGGAACCAAGGCCTAATCACACCAATATTTAAACAAGGAGACAAATATGAGCCAAACAATTGCAGAGGCATATGTGTCAATAGCAACCTGGGGAAAATATTCTGTTCGATTATTAATATAAGATTACAGAACTTTCTCAAAACCCACAAAATTCTGGACAAAAGTCAAATTGGATTTCTGCCCAAACACAGAACATCTGACCACATATACACCCTTCACACGATCATTGATAAACATTTATACCAAAATAAATCCAAAGTCTTCGCTTGCTTTATTGACTTTGAGAAGGCTTTTGACTCGATCTGGCACGAAGGACTCTTCCTAAAACTATTGGAAAATGGGATTGGAGGGAAAACATTTGATTTGATCAGCACCATGTATAAAAATAAT
>JAPDVR010000001.1:69530979-69540979 GCA_026230005.1 Gila orcuttii | reverse complement strand
TGTTATAAATAGTATATTTAGTAAGTGTTATAGGTGCATAAATACATTATAAGTGTTTATATTTTAGACATTTTAGAGGGATGGTTTTGGCGGGAAATTGCGTCTCGTCATATCCGTAGATAGAGAAAACAAACGCCAAACAGAGGCAGAGCTCGTAATAAAACAAGAATCAACATAAGCTTGGCTTTTCGGAGATGGCCAGAACTGAGGGATTTGTGACGCGGAGATGATGATGTTTAATACTCAACAGACGAGTACGGTATTTTACTGCGCAGATAAACTGCCATATGCAGCTTCACTGTAAAACATTATCTATTGTGGAGATCATTTCATTATGGTTGTTATAGACCTGTTATAATATACCAATATACTAACCAATAAACAATATACTGTTCTTCCGCAAAATGCATGCAGTTTTATTTTTAACCACTAGTGTAATTTTAAGTTTTTCTCTGAAATGTATCACTGTGGTTGCATTGGTTGTGATTTTACATTAAAGATGCAACAGTTCTGATATGATTTATCTTTATTTTCTACATCACAAACACCAGTTGTTTATCAGGGGTGTGGACTTTTTATATCCACTGTATATCATGCATAATTTACCCTAAACCAAGCACTAATCTTAAAGAGCCCTGTAGTAAGCAGGAACATTGTGATTACATGATTGCACTTTTTTATTATTATGTAAGGAACTGGAAGCTATAGTTTAAAAAAACTGAAAAAACTAACGTCAAATTTTAAAAATGTACCTAAAATGAAAAGACGGTGGAACAATGTGAGCTCCCAGACAAAAAAGCGAATTAAATCAGCTATCGGTCCTCATTAATTTGAACAAATGCATACAAATATCATTCAAAAATAATGTTGTTAAAAACATTTAAAGCGAGACACCCCAGGTGAATAGGGTAAATAAAAAAAACTAAGAAATATCACCATACTTCACCAGTTGATTAATTACATTATTAATTGCAAACATTTTTTGTATTACAAGTTTTCTGAAATGTTATGTTTAAATATGCAAATGAGGCATTTTTTAATTAAATGTGCACTCATTTGCATACATTTCTAGAACAAAAATCTGAACATTGGATGAAGTCAGGTTCAAAACTCTTGTTTCATTTTTTTTATATATATATTAGAGTCAAAGGTTTTTACAGAGGGGAATTTGTATACGTCTAATTATCACTGAAAATACTGTCAGCCAAAAATAAATATTTTTTTTTAGGAATAAAATGTTGTATAAAATCAGGAACATTATATATAAACAAACCGCTCAGTAAGAACCTTCAGAATATAGATAAGAATAAAACTGTAAAATTTGGTGTATGTAAAGCTACTGAAGTGGCGATTTCTGGGTCAATGTGAAGGAAAAAGTCATTTTGAGAAAACGGCCTTTAAAGATATATACTGTAATTGAAATCTACAGACGCAAATAGATAGAAGTGCTCTAAAATATACAGTTAAAAGTGTATTTTGGATGTTTTCTGTCCACTAGTCTGAAAAAAAAACACTTTATGAAAAGCCCACAATCTCAAAATTGACAGATGCATGTCCACATATATGCTAACTCTGACAGCTCTAAATAATTTGGTAAAATAAACGAGTGTAGTATATCTGTATGCATTTGTTCAGTGGTGATGCTCATGCCTGTGGATGGGAGTGACATTCTCCAGATCTGTGATCCTCATGAAGGGCTTGTGGAAGTAGTGAAGCTGTAGAATACAGGCCAAGAGGAAGAAGCCTGGGATCAAGATACTGCTGAAGAGCTCCGATAGTTTAAACGTCTCCAGTCCCATATCAGCCAACCTACAGATGGAGAAACACACGCAGTTATCACATGCATGCCATCAGGATTTAAAGGGGTTATGCAGTATGTAAGGATTTCCAGGTTTTTCTCACTTTTTTATTGCCTATGTGTGAACAGATTGTAACGAAATTTGGCTGCACTTCACTTTACGGCCACCGGTGTCGCTAATAACAAGAGTTTCTGAATTCTACATATAGCCTCTTTAACAAGAAATGTGCCTGAAAATAATAATTTTAATCAATATTTTCTTATCACACACACACACACACCATTTCAAACCCACTGGAATCTCCGTAGAACACAAAAAGAGAAGTTACATAAAAGTTTCACACATTCTTTTGAAGCTTTTTTCCGCACTCATTCAAGTATTCTCCTTTAGAATTCGAATATAATTCCAAATTCTGCTAATATTTAAGAAAGAAATTCGAATTTAGCTTTTCAGCCATTTTGAAAGCCCTACCCCCTAATCTAATGTAATCAATGGTGGGGAACGGGTTAATCATCTGAAACAAAAATAGTAAATAGGTGACCAGGAGACGCACTGCTGTTCAGTGAATCCAGTGAAGTTTCTCCAATATCCTGGGAAGTCCTCAAACTGAAAGGTGTATATAGAGATGAGCACCAGCATTGTGTAAGCCACCACCATCCACCAGAAGCCCTTCAGCAACCTCCTCCAGAGAGAGTAATACACCTGAGAGAGAGAGAGAGAGAGAGAGAGAGAGAGAGAGAGAGAGAGAGAGAGAGAGAGAGAGAGAGAGAGAGAGAGAGAGAGAGAGAGAGCACATTGGGATCAGGAAACTAAAGCACAAAGTAAATTACAATTCTATCAAACTTTGAAATCAAAGAGTGTGAGAGACACAAAGCAGAGACGGATCATGAGCAAGTAAAGGGTGTGTGTGTGTTTGTGTGTGTGTTTGTGTGTGTGTGTGTGATCCTGAGCAAGTACAGGCTGAGTGAACACAGCCTAGCCATCGAGATCGGCAGACACAGAAAGAGCTGTTTACCCCGAGAGCAAAGAGAGTGTGTGTGTGTGTGTGTGTGTGTGTGTGTGTGTGTGTGTGTGTGTGTGTGTGTGTGTGTGTGTGTGTGTGTGATCCTGAGCAAGTACAGGCTGAGTGAACACAGCCTAGCCATCGAGATCGGCAGACACAGAAAGAGCTGTTTACCCCGAGAGCAAAGAGAGTGTGTGTGTGTGTGTGTGTGTGTGTGTGTGTGTGTGTGTGTGTGTGTGATCCTGAGCAAGTACAGGCTGAGTGAACACAGCCTAGCCATGGAGATCGGCAGACACAGAAAGAGCTGTTTACCCCGAGAGCAAAGAGAGTGTGTGTGTGTGTGTGTGTGTGTGTGTGTAATATGTACAGTCATGCCAATAAAGCAATTTGAATTTGAAGAGAGAGAGAGAGAGAGATGACAATTTAAAATAACTGTTTCCTATGTGAATATATAGTAAAGTGTAATTTATTCCTGTGATCAAAGCTGAATTTTCAGCATCATTACTCCAGTCAGTGTCACATGATCCTTCAGAAATCAGTATAATATGATGATTTGATGCACAAGAAACATTTATGATTATTATCAATGTTGAAAACAGTTGTGTACCTTTTTGTTTAGGATTATTTGATGAATAAAAAAGTTCAAAACAACAGCATTTATTTGAAATAGAATCTTTTGTAACATTATAAATGTCTTTACTGTCACTTTTGATCAATTTAATTCATCCTTGATGAATAAAAGTATTGATTTCTTCTATTTATTTCCCCCAAAGAATAAAATAAAAATTCTTACTGACCCCAAACTTTTGAACGGTAGTGTTTAATGTTACAAAAGCTTTCCATTTCAAATAAATGCTTTCTATTCATCAAAGAATCCTGATATAAAAATGTAAATACTGTTTTCAACATTGATAATAATCATAAATGTTTCTTGATCATCAAATCATCATATTATACTGATTTCTGAAGGATCATGTGACACTGAAGACTGGAGTAATGATGCTGAAAATTCAGCTTTGATCACAGGAATAAATTACACTTTACTATATATTCACATAGAAAACAGCTGTTTTACATTATAATATTTCACAATATTACTTTTTTTTTTTTATCAAATAAATGCAGCCTTGGTGAGCAGAAGAGACTTCTTTTAAACACATTAAAAATCATACCGATCCCAAACTTCTGACTGGTAGTGTGTATATATGCTAATAGTAATAAGTAGTGTGTGTGTGTGCTGGTAAAGTGTACCTGATACAGGCACATGCAGAGCAGAAAGAGGAGCATGTAGACGATCTTGTAGGCCACGAGCTTTCCTGCGAAGCTGACCATGATGAACATGCCTCCACACACGTAGATCCAGTATTTAGCGTACAGACTCATCACCTGACCCCCCAACACCTTTAAAATCGACTCGTTTCGGCCCGTGCTCTCTGAAAGAGGAAAACAGAGACTCTCAAACTTCCCTGTCTGTGGTAAAATGCTAAATCACATAAAGAATGAACAAAATAAGAAGAGAAAAAGCTGCATCTCAGACAGAGCACGAATACTAAACTGAGCTCTCGTTCGTGTCTTCGTGAACTTGAGCGGCCAAATTCACACACAATTATGAAAAAAAATAGCACGTATTCTAGTAAACATAGTCGGTTATGTATTAAAGGGATAGTTCATCCAAAAATGTAAATTCTGTCAGTATTTACTCTCCCTCATGTTGTTCAGCCCCGTAATCTTCGTAACACGAATTAAGATATTTTTGATTAAATCTGAGAGCTGGATCACTCCTTCATAGGCTTCTAAGGGATTGAAACTTGTTCCCCGAAAAGTTATTAAAGACATCGTTAAAATAGTCCAAGTGACTACAGTGGCTCAATCTTAAGTTTATCAAGCGACGAAAATACTTTTTGTGCGCAAAAACAAACAAAAATAACGACTTTATTTCAACTATTCATTTCCTTCTCTGTTGGCCTCGAGTCAGTTAGCGTAGTGTGATTGCGTAGAGTTACGTCACACGTAGGCTCACTATTGGCCGACGCTGGTCATGTGTGTGATGCGTGTGATGTACAACAACAGAAGCTCTACGCTGTTACACTAGTGAACTCGAGGCCCACAGAGAAGGAAATGAATAGTTAAAAATAAAGTTGTTCTTTTTGCGCACAAAGCATTCTCGTCGCTTGATAAACTTAAGATTGAGCCACTGTAGTCACTTGGACTATTTTAACGATGTCTTTAATAACTTTTCGGGGAACAAGTTTCAATCCCTTAGAAGCCTATGGAGGAGTGATCCAGCTCTCAGATTTAATAAAAAATATCTTAATTTGTGTTCTGAAGATGAACGAAGGTCTTACGGGGTTGAACAACATGAGGGAGAGTAAATACTGACAGAATTTACATTTTTGGGTGAACTATCCCTTTAAGTGAACGTAAACAGTTACGTGGGTTTCATGTGTGTTGGTATATTAGATCTGTGCATTTGTTCTTAAAGTGACAGCAGCCTAATATTCCTCCGGCTGTCTGTGTTTATAATGTTAATCAAACAACAAAAGACAAAGAAAAAAATCCCTCACTGCTCTTGGCTGAATAACTTTAATAATGATGTTTAATTTATAGAGTGAAGACTAGGCAGTGTTATTCTACATTTGCTTACTTTATTAAATGTTTGTACCTGATGAGTAAATGGGAAATAAATGGGAAGAATAGGTGAGGTGGAGCAGGCTGAGAATTATGAATGCTTTAATAATAATGACTAATAGAAAGATGAATGTTATGCTCTTAAACACCATGGCTTTGTGGTTAGCACACTTGTTGAGTTTGTGTTCATGTCGTGTTGTCATGTCTAGGCATGAAACAGCTTCACAATCAGTCTTTTCAATTACCATTTCTCTTACAATCATTCAGATTATCATAGAAATACTGGGATAAAAGTTTACAGTTCCGATATAAACACTGATGTCTATGGTAGCGATCAAATAAGAGCAAATCACTTTTTTGAAAGTAACATGCTTTGAATAAAGATTGTATCAATTACATCATTACACCAGTAGGTGGCGACAAGTGACTGTTAACAAAAATGTGTTTGTCATTGAATCATTCATTCAAAAGATTCGTTCAAAAATTCTGATTCATCCAGTAATGAGAGTCTTTATAAGCGAGTCATTGAATCATTTATTCAACCCGATTGTTTTTAAATAAGTAATTCAAATGATTTTTTTTTTTAATAGACTTCAGCAATGCACATTTTGGCAGAACCTCTAGTAAACTACATGTTATTTGGTTTAGTTGTCTACCCGTGGGAGAATTATGATCTCTGTTTGAAACAAAAACATCATAATTCTCAATTTTTCCAGAATCGTGCACTCTCAAACGCAGATAATGATATTGCCGCTTGAGATCCTGTGTTCCCGCTCACCTCCAGTCGTGACCTCCTGCAACGGGACACTCATTCTCTTCTTTCTGCTGAACGTTTCTTTCACAGACTGTCTCAGCAGAAGCCAGAATGTTAATGTGAACAGTAGCTGAGAATAAAGAGAGAGAGAGAGAGTGTGAAGCAATATTTACACTTTCCTCACGGTGTATTGAGTAACATCATGAGGATTATGACTGAGCATGTGGTTGGATTGTGTAAAAATGAAGCAAGTGACTACAAGTTTTCCTACATTTCTCAGAATCTTCCAGGTTTATTGCAGCCATCTGTATCCCAATACATAAAGCCATTTATCATACAGAAACTTAACTGGAAGCAGTTATATGCATCCTGTTACCATTTACATTACAGTCAATCATCTTAAAGAGTTCAAATCCTCCACATTCAATATCATTTATTTTCCGACTGTATCAGAGGTAAATTTAGAAATCGTGGGTCGTTCGTGCAGAGACTCTTCTCATGTGTTTGCATGATGCATTTAAAAGGTAATGGCCAAATGTATCTTTACAAAAGTTGCAGATGAAATATAACATGGATAGCATTGAATAAATATATTTTTATCAGGTTAGATACTGATTATTAAATCACAAACCCCTTTATCTAAACCTCTATACTTAACGTCGGTCTCGCACATCCGCCATGTTTGTAGTTTTTTAACACTTTTTATTCATGTTTGTAGTTCTAATCGAATCCTTATCCAAGGCGCAATGCATTGTGGGCAATATTAGCCGTTAGAGTGTAGCCTACACGGATCTTCACAGATTTTCCGGGTATCTTTGGAATACGCATTTCTACATGCGATGATTTGGGAAAATTTCTAATTTCAAATACCATTTAGAACGGATAGTATGCGAATTGGGATCTTAAAGGACCATTCCAGGTTCAATGCATGTTAACCTCGACAGCATTTATGGCATATTGTTGAATATCCACAAAGAACAACTTTGACTGATTGCTTGTATTCTAAAATGAAAAAATACAATGGAAGTGAATGGGGCCGGTTTATTGGAGGGTTTAAAATGCAGAAATTCGAAGCTTATGATTTTATAAAATCTCTAACAATAATTCTTACATTAAAAGTTGCTTAATATTCGAGCTGCAAAGTTATTTTTCAAATGTAGTCTTTTAAAAAGTGCTTAAATGCTTCCAATACTCATTTCCCGCAGAATACACACACGATACCAGCGTCTCTCTCTCTCACACACACCCGCCTCTCCTCACTCACTCCTTTCATTTGCTCTAGATGAATATTGTTGGTGTTACAGGGCTTTTTTTTAAGTTAAAAAAAAAAAACTCATTTACTCAATTTTACTCATTCCTGCAGATTTTGTGCTCAAACCCAAAAGTGCGGCACATAAAGCCGCCTCTCAGAACGAAATTGAGCTCTTTATCGCTGTTTTTGCGCTTAAACAGTCAAATACACAAAATTATGTCAAAATACCGGTCTTGACGAGCATTCACGTAAACACAGTCAGTTCAGTTTTAAGTGAACATAAACAGTTGAGAAATAACACGCATGTGTAACAGTATAATGGATCCGTGCGTCAGGTCTTAAAGTGACAGCGGCCTAATAAACCTGCTGCCAAATTATGAGATAATATTAAGAATATCTATATGTAGCAGTTTTTCCCCATGGTATGAATGTCAAAATTGTGGCCAGTGAAAATGCTGAGTGGCTAGTAGCGTTGGAAAACCACTAGCCACAGCGGCTGGTGAGGAAAAAAGTTAATATCAAGCCCTGGTGGTAATCAACATTATGCCACAAACACTTCTACTGAACCCAGAGTTATTATTATTTTATATCAACTTTATATGCCAGTATTATATGATAATGGCAGGCATACTAAAGTCCATTTGCCAGCGCTTCTCTGTCCTCACCATGGCTCCCAGGCGCAGACAGGGGTAATGCGCTCGACCCAGGCCCAGCTGGCGCAGGCTCATGGTGCCGATGTGCTGGGGAAGCTCGGTCTCCAGATCCATGGCCCACACATACTGAAGCCCACAGAGACCCAGGCCATACAGAAGAATAAAGGGAGAGCAGAGAGCAGCGAAGTGTTGCCGTGCCCGAAGCATCCAGATCAGACACGACCACAGCAGCAGCACAAACGTCAGCCAGCTGTGGTACATTATACTCCACACCTGCAGACCACAAAACACGTACATTCATGCTTTTTCCAGATGCTTTTATCCAAAGAGACGTACATTGCATTTATCAGTTCTTGCTTTCCCAGGGAATCGAACCCGTGACCTTGACGTTGCACACGCCAATACTCTACTGTTTGAGCTACAGGAAAGCGGTGTTAACACAGGGACATACTACAAGGTCATCTTTAGATTGAACAGAATTGAAATGGGAGAAAATTAACGTGTGTGTGTGTGTGTGTGGGGCTTGGCGGTTTGGTCAAAATGGGTCCAAATAAAGGCCCTGATAAACTCACAGCAAAGCTCTCTTTCGTTCTTCGCTTAGGAGTAAACAGAAGTTTGAAATATACACTGGAAAAAAAAATGCTTTTCTTACTTACGTTTTCAGTCCAAATATTTAAATCAAGATGCATTTACTAGATGAGTAAAATGCCATAAGATATTATGTCTTGTTTTCCGGGGGAATTAATCAAAATGAAGTGAGTTGATGCTTAAAAAAAGCAAAATTATCTGCCAATGGGGTGAGAAAAATAATCTTAATTCAAACAGAAACAAGATTATTTTTCTTACTCCTTTGGCAGGTCAAACTCACTTAATTTTTATTTATTACCCCAGAAAACAAGACTTAATATCTTTTGTCATTTTACTAATGCATCTAAATTTAAGAAATGTTTGATATTTGGACTGGAAACAAGACAAAAATACAAAGAAAAGCATTTTTTTGCAGTGTAAATAAGCGGCGGATTACTTTTAGCGAACATCCCGACGCCGTCCACACTGATGAGAGCGACGTTCACATGAATATGTAAATATGTGCTGCACGCTTTCCTCTCAATAACTAAATAAATTCAAAGCAAAAATGTCAGCGGTGAGAAAACAGGCGTTCAGAAAGATCTGATCAGAGATGTGGAGATGTTTGAGCCGGCTCTGAGATTCAGCACTACAGTAAAGCCACGCTGATTTATACAGCACTTTATACAGTAGATTTAAATCAAGCATTAAAAGCATTTAGATGAAATGTTAGAAAACAGTGTCAGTGTCTCTTTCAACTAGAAATACAACTACTATATAAAGCGTCTCTCCAGTGTGTTCATGTTTTTACTGTCATGTCGTCTCAGAGAGTGATTCCTTAATTTTGTGTTAACCGCGCATGCGCAACATCCCATATGTTCTGTACCGGAAACAAAAATGATTAGTTCATCTCCCTCGAGACTTTCTGGTTCGAGTCGTTCGTTCTTTTGTCACGTGACCGCTGGTATCTCGCTACAAATACAACATTATTGGATGGATGGATGGATGGATGGATGGATGGATGGATAGATAGATGGATAGATAGATGATGGATAGATGGATAGATAGATGGATGGATGGATAGATGGATCGATGGATAGTTGATGGATGGATAGATAGTTAGATGGATGATGATAGATTGATAGATAGATAGATAGACAGAAAGATAGATAGATAGATGGATGGATGATGATAGATTGATAGATAGATAGATAGATAGATAGATAGATAGATAGATAGAAAGATAGATATATAGTTAGATGGATGGATGATGATAGATTGATAGATAAATAGATAGATAGATAGATAGATAGATAGATGGATGGATGATGGATGGATCGATAG
>JAPDVR010000001.1:69470979-69525979 GCA_026230005.1 Gila orcuttii | reverse complement strand
TTACATCCCTCAGGCCAAACAGTCTGGAGGAAAGCAAAGAAAACACATTAAATGCTCCATGTTCTGAAGAAAATGTCAGTCTCAGAGATATTCTGGATCCTAAATATGACCAAATTCACTTTTTAAGGAAAGTCAGTTCATTCGGTGGCCTTATGTGTGCCTTGAAATGCAATGTAAGTCGCTTTGGATAAAAGCGTCAGCCAAATGCATAAATGTACATGTAAATGTCAGCTATGTGAGGCATGCAGGACCAACAAAAAAACAAAGAAAACACATTAAATGCTCCATGTTCTGAAGAAAATGTCAGCCAACTCCTGTCTACTTGAATGGGGAAATACTGGAATCTCAAAAACTGCTTATCAAATAACTAATTCCAGAGCAGCAACAAAATCTGAGATTAATATTAATTAGCATTTCAGGCTGGTTTAGCAAATGCAGATACACATCGAGGGCTCGAGTCTCAGTGCGTCACGCAAGGAAACAGCACCTTCCCCTCCCCAGCCTGAGGCTCTCGCATTTACATCACACACACACACACACACACACACACACACACACACACACACTAAAAACTGCACGGTAAGGTGAGGAACTGGAAAAACTAAAAAGTGAGAGACTCTTTATTCTTCAGGTATGGTCCTCCATAAACTTGATGTACTAAAATAACTAAAACTGACAAAATAACACAATTTTTTTTTATAAAACTTTCACAAAAATGTATATGAAAAAATAAACATTTCAAAATAAAAACTAATTCAAAATATAAAATTTATAAAATATTAGCATCTCAATTATACAAAAATGACACTTCACAGATGTCCATGAGAGGCATGCTGTTACTGCTGTTGTGATGTTCATCATCCTGAACATGCTAATCTAAATATCCTGAACATGCTAATCTAATTATGTTACAATTAAAACGTAAATGTTCTTGAAGGTGCAGTAAGTGATTTCTGAGAAGTGCTGTTGATATTTGAAATCACCAAAACAAACACACACCTACCCAAAAGGATCAAACCCCTATTGTATTAGCTCCATCCCCAAATTTACAAACACACTTTTGTACATTTAATTTTATTTTATATTTAACAAAATTATTACAACATTATTTTCCTGTTATCTCTGTAAAGCTGCTTTGAAACACTCTGTATTGTAAAAAGCGCTATATAAATAAAGGTGACTTGACCCCTCCCCCCTCATGAGTGGACACGCTCCCTAATGCTGATTGGCTCACTCTCTCCTCCCCCATCATGAGTGTACACGCCCCCTACTGCTGATTGGCTCACTCTCTCCTCCCCCCTCATGAGTGGACACACCCCCTACTGCTGATTGGCTCACTCTCTCCTCCCCCATCATGAGTGGACACGCCCCCTACTGCTGATTGGCTCACTCTCTCCTCCCCCATCATGAGTGGACACATCCCCTACTGCTGATTGGCTCACTCTCTCCTCCCCCCTCATGAGTGGACACACCCCCTAATGCTGATTGGCTCACTCTCTTCTCCCCCCTCATGAGTGGACACACCCCCTACTGCTGATTGGCTCACTCTCTCCTCCCCCGTCATGAGTGGACACACCCCCTACTGCTGATTGGCTCACTATCTCCTCCCCCATCATGAGTGGACACACCCCCTACTGCTGATTGGCTCACTCTCTCCTCCCCCCTCATGAGTGGACACATCCCCTACTGCTGATTGGCTCACTATCTCCTCCCCCATCATGAGTGGACACACCCCCTACTGCTGATTGGCTCACTCTCTCCTCCCCCCTCATGAGTGGACACACCCCCTACTGCTGATTGGCTCACTCTCTCCTTCCCCCTCATGAGTGGACACACCCCCTACTGCTGATTGGCTCAAATACTGAAAAAAATACTGCTGATTGCTGAAAATCTAATTTTCAAAATATGAAAAAATCTAATTTTCAAAATATGAAAAAATCTAATTTTCAAAATATTAAAAAATATTAGTATCTCAATGTTCCCATCTTCTTCCATCTAACCCTATTCTTTAAAGCACATTAGAGAACAATGTAAATGCCACAGTATATGAATATGGTAAATTTACAATTACAATTACAATGTTGATCCAGGAAATGGTGTCAGTGTTTTCCTACTTTTTTAAAATCTCGGTAACCAGTCTCATCAGCTAACAGGAATGTTGTTCCAGGACAAACAAGAATGTTGATCTACATTTACATTTAGTCATTTAGCAGACACCTTTGTCCACTAAAGCAAGCAAGTCATCATGAAGAGGCAAAAACAGCGCAAGAAGTGCTTAAAATACAAAGCTCAGGCATTGCTTAGAGTAGCATAAGCCAGACAAGGGAGAGTACACAACTAGGTACACTAACTGGCTGAAATGAGATGAATCCAGAAATAACAGGGCGTTGAAAGTGATTATAAACGTGCATGAAGAGCAGTACCTGGCCCACAGGCCCGCTGGAGAGAACATCTCCTGTGCGAACGAGCTCTGATACAGGTAAAGACACACCAGGTGTCCGCCAGTGAAGAAGGCCACCATCACACACAGTGTGTTAAACCCCAGATGGCTGATGGGAAAGTGGCACGCCCACCATGTGCACACGCCGATAAACAGGAGGAAGTAGAAGGCAGAGAACGCAGAGGGTAAAGTGATTCCTGGAGAGAGAAAGACATTCAATACGTAAACTTTAAGATGCAGGAAGTGCATGAATTCAAACTAGGGCTGTGAATCGATTAATCACATCCAAAATAGAGGTTTGTGTTTACATAATATATGTGTTTAATTATTTTGTATATAAAAAATACACACACATGCATGTGTATATTTATGAAAAAATAGTTTTTATATATCAAATATCAATTATATATACATATATATACATGCAAATACTTCTTAAATATATACATGCATGTGTGTATTTATATATACAAAATTAAACACATATATTATGTAAACACAAACCTTTATTTGGATGCGATTAATCGTTTCAGAAACCTAATTTCAAACGCTTCTAGCGTAAAAATGCTTGATGTCATCTATGGGCAGTATTAGCCAAAAAGTATGTAAAAAAAATCCACCATTTGGCATACTATTTTCAAAATATTATATAATTTCTAGTCACACATACTATTTAGAATGGATTGATCACAAAAAATTTACTCAATTTGTACCTTAAATTTTGTTGCTTCCATTTAATCTCTAATTCTAATATTCAATTAAATTCAATTCAAATTGATTTGTATAGCGCTTTTCACAATACATATTGTTTCAAAGCAGCTTTACAGAAATATAATATCTTGTTTATAATCAGGGTTGATATTAACGTTTTTCCTCACCAGCCGCTGTTGCTAGTAGTTTTCCAACGTTACCAGCCACTCAGCATTTTCACTGGCTATAATTTTGACATCCATACCATGGGGAAAAACTGCCATATACAGTAGATATTTTTAATATTATCTCATAATTTCTGCTGTCACTTTAAGACCTGACGCACGGATCCATTATATTGTTACACATGCGTGTTATTTCTCAACTGTTTATGTTCACTTAAAACAGAACTGACTGTGTTTTTCAGTATTGATATGCATATTATACTTAGTTTATTATTTCAGATGCCTTTTTAAAAGACTACAATTGAAAATAGTATTGTATATACAATTCAACCGCCACAGTGTCTAGCAGGAGTGACTGCGTTACACGCCACTGCTGAAATACACACATGTTTGGCGTGTGTTAATGTCAAGCCCTGTTTATATAGTACTGCTTATGTAAAGTGTGTTTTCTGTGCTCGTACCAGCCAGTGCCAAAAGTGTGACGGCCAGGATTCGGCCCATGTTCCCGAGGAAGCGCTGAGCCGCGGCTCGCAGACGGGCTGCTAAATGAGCCGCTGCGCTACTCGAGTGAGGACTCTCCTCATCCTCAGTGTCACTGCAGGACATGCCCTCGTCATCTCGCTCTACATCCTCATCCTCGTCCTCCGTTTCGTCCTCCTGAAAAGAAGAGGACAGAGACTTAATCACAGGAATTGGCCGTTCGCAAAGACCCGCCCCCTTTAGTTACTGTTGCTATGTCCGACAAGCCACGCCTCTCTCTCACGCCACACCATGTTCTCACGCGGTGAAAAATACAATCAAAAAATACAAAAAAAAATGTTGTTTTTCAAGTTCAAATCCTCTCCTCACTGTTTTGTCCGACAAAAATGGCGGATTATGATTGGTCAGTTTGTCTGTCAATCAAACTCCCTGCGAAGGGTCAATTAGGAGGGAAAAATAGGTGTCCAAATGAGGTCCAGCTCCTCCTATCTAGATGTAAAACAAGTTGGGGATAAAGGGTTATGTTTAGTGATAAGGTTATATGGGCTAGGGAGTGGTTGGACTGTCTAGCTCCACCCATATACTTCAAGAGAAATCGAAGAACGAACTGGAGTGACATCAAAATCAGGCCAAAACGAAGCATGAAAACACTGGAGAGACGTTTTATATAGTAGAAACTGAAGTTATATTGTAATTGAAAGAGACAATGGTACTGTTTTTTCATGTTTAATACTGTAAAGCTGCTGCTTTAAATCCATCAATTGTAAGTCTGTATAAATAGACGTCACGTGGCTTTACTGTAGCGCTGAATCGCAGAGCCTGTTTAAACATTTCCACATCTCTGTGATCAGATGCTTTCTGAACGCCTGTTTTCTCACCGCTGAGTTTATTTTGTTATTAAAGGGGTGGTAAAACGCATTTTTTCGAGGGCTTGATTGTGTTTGTGGGGTAACGTGTTCATGCTTCGTTTTTAAAAAAATTGCATTATTTTTTATATATTTTACCTTTATTCAACACTGCTCTGTCCCTCCTTGTAAAAACGGTCTGATGTTTTCCTGGTTCTATGAAGCCAGTCCCTCAAAACTACGCAATGGGCTCAGCTTGGTTAGCTGGCCCAGTGTGTTGTGATTCGCTAACCGCCTAGTGCACTTTTTCCGGAAACGTCACGCCCCTTACCTTTACCGGTACTTTGAGCTTTGGTGTATTATAAACAATGGCGTCAATAAAACCAATTGGACCCGGGGAAACGTTAGTGAAGATGATCAAGCAGAACCTGTTCAAGAACGGCTGTTAAACAATGTTTCAGAAAGAAACTCTTGTTTTTTGTTGTTCTCTCATTACTTTTTAGATACGTTATTTAATTGTACTAATTATTATAGAATTACAAAAAATAAGCTTCATAAACAAGAATTTCATATAATCGTTCTAACAAATTATACTACAGTCCTCAAAGGGATTTTTTTGAGTAAAGACTGCAGATCTATAGTGATCGTTTCTGACTGTATGCCACCGTTACTTCTGTATTTTTAGAATGATTGTAGACAAATATCTGTCGACAGAACTATTAACCCAAAACGAACACTAAACATTGGCTGACACAACGGAGCTTACTGTTAAAATTACAACATAGAAGAAAAAGTTTGATTATTCCTTAAAAAATATTTTTTTGATCATTTATTATTATTAGTAATAGTAGTATTAAATTGAGATATCTAAATTCTACTGTACAACAGTAATATATTATCAAGTTAAACCAAACTTTTATTTTGACGGGTTGTGGTGAAGAGCTTTGAGTTTCCGTGCATTAATGATGTAACGATAAAATGATGTTTTTCTTAAATGAAATGCTGATGAACTTGACTCTGGAAATGCATTCATGTTCTCATTATAGTGAGACTGCAGAGCTGAAAAACACCGCGAGCTTCACGCGTGCTTCAGTTTGTGTATGTGTGTGTGTGTGTGTTCGTATTTAAATAGTCTCACGCACAGATGTGTTCTCACTTCTCAGGTAATGAAATTTGGCACCGATGTAATTTGGTCAGTGGAATTAAAAGTACCGAGTTCATTACCCAACCCAAATCACGACACATGAAAGTGCACAATCCCAAACTCTTTCCTAGCTAGCATCTCCTGACTGTGCCTGGGTTCTCCCAAGGTTGTTTTTCCTCCATTTCTGTCACCCGATAGAGTTTGGGTTCTTTGCCACTGTCGCCTCCAGAAATATTATTGATTTGACTGCACTGACACTATCGGATGAGAACAAAACCTGAACTGAATTGAGCTGAATAAGTAATGACCCATTCAAAAGTAGCTTTGTATTGTGAGAACGTAACATATTCTGCAAGCAACGAATGTAATATATTTTGTTTTATTTTTATCGTCTGCCATTTACAGCTGAATTTGAACTCGCCTCATATTTGATGAAGTTTGCATCATTAATTCTGTTACTTTCCTGTTTATTATTGTGAAGCTGCTTTGAAACCATTTCTATTGTATAAAGCTCTGTAAAATTAAAAGGTTTTGATGTGAAAGGCAGCAGACGATAAAAATAAAAGGGAAAGATGCATGAAATTTACATTTAGTCAAGAGTTTTAAGAGCGTTACATAAAGTCAGCCAATCAGATTTAAGCTTGTCATATTATTCCGGCTTCCCGTGTGTGTGTGTGTATGAGTCCATCCTTAAAGGGATAGTTCACCCAAAAATGTAAATTCTGTCAGTATTTACTCTCCCTCATGTTGTTCAACCCCGTAAGACCTTCGTTCATCTTCAGAACACAAATTAAGATATTTTTGATTAAATCTGAGAGCTGGATCACTCCTCCATAGGCTTCTAAGGGATTGAAACTTGTTCCCCGAAAAGTTATTAAAGACATCGTTAAAATAGTCCAAGTGACTACAGTGGCTCAATCTTAAGTTTATCAAGCGACGAAAATACTTTTTGTGCGCAAAAAATCTATAAAAAACGACTTTATTTCAACTATTCATTTCCTTCTCTGTGAGCCTCGAGTGAGTTCACTAGTGTAACAGCGCAGCGCTTCTGTTGTTGTACGTCACACGCATCACACACATGACCAGCGTCAGCCAATAGTGAGCCTACGTGTGACGTAACTCTACGCAATCACACTATGCAATCACACTACGCTAACTGACTAGAGGCCAACAGAGAAGGAAATGAATAGTTGAAATAAAGTCGTTATTTTTGTTTTTTTGCGCACAAAAAGTATTCTCGTCGCTTGATAAACTTAAGATTGAGCCACTGTAGTCACTTGGACCATTTTAACGATGTCTTTAATAACTTTTCGGGGAACAAGTTTCAATCCCTTAGAAGCCTATGGAGGAGTGATCCAGCTCTCAGATTTAATCAAAAATATCTTAATTCGTGTTCTGAAGATGAACGAAGGTCTTACGGGGTTGAACAACATGAGGGAAAGTAATTACTGACAGAATTTTCATTTTTGGGTGAACTATCCCTTTAAACATTGGGGACAGCTGCATAAACATAACCGATAAGCTAAGAACCAGTCTGACCAACAAGCAATAAGTTAGGGCTAATCAGTTTATACTTTTTGGATTCAAATGAGACCTAGCTTTTTACATAACTGACTTTAAAAAGTGATGACCAGTCTTAAATAATTAGATTAGGCTAGTCTAAGCAGTGTTAAATGCACACAATGTAAAAAGTCTAATTTTGCATGACTAACTTTGCTTTCCCATCTGTTAATTTTGCTGATCTTTTGACCCTGAATATGAAACCTGTGTTAGTCTCTTTCAAGGGCACAGGAAGGTTAGATTCCAGTGTTTGAGGCTTTTCAGCCCTGTGTCCTATCAGTGTCCTATCAGTGTTTGGGGTCGTCCCTCATGTGACTCTATTAACACCGTCTCCGTCACTAAACACTGAGCCTCAATAAGGCATCAGCTGCCCTCTGGAAGGATCCATGTAATGAATCTTCAGGCCAATCTAAACCCTAATTAGTGAGTTGAATATACAGGTCCTTCTCAAAAAATTAGCATATTGTGATAAAGTTCATTATTTTCCATAATGTAATGATAAAAATTTAACTTTCATATATTTTAGATTCATTGCACACCAACTGAAATATTTCAGGTCTTTTATTGTTTTAATACTGATGATTTTGGCATACAGCTCATGAAAACCCAAAATTCCTATCTCAAAAAATTAGCATATTTCATCCGACCAATAAAAGAAGTGTTTTTAATACAAAAAAAGTCAACCTTCAAATAATTATGTTCAGTTATGCACTCAATACTTGGTCGGGAATCCTTTTGCAGAAATGACTGCTTCAATGCGGCGTGGCATGGAGGCAATCGGCCTGTGGCACTGCTGAGGTGTTATGGAGGCCCAGGATGCTTCGATAGCGGCCTTAACCTCATCCAGAGTGTTGGGTCTTGCGTCTCTCAACTTTCTCTTCACAATATCCCACAGATTCTCTATGGGATTCAGGTCAGGAGAGTTGGCAGGCCAATTGAGCACAGTAATACCATGGTCAGTAAACCATTTACCAGTGGTTTTGGCACTGTGAGCAGGTGCCAGGTCGTGCTGAAAAATGAAATCTTCATCTCCATAAAGCTTTTCAGCAGATGGAAGCATGAAGTGCTCCAAAATCTCCTGATAGCTAGCTGCATTGACCCTGCCCTTGATAAAACACAGTGGACCAACACCAGCAGCTGACATGGCACCCCAGACCATCACTGACTGTGGGTACTTGACACTGGACTTCAGGCATTTTGGCATTTCCTTCTCCCCTGTCTTCCTCCAGACTCTGGCACCTTGATTTCCGAATGACATGCAAAATTTGCTTTCATCCGAAAAAAGTACTTTGGACCACTGAGCAACAGTCCAGTGCTGCTTCTCTGTAGCCCAGGTCAGGCGCTTCTGCCGCTGTTTCTGGTTCAAAAGTGGCTTGACCTGGGGAATGTGGCACCTGTAGCCCATTTCCTGCACACGCCTGTGCACGGTGGCTCTGGATGTTTCTACTCCAGACTCAGTCCACTGCTTCCGCAGGTCCCCCAAGGTCTGGAATCGGTCCTTCTCCACAATCTTCCTCAGGGTCCGGTCACCTCTTCTCGTTGTGCAGCGTTTTTTGCCACACTTTTTCCTTCCCACAGACTTCCCACTGAGGTGCCTTGATACAGCACTCTGGGAACAGCCTATTTGTTCAGAAATTTCTTTCTGTGTCTTACCCTCTTGCTTGAGGGTGTCAATGATGGCCTTCTGGACAGCAGTCAGGTCGGCAGTCTTACCCATGATTGCGGTTTTGAGTAATGAAACAGGGTGGGAGTTTTTAAAAGCCTCAGGAATCTTTTGCAGCTGTTTAGAGTTAATTAGTTGATTCAGATGATTAGGTTAATAGCTCGTTTAGAGAACCTTTTCATGATATGCTAATTTTTTAAAATAGGAATTTTGGGTTTTCATGAGCTGTATGCCAAAATCATCAGTATTAAAACAATAAAACACCTGAAATATTTCAGTTGGTGTGCAATGAATCTAAAATATATGAAAGTTTAATTTTTATCATTACATTATGGAAAATAATTAAGTTTATCACAATATGCTAATTTTTTTAGAAGGACCTGTACACTCTCAGGGAAGAAAAAAAAGTGCTAAAATGTTGACCTTTAGTAGGAAAGTTTCAAACTCAAAAAACGAATTTGGTTTTGGCATAATTTAGTTTGAACACACCAGCTTGTTTATGCGTTGATAAGGTACAGAGTTGTCTCTATAAGAGTACTGATCCCAGTGACAACTTACAAATGTTTTGTACATGTGACAAAATGTGCCAAGTGCAATATTTGCTTTGCATAAAAGCATCTGCTAAATGCATAAACGCTTATTTTTTTACTTTTATTAATTTTGAATAAAATATATTGTATAATTCTTATGGAAAACAATCATTTACAGATGTTGTTAGTCATTTTTGTCTAAAAGTACATTGTATTTGTGTGATTCCACAACACATTGGTCAACATTACATTGTTTTAATTGTGCTTTATAAATAAATAAAATGAAATTTAAATCAGTGTCACGATTTGGTTGTTTCATGTTCCTGTTTCATGTCTGTCATGTGATCCCCTCTTCAAGTCATGTGATCCTGCCATGTGTGATGTGTCATGTTGTCATTGGTTCATTGTTCACAGGCGTCCCTTGTCTTGTCATTAGTCTTGTGTGTATCTTAGCCCTCATGCTTGTCATGTGTCTTGGTCAAGTTTTGTTTCACTGTAACCACGGTTGGTAAGCATCACGGCCATGTTCATGTTTTTGAGTTCATGCTTTTGTTTCATGTTTTTGAGTTCATGCTTTTGTTTCATGTTTTTCAGTTCATGCTTTTGTTTCATTTGTTCACGTTATCCTAAAGAAACTGCAGTTGGGTTCTCATCTACACTTGCCTCCAGTGGACGACCTCACAATCAGCCAGAGCTGGGCTGTTTTGCTGGTTTTACAAGGGTTTGGGTGCTTGTCAGGTCAGACTGGGAAACCACTGGTCGACCAACTAAACCAGATTAAACTAGAAAACCACAACAGATTGGTTTAAGCAGTTTCTTCCAACTGCTATCTAATCAAAATATCAAAAAGATTAGATACCATATGAACATTGCATACTTCCATCTCATTCTCTGGTGCACTTTTTGTAGCAGCTGTGAACAAAACACAGTTCGAAGTTTATTGTTAAGAGGAAAACCCCTTGAGATGTGACATCTTGTTTTCGAGGGGACATGCATACATACATACATGCATACATACATGCATACATACATGCATACATACATGCATGCATACGACAAAAGCTCTCCATCACACCAAAACCAACTATATCTTTCCTGATTTCACAGTTGTGTGCTGTTGGGTGTTATGAACATGCCTGTTGTATGTTGAGTACTTTTTTCCTTCTCTTTATTTTCTCATTGCATTTTTAAAGCTTTCCAAGACCAAGTTTCATAACTTTCTTCATAACCCCCCTACTAATCAGAACTAACCCTTCCGGTTACGTAGTTTAAATCAAACAGTAATGCATGCAATTAACAAACTATTTACATGTCACTGCCAATTCTACATCTGCATCAAAACAGTATTGCATTCATTATAATGCAGTGAGGAACTTGATGCATGGATGTTGGTTGTTTCTTTTGTCTTCAGTAAAGCAGCGAGTGCAAATCGTTTCCCAATCGTTTAGTCTCATACTGCCACTAAATACTTAGGAATGTGTTGCTTGGATATTATGTTGTTCCTACACCAATTTACAAGGCAGGTGGTGGCACGCTGGCTAAAAGGCTACGATGCATTAAATGTTGGGCATAAAGCAGAAGTCACACTGTTGTAGAAGTCGTGTGGAAATGAAAATTGCTACTCTTAATAACCCGACACACCCAGTTTTCTGCAAACAACATGATGATTTGACGTGGGTGTAATAAATAACTCAAGACCCATTACTCAGCTCTGATTAATTTAGCAAATTAATTCACTAAGATGGCTCATTTCAATGAACCGATTGGTTTTTTTAAATCATAATCTGTAGTAAATACATTCTATAATGGTTTTAGATAAATTATAAAACTGTATGTGGTGCTTGCTAAGGCCGATGGGAAATTACAAAAAAAAAACGAGTAATATTTTGTTTAAAAAAAAATCTTGTGGTAAAACTTTCGTTTAGGGTCCAATTCTAACTTTTAACTTGTTTCTTAATATCATGCATATTACTAGGATATTGGCTGTTTATTAGTACTTATAAAGCACATGAATGACCATATGCTTATTTATGCATGACCATATTCTAAATCCCACAATAATCCTATCTTACTAATATTGCTAAGCAGTAATAAGGAGTTTATTGAGGCAAAAGTCGTAGAATTGGACCCTAATCTAAAGTGTGAGCAATCTGGTATATAATATTAATAAAAATGCATTGTGGTCTTACATATTTTGCTGCTTTGGTTAATAAATTGTAGAGTTTCCCTACTACTTTTTCAGATGGCCAGCTTGACTATAGTTCAAGCATGTTAAATCATGAGTAGTTTGTAACTTGGTAAGAAACAAGTAGAAACGAGTCAGACGGGTAAATAGAGGTCAGCTTTGGGTCTGGGAATAATATTTATATATAAGCAAGGTTGAAACGGTGTCTATTGTTAGATTCCAGTAAAGCAGACACACGCCTGGTCAAGCCTCTATTGCTAATTGATCTTATAAAAGTCATATTTTTCTATGCTGACACATAAAGTATAACGAGCCAGCCGGTGTTTGTTGATGTGGTTGGCTTGGCAACGGCAACAGGAAGTCGTCAGATTTGGGCCGCTGTTCAGTTCATTGCACAATGGAGTCGAATGGGAAAGGAAAAGTCATAAAATATCACAGATTTAGGAGTCAAAACTTACACTATGAACAATATTTAAAGAGAATCAAAGGATATGATGATTTAAACATGTTGTTTTATTATGACTTTTCATGTTCATCATAAAAGTAAAGTATTGAAACAATACAAAGACTAAAGAAATAAATCAAAGCTTCTTTAAAGTCTGATGCCTTTTGTTTAGATTCCAATGAAATTAATGAAGTGCATCATGGGATTCTCAGAAAGGAATTTTAAATTTGCTCCAACTTATCCATTTAAATAACTTAAATAACATTTTAGGTTGGTAAAGTACAATTTCTCAGGCAAACACAAGCCTTTGTTTCAAACGTTTCTGTAAACTGTATTGAACTAAAGACTAGTTTAGTCTCATCAGGAGTTTCTTCATGCTGTTTTTGTGCTGTATCCGCAAAAAGTTTTATTCTCTCTGAAACCAGCAACTACATATATATATATATATATATATATATATATATATATATATATATATATATATATATATATATATATATTTTACAATATGTTGAAGCACCATCTACATCAGTGGTTCTCGTAAGTGGGATTCGTAAAATACATTTTTGGCCTTATGATCCGCAAAAAAGCGAATGGAATCGCGGAATTCAGTCATAAATGGAATTTGAAACGCTGAATGTCACAGAATTTGGCAATTTTTTGATGAATAAATCAAAAGCAGGGCTGTACAATGAATCAAATATCAATATGGACAAGTATCTGAATATTAAAGCTCAAAAAGACTGCGGTTGAAATGAGTCCCTTCACCAGCATTTCACCATTTCATCTGAGAAAAATATCATTATATCATAAACACGCAGAAACTCAAAAGGTCTTCACGACCACCCGTCAACATAAAAGTTTGAATTATGACAGAAAAATATTACTGTTTTACAGTGGAGTGTACTTCTCACTGTAATAATAAAATAAAGTTAATAAAACAATTTAAGGAATAATCAATAAAAAGACTAGCCTTTGTTTCATTACTGCATTTTTTTTATTATAAATGTGTATTAAAACATAAGAAGTTAAACATTTCATAGGGCCCTGTGTTGCACACATTTAACCAAATAAAAAGTTGTTAAAGTTTGATGAATTCAATTAATTAGACATTGAATTCTACTATTAAATTGGAAAAAAAGAGAAAAAATAAAAGAGATTTATTTCATATAGCCCTAAAATGTTTCTTTTTGTTCAACTTTTAATAAATCATTGATAAATCGCATTAATTAGACATGCTTTTTGATGATTAGAGTACAAACTATAGCAAGCATGTGCTTAATCACTGAAACTATGAGGGGGTCACACAGCAAAATCTGAATAAACAAAATAACACAACAAAAATGTCAGCGGTGAGAAAACAGGCGTTCAGAAAGATCTGCTCATAGAGATGTGGAGATGTTTGAGCCGGCTCTGAGATTCAGCACTACAGTAAAGCCACGCTGATTTATACAGCACTTCATACAGTAGATTGATTTAACACTGCAACTTTAGGGAATTTAAAATGAAAAACTCAAAAATAAAGCGTCTCTCCAGTGCGTTCATGTTTTTACTGGCGTCAAGAAATGAACCGGAGAAGATTTACTCCTCGAAAGCGGAGCTTCAGAGCCACACCCACTTATTACATCATCACCAACACTGACCAATGGGAGTTCAGAGGCATTTATCAACTTTTCCAGAAAGTTTCGAACTTCGTTTTGGCCTGATTTTGTATGTTCTTTTGAAGTATATCAGGGCCTTTAGAACCGGTCTTCACATAGATAACCATATAATTTTAAAACAAAAACAACATTTTTACATTTTCTGGTGCATTTTATCCGTAGCCATGCTTAAACAATCTAGCCTGGCTAACGCCAGACCCAATTCTCGTTGAAACTTGGGTCTGGGAACCACATGTACATTTTCTCGTATTTGAGGCGTGGTTTACGAATGCCCGGTGCCGTTTATTGGGTGCTAAGAATGTCTATCAAATGCGCCTGTACATAGCTCATAGCCAATCGTTTCAATTATACCAGATGACGTATGTAGAGCGACAGAAATTAGACAAGGAAGAAGACGATGGATAAGATGAAATAAACTTGCATTCTAAACTACTTAGATTAGAACAATATCTAAGGCTGCATCAAAAGGTAGCTTCGCGTCTGCTTCCATGTTGAATCCATAGAAATAAACAAACTGCTTCGGTGTGTCGCATAGATGTCGTCATCGTCTTGCTGCTCCCTCCCCGTCCTGTGATTGGTTCCCTAGATGAGGCGAAAATCTGGACCATGTTATCCATACTGCCTTTCAGCGTGATTAAAATCGCGCTGCGGGAAGGCAGCATGGGGAAACCCAGACTATAAACAATCACCACAGTGTTAGGCTGTTGTGAGTGGTTAACAGTTACTTGTTGTGTTTTGTGTTTCACAAGTTTTGTGTTTCTTATTGGAAAAAGAGTAATACAGGGCTGCCAACTCTCACTGTACGTTCACACCGCCGCCGACTTGAGCTTCCAAAGCGGCCGGAAGTCATTCATTTTCAATGGAAGCTGGCTTCTCTCCGCTGCAAGGAGCGTCAAATCCCTCGGCGTACCGTTTTGATCGGTTTGAGCGTCAATCAGAAAGTTGAAAGAAGCTCAACTTTATGGTAATGAGCTATGACGCGGTTCAGCGGCAAGAAGCGGCAAAACGGCAGCAACTAATCAGAATAACAGGGTTCCCACTCAAAACCAAATGTCAAATTCCCTGACTTTTCCCTGACTTTCACTGACTAAAAAGATTAATTTCCATGACCTATAATATGGAAGTAAAATAATGCCAAATGTTTTTGAAACAAAAAGCCTGTTGAATTGCAGATGGAAATTAGCCTAAGGCTATAATCTGACATATTTACATTTGTGAAAATGTTCATTAATATGTATTGTCCCTTTTGTTTTTTCAAAAAAAAAAATAAAATAAATTTTACTACTTGAAAAAAATATGCATTGCATTAACCCTGCTTGTATTTTAATGCATTGTATTTTTAGGGCTTGCATTTTTATGGGCTGAAATTTAGCATGGTTGAATATTTAAGCTGTGAATATTTAAATTCAAAACATTTCAAACACATTTTCATTAGTAAAATTTCAATAATCCATATTCACCTTTCAGATTTCCCTTCCAAAATATTCAAACTGATTAAAAATACAACCTATAATATTCAACAGGCGGTTTTCGGTCCATTTTATTTCGCTTTGCAAATTCACTTCCACAAATTCAGTGGTTCAAATTCGACAGTAAATTCAACGTTGACGTCCAGGAACTGCAGGAAAAGCAGTAGATTACCGAGCATAATCTCCATCTGCTGTTAGTCGACCTTACCAGCAGGGGGTGCAAGCGCGTGTTGTTGACGAAGACCGAGCAACAGTTAGAGCAAGCCATTCATTCGTAAAAACTCATTCACAACAATGTAAGTGTATCTGTGATTATTATGTTTTATGTGAAATTCAGTGTCTTCACGATTACTTTTCCTGTGTAGCCTACATGCATCTCTACCGTGAACGAGATTATAATGTTATTCCCCCGATGCGGATGTATACAGATCCAATGTTACATTTGAGTTTGACATATCTATTGGTTGTTTAGTTGCCTCGACCTTATATTGTGGCGATTGTGCTGCATGCAGTAAGTTAGGCTACTAGGGTTTCCCTCAATACGTCAGGATTCCCCTGCTGGGGAAACTTAGGTTAATGGACTAATAGAATGATATAAAAGACCAAACTCGCAGGCAAGCAGAAAGACTCAGAATATGAACTTAACGCGCAAAAAGCTGAGCGTTTTTCAGTGATACTGGCATAAGTTGGCTTGACATTGGACATTCGCACATTTAGGGACCGTCTCTAAAGTTACATATGACATTGGTATACACGTTTCTAACTTCAATAGCATTTGAAGAGAACGACTTGCAGTCATAAAACCAACTGTAAAGTGTTCACGTAGGTGTCAGGCATAATGAGCAATTTATTCAAATAAATTGAAGTTAGAAACATTTAGGCCTATTAGAACTACCAATGTTACTTTAGAGACGGTCCCTAAATGTGCGAATGTCAAGCCGATTTTACATTTAGTCTTTTAGCAGACGCTTTTATCTAAAGCGAGTTACAGTTAAACGAACAATATAGGACAACAATATGAAAGTGCTATGACCCTTCCCAGATTAATCATGTATATAGGAAGGTTTAACACCAGCGTGAAGTTGGCCCCCCACCCAACGCAAAACGTCGTCAAAATAGGCTTAGTCGTTTGTGCGGGTTTGTGCTGTAAAAAGTTTCGTTTGTGCTGCTTCTGTTTTTTAGATATTAAAAGAATATTTTTAGGTCATTCTGAGGTCACTTAGCCCCCCCACATGATCCAAATTCAGCCAAAATAGTCTCGTTCGTTTGTGCCAGTAAAAGTTTCGTTTGTGCTGCGTCGGGTTTTAAAATATTAATCATTGAATTATAGACGATGACGTCACTCAGCCCCCCCACATGCTTCAAATTCATCCAAAATAGTCTCGTTCGTTTGTGCTGGTTTGTGCTGTAAAAAGTTTCGTTTGAGCTGCTTCGGTTTTTTAGATAATAAAATAGTAGGCTACTAATATTTTTTGGTCATTCTGAGGTCACTCAGCCCCCCACATGATCCAAATTCACCCAAAATAGTCTCGTTCGTTTGTGCTGGATTGTGCGGTAAGAAATTCGCTTGGGCTGCGTCGGGTTTTAAAATATTGGACACTGAATTATAGACGGTGACTTCTCCAGTCCCTTTTTTATCTACTACAGTTGAAGTAGCCCGAAACGGCAAACCAAATCACAATATTCACTTCTGTTACCTATCCTGTGCTTTTTCAACTTTTAACGGACACCGCGGATCGCAGGATGTGTGGAATGTAACACGAAAACTACAAGGTAAGTGTTTTTATGTTGTTTTGTTAGTAGCCTAACATAATATGAACATCCTAAAAACACGCACCATAATCTGTTTTGCTGTGTTTAGCCTATACAGGGTGTGTGTGTATTCATTTTGGTAAGAGATTTAATATAACAAACCCGAACTGACTTCATAAAAATCGATAGACATGTCTTAGAAATAGCCTAACCAGAATGACCATTACTAACTATTTTTGATCTTGGTGACCAATTCAATTATCTATTTTATTCAGTCAGCTTGTATAGCCTAATAAATAACATTTATAATTTGATTTAATGTCATATGTTAAAACCCGATGCAGCACAAACGATTTTTCTTACCGCACAATCCAGCACAAACGGAGCACAAACGAACAAGACTATTTTGGGTGAATTTGGAGCATGTGGGAGGCTGGTGACGTCATTAACAACAATTTAATGTCTAATATTTTAAAACCCGACACAGCACAAACGAATTTTTTACCGGCCAACTTCACGCAGGTAATATTAACATGTGTGTAGGCATTAGGGCTGGGAATAAACGATTATTTTTTAAACGATTAATCTAGCAATTATTTTTTCGATGCATGGATTAATCTAACGATTCATTTTCCCAGTCCGATTCGATTTCGATTATCTCCCCATTAATTGACTAATTGCAAGTTATACATGTTGATTAACATATCTGAATGAAAAAAAAAAAACATGAATTCCTTAACATTGCAATATTTGTTTATTGCTCTTAAAATTCCAAAATAAAAGACTATACAAGTGCAAAGTAATGCATTCTTAGTCAGAGGTGGCATTCAATAAAACCTTGAAGCCTTGAAAACACATAGGCCTAGCTTACTGAAAAAAAGTGCAATCTGTCACGACACATTAAAGAGCCACAAAATAGTAGGCCTATTTATGGTTTAATCTTCTTTGACTGACCAAATTTGAAAGTTGAGACTTTATTAAATGTTACCTTCTTGGTCCTTTCTGTCAGCACGATGTCAGTGTCCTCAATGTATTTTTCACGACATTAATAGCTATAAGCGCATACTTGCAGCAGTCTCGCACGCGCTTAGAGCTCGTGTGAATTGCATGTATAAAATGAAGTTAAGAAACAACCTCGATCCCTCAGGAAACGCCACAGGTCGCTGCATTAACTGCGCTTCATGACATTTTTTCCTTTTGCCCGAAGAAGCCGTTCGCCGGAGATGTGTTAAAAGATAGCGGAGTGCATTCATGATTATTAGGCTTCCGGTATAATAATCATCCTGGCGCCGGGTCTGAGTGAGTAATTTACTCTTTTAAATAAAATACTTTATTTTTACTAATTTAAGACTGCTCTTATGAGGACACTCGACAAAACGGACAGTTTGGCATAATTTGTGTGTTATGGTTTGTTCAAGCCCGAAAGAGAACTCGATACTGACGCACATTTTTCTGTGGGTTGTGTGTGTGTGTACTTTAGAGGAATGAGTGCGTGCCGCCTTGCACTTCTGATAGTCTGAGGAGCCACTCGTGTTGCTACTACTCTCCGGCGCCGCCATCTTCGTTTTTGGGTCTGACGAATCGACGCGCATATTTTGCGTCAACGTATTTTTTGCGTCGACGCAATCGATGACGTCGACGCGTTGTCCCAGGCCTAATAGGCATACTTCCCCAATAAGGTGTGAGTTTGGTCTTTTCTATCACTGTATTAGTCCATTAAGCTACGTTAAGCGTTTGGTCCTGATGGAAGGGGAATCCTTGAGTATGATGAGGTATTGAGGGAAACCGATTATAATCCCGATCATGGTAGAAAAAGTTGATAACATGTAGCCTAAGAAGTTAATGAATGAAACATAAAAAACACCTTTGTGCCTTTATCATCTTTTCCGCATATATACTGACCAAGATAATCATCACAAAAAACTTAATGCATGCTCAATTGTTGTAAATGAGTTTTTATGAATGAATGGCTTGCTCTAACTGTTGCTCTGGTCTTCGTCAACAACACGCGCTTGCACACCCTGCTGGTGAGAATCGGTATAGAAAAATTACATTTTGATAAATGGAAACTAAAATTTAAAGCAACAAACTAAATTCCCTGATATTCCATGACTTGGACAAAAAATATATAAAATTCCCTGACTTTCAATATCTGGAATAGACCTTTTAAAATTCCATGACATTCCAGAAATTCCATGACCCGTGGGAACCCTGGAATAAAGACGTCCTTCACTCTGGCTGATTCCGGAGAAACATACGATGTGAACTTTCGTTCCTACCAAAACATTAGTTCCGAGAAAATGGAGGAGAAGCTAATAATCGCTGTTGCTGGGTTTCCTATCATGTATGATATGACGTTGTTTGCTTACAGGGAACCGACGAGTCCGACGTCTTCTCCGCAAATACAGTAAAGCAGCACCAAACACAACAACTTCGCGATTTTCCATAATGATCCAGTGATACACATTTGAGAATGAGCGCAACTTTTATTTGAAATATTTACGAACGCTCGTTTTAAGCGGGAATGCAATTAATTTGCTCACGGTGACAACGATTTGACCAATTGCACTAATGCATATAATAGCCTAATGCAAATAATAATAATAGCTAATTATTATTTTTTTCCCCGACCAAATGTGACCAAAACGGTTATAAAAATGCTGTCATTATAAAAGGTTTCTTCAATGTATTGCTTGTTTTTTCTGTTTATTACATTTCATGTTGTAATACATGAAATGTACATTGTAATACTTTGTAATACTTCTCTTCTCCCTGCTACGTCAGAGCGTCCAAAGCGTCAACGAGCTTCCCCGTGCTTTTTGACAAGCGTCCTTGACAGAGCGGCCAGAGCTTCTTTGCCGCTCAAGTCGGCGGCGGTGTGAACGTACAGTCACGCATTGAGCGTGAGACTCACGCAATTGACCCAATTTTCACGCTCTCACGCCACACCCCCGATTTCTCACACTGAGGTGTCAACCCGGTCGCTCAAATGCCTGAAAGATGAGTTTATCTATATATCTACCTGTTGAGCCACTCGTGATCGACTAGTTATACCGCAAATTAGTTAAAATATCCCGTAATCTATCTAGAGCGAGCGTGCATGTGAGACAGATATTGTGCTTCAAACCGCACGCGCGCGCACGGCAGAGAGGTAAGCGAGAGAGACCGTGTGTGCAGACACCACCCCCACACTCATACACACTCTCTCTCTCTCACGCACAGACACACACTTTATATGATGCACTTATTGTGTTCTTACATTGTACGTAACCCAACAATACACCTACACACACACACACACACACTCTCTCTCTCTCTCACGCACAGACACACACACCACACACAAACACTCATACACTCTCTCCCTCTCTCTCTCACACACACACACACACTCATACACTCTCTCTCTCTCTCACGCACAGACACACACACCACACACAAACACTCATACACTCTCTCCCTCTCTCTCTCACACACACACACACACTCATACACTCTCTCTCTCTCTCACGCACAGACACACACACCACACACAAACACTCATACACTCTCTCCCTCTCTCTCTCACACACACACACACACACACACACACACACACACACACACACACACACACACACACTCATACACTCTCTCTCTTTCTCTCTCTCACACACACACACACACACTCTCTCTCTCTCTCTCTTGCATGTGACCTTGTGGCCACGGTTACACACACACACTCATACACTCTCACAAACACACACACACACTCTCTCTCACGCACAGACACACACTCTCTTTCTCTCTCACGCACAGACACACACACCACACACACGCACACACACACACACACACTCATACACTCTCTCTCTCATACACACACACACACACACACACACACACAAACACTCATACACTCTCTCTCTCTCTCACACACACACACACACACTCTCTCTCTCTCACGCACAGACACACACTTTATACGATGCACTTATTGTGTTCTTACATTGTACTTAACCCAACAATACACCTACACACACACACACACACACACACACGTTCCCTGCAATGAACTTTTGATGAGTTAAGTTGCTCTGCAAACAGCACTAGTAACTTCTGTGGTTTGTCCAGATGAATGAAACATTAAGGTATATCTACTGTGGGCTACATTAGTATTAAAAGGCACTTTTTTACATAACGACTTAAGACAGGAAGCTTCTACCTGACCAACTTATACAACGATCAACCACAATTAGTTTTTTTACATGATATAAAGAGGCAGGTAATTCTCGAATCGATGATCCAGATTGTTGCGTATCAAAGTGGAAGTGCAGTACATATGCATTTTGTGGTCATAATTTCCCTGCAACTGAAAAGTACAGAATAGTTTATGGATATATAACTCAGCAATAAAGCAGAACATGCAGTTCTGCACACACACACACACACACACACACACACACACACACACACACACACACACACACACACACACACACACACACACCTGTCCTAACCCTCCTCAATAGTAAAAGAAAACAAAAATCTCTCTCTCTCTATATATACATATATATATATATATATATATATATATATATATATATATATATATATATATATATAAAATTGTCCATGTCTAATCTAAATGCATCTAATCTAAATGTCTTGTTTTGCTAAATGCAAAACAAGACATTAAGATATTCTAAAAATTAACAATGATTTTCTGTAAAGCTGATTTGAAATCAATTTATTTATTTGATTCATAAAAGAGTCATAAAAAATAAATACAAATTATTGGGTATCACAGGTTACAAAATAAAATAAATAATATTATAACACATAATATTATTAAAATGAAATAAGTAATTAAATAATTGAATTAATTCATTAAATAAATTAAAATGAAATAAAATACATAAATACATTAAATAAATTAAAAAATAAACATTCCTGGGTATCACAAGTTCATTATTAGGGAAAAAACAGGGCTAGAAAAAAAAAATTTCCTTTCATACAGAAAGAAAACAAATAATTAAAACTACACCATTCCTCCAAACCTCACCTGTATCCTCCACAACAGCAGCACAAGTGTTCAGCAATACAACATCAACACACATTGTACCTAACTTTTTTTTTTCAACCAAATGGAAGAAAAAAGAGACCTTTGCTGCGAGTATTTGGGGGAGATTGCTCCACATAATCACATAATGAGCGGCTGGAAAATAAGCTCACCTCATGTAGAAGTGCAGACGCGTTTGTCACGAGCCCCTCGTCTCTCTTCTTCATCAGGCGGTTGCAGAGGATGAGTGTGATCAGAGAGATGATGAAGATGCCCAGATCTGGGGTCAGGAGCCACACGACGGCCCAGGGCTCATCCAGCGGGAGTCTGCAGGAGACAAACAAACACAGCGTTAAACAGCGTTAAACACCAGCGTTAAACATAGCGTTAAACACCAACGTTAAACATAGCGTTAAACACCAGCGTTAAACATAGCGTTAAACACCAGCGTTAAACATAGCGTTAAACACCAACGTTAAACACAGTGTTAAACACCAGCATTAAACACAGCGTTAAACACCAGCGTTAAACACCAGCATTAAACAAAGCGCTAAACACCAGCGCTAAACACCAGCGTTAAACACCAGCGTTAAACACCAGCGTTAAACACAGCGCTAAACACCAGCGTTAAACACCAGCGTTAAACACCAGAGTTAAACACCAGAGTTAAACACCAGAGTTAAACACCAGAGTTAAACACCAGAGTTAAACACCAGAGTTAAACACAGCGTTAAACACCAGAGTTAAACACAGTGTTAAACACCATCGTTAAGCACAGCGTTAAACACAGCGTTAAACACAGCGCTAAACACCAGCGTTAAACACCAGAGTTAAACACCAGAGTTAAACACCAGAGTTAAACACCAGAGTTAAACACCAGAGTTAAACACCAGAGTTAAACACAGCGTTAAACACAGCGTTAAACACAGCGTTAAACACAGCGTTAAACACCAGAGTTAAACACCACCGTTAAACACCAGAGTTAAACACCAGCATTAAACACAGCGCTAAACACCAGCGTTAAACACCAGAGTTAAACACCAGAGTTAAACACCAGAGTTAAACACCAGAGTTAAACACCAGAGTTAAACACAGTGTTAAACACCAGCATTAAACACAGCGTTAAACACCAGCGTTAAACACCAGCGTTAAACACAGTGTTAAACACCAGAGTTAAACACAGCGTTAAACACAGCGTTAAACACAGCGTTAAACACCAGCATTAAACACAGCGTTAAAACACATTATTAAACACCAGCGTTAAACACAGCGTTAAACACAGCGTTAAACACCAGCGTTAAACACCAGCGTTAAACACCAGAGTTAAACACCAGCATTAAACACAGCGCTAAACACCAGCGTTAAACACCAGAGTTAAACACCAGCGTTAAACACAGCGTTAAACACAGCGTTAAACACCAGCGTTAAACACCAGCGTTAAACACCAGCGTTAAACACCAGCGTTAGACACCAGCGTTAGACACCAGCGTTAAGCACCAGAGTTAAGCACAGCGTTAAACACTATCGTTAAACACCAGAGTTAAACACCAGAGTTAAACACCAGCATTAAACACCAGCATTAAACACCAGCGCTAAACACCAGCGTTAAACACCAGAGTTAAACACCAGCGTTAAACACCAGCGTTAAACACAGCGTTAAACACCAGCGTTAAACACAGCGTTAAACACCAGCGTTAGACACCAGCGTTAAGCACCAGAGTTAAGCACAGCGTTAAACACTATCGTTAAACAGCAGCGTTAAACACCAGTATTAAACAGCAGCGTTAAACACCAGAGTTAAACACAGTGTTAAACACCAGCATTAAACACAGCGTTAAACACCAGCGTTAAACACCAGCGTTAAACACAGTGTTAAACACCAGCATTAAACACAGCGCTAAACACCAGCGTTAAACACCAGAGTTAAACACCAGCATTAAACACAGCGTTAAAACACAGTATTAAACACCAGCATTAAACACAGCGCTAAACACCAGCGTTAAACACAGCGTTAAACACCAGAGTTAAACACAGCGTTAAACACCAGCGTTAAACACCAGCGTTAAACACCAGCGTTAGACACCAGAGTTAAACACCAGCGTTAAGCACCAGCGCTAAACACCAGCGCTAAACACCAGCGTTAAACACAGTGTTAAACACCAGCATTAAACACAGCGTTAAAACACAGTATTAAACACCAGCATTAAACACAGCGCTAAACACCAGCGTTAAACACAGCGTTAAACACCAGAGTTAAACAACAGCGTTAAACACCAGAGTTAAACACAGCGTTAAACACCAGAGTTAAACACCACAGTTAAACACCACAGTTAAACACCAGAGTTAAACACAGCGTTAAACACCAGAGTTAAACACCACAGTTAAACACCACAGTTAAACACCAGCGTTAAACACAGCGTTAAACACCAGCGTTAAACACCAGAGTTAAACACAGCGTTAAACACCAGAGTTAAACACCACAGTTAAACACCAGAGTTAAACACAGCGTTAAACACCAGCGTTAAACACCAGCGTTAAACACCAGCGTTAAACACCAGCGTTAAACACCAGCGTTAAACACCAGCGTTAAACACCAGCGTTAAACACCAGAGTTAAACACCAGCGTTAAACACCAGCGTTAAACACCAGAGTTAAACACAGTGTTAAACACCAGAGTTAAACACAGTGTTAAACACCATCGTTAAGCACAGCGTTAAACACCAGCGTTAAACACCAGCGTTAAACACCAGCGTTAAACACCAGCGTTAAACACCAGCGTTAAACACCAGCGTTAAACACCACGTTAAACACCAGAGTTAAACACCAGCGTTAAACACCACGTTAAACACCATCGTTAAACACCAGAGTTAAACACCAGAGTTAAACACAGTGTTAAACACCATCGTTAAGCACAGCATTAAACACCAGCGTTAAGCACCAGCGTTAAACACCAGCGTTAAACACCAGCGTTAAACACAGTGTTAAACACCATCGTTAAACACCATCGTTAAACACCAGCGTTAAACACCAGCGTTAAACACCAGCGTTAAACACCAGCGTTAAACACCATCGTTAAACACCAGAGTTAAACACCAGAGTTAAACACCAGAGTTAAACACCATCGTTAAGCACAGCATTAAACACCAGCGTTAAACACCAGCGTTAAACACCAGCGTTAAACACCAGAGTTAAACACCAGCGTTAAACACCAGCGTTAAACACCAGCGTTAAACACCAGCGTTAAACACCACGTTAAACACCATCGTTAAACACCAGAGTTAAACACCAGAGTTAAACACAGTGTTAAACACCATCGTTAAGCACAGCATTAAACACCAGCGTTAAACACCAGCGTTAAACACCAGCGTTAAACATCAGCGTTAAACACAGTGTTAAACACCAGAGTTAAACACCAGAGTTAAACACCAGCATTAAACACCAGCGTTAAACACCAGCGTTAAACACCAGCGTTAAACACCATCGTTAAACACCAGAGTTAAACACCAGAGTTAAACACCAGAGTTAAACACCAGAGTTAAACACCAGAGTTAAACACAGTGTTAAACACCATCGTTAAGCACAGCATTAAACACCAGCGTTAAACACCAGCGTTAAACACAGAGTTTTTTACACGACAGAAAACACCTTTACAGGTAACGGGGCAAAATAAGAAAATCAAAGAATATATATATGCTATATATATTATTGTCCAGGCCTAATCTGCTAAATGCAACTATAAGACATTAAGATGTTCTAAAAATTAACATTATTGTTTTTCTGTAAAGTTGTAAAAATAATTAATAAAAAATTTTATATAAATTATTGGGTATCACAAGTTCATGATAAGGGCACAAAACAGGGCTTGAAAATGGTATTAAAAATCCTTTCATACGGATAAATAAATAAATTAATTAATTAATTAAATTAAATAAAAACATATGCTATATATAGTATAGTCCAGGTCTAATCTGCTATATGAATTATTTTGTATGAAAATAATTCATACAAAATAAAATAAAAATTCTAGGGTATCACAAGTTCATAAATATCGTCCAGGTCTAATCTGCTAAATGCAACTATAAGAAGGCATTAAGTTGTTCTAAAAATTAACAATGATTTTCTGTAAAGTTGATTTGAAACAATGTGCTATTAAAAAAACAAAATAAAAATGATGAGGGTTCATGATAAGGGTACAAAAAATTAAATAAATAAAATAAAATATTTAATTTTTTGAATAGTGAATTGTTTCAAATCAACTTTACAAAAAAAATATTATGTTAATGTTTTAATATATTGATATCTTAATGTCTTACAGTCGCATTTAACAGATTAAAACTGAGCGATAATATAAAATTTAACAATGATTTTCAACAAGTTGATTTGAAATCAATGTATTCATTTGATTTAAAGCAGAGATGAGCCCTCAAGTTAGAAAATAAAAATGGCCAATTATCCTTTCATATGGTAAAAATAAAAATAAAAGCTAAATGCAATATATTATACATTTTATATATATACAGTATATATATATATACTATATATATATATATATATATATATATAACCCAGCTCTAATCTGTTAAATGCGAATTTAAGACATTAATATATTATAAACATTACCATAATAACTCTCTGTAAAGTAAGGCTTTTCAACTAAATAAAATAAATGTATTCTTATTGATTTAAACTGTATTTGCATGAAGTGTAGTGAGCACATGGCCTTGACCTGAACATGCGATCTAACACTGATCACTCTCGAGTGGCTCAACGTGACGCCTCGCGTACACACACACTCATTCCCCAGATTCTCCACATACCTGGACACTCCGACATGTCTCGCTAGAGTCTCCCATGCGCTGCCTGAGGAGAGAGAGAGAGAGAGAGAGAGAGAGAGAGAGAGAGAGAGAGAGAGAGAGAGAGAGAGAGAGAGAGAGAGAGAGAGAGAGAGAGAGAGAGAGAGAGAGAGAGAGAGAGAGAGAGAGAGAGAGAGAGAGAGAGAGTTTACAGAAGACAAGCTAAAACTGAAAACATTTCCACGAGTCACTAAACTCTCTCAGTCAAAGTCTACAAGCCCGAGAAGAGACTTCATAAAGATGTGCACTGTGCAACACTTTATGCAGTTTTGATTGTAGGAAGAGACAGCAGGGAGCAATTTTCCATAAAATATATTTTAACATACAATTGTGATTGTCTCTGATTAAGTGAGGGAAACTGACTTCTGTCCCACTTTATATTTACTGTCTTTATGAACTGACATTTAAATTAATCACTTATACGAGGCACTTATTGTGTTCTAAACCCAACAATACACCTACACACACACACAAACACACACACACACACACACACACACACACACACACACACCTGTCCTAACCTTTCCTGTATCCTCCTCAATAGTAAAATAAAAGAAAAGAAGAATCTATATGCTATATATATATATATATATTATTGTCCATGTCTAATCTGTTTTAATATTTGATTCATAAAAAAGTCATACACAAGTTCATGATAAGGGTAAAAAATTTAATAAAATATTAATTAATTAATTAAATAATTAATTAAAAATAAATAAATAAATAAACCTACACACACCACCAAACCTGTCCTAATCTTACCTGTATCCTCCTCAATAATAAAATAACATAAAATAAAATAAAATAATCTATATGCTCTGTATATTATCATCCAGGTCTAATCTGGTAAATGCAAAACGAGGCATTAAAAGATTCTAAAAATTAACAATGACTTTCTGCTAAGTTGGTTTGAAAATAAATGTATTTAAATCGCTATTAAAAAAGATAAGTCATAAAAATTTTTTGGGCTATCACAAGTTCATGATAAGGGTACAAAATAATAAAATGAAATAAAATTTCTTGATGCATAGGTCGGGAAAGCAAACACAACAAATGCATAAAATATGCATGAATATGTTAGCCTTAAGGTTATGAATGAGCTGGTGTGTCCCAACAACAATGACTAAATTCGTGTTTAGGATTCGCATTCAAAACTTACAGTCTCTCACTTCCGCTAACATGGATCACGGATTTATGACATCACCGCTTCTCGTCACATCTTCAGTCCAATCAAATGCTCTCTAGAATCTAAAGCTCCGCCCCCTATGCTACAAACACCACCTGACCGAAGCAAACGTGTCACGAGCAATATGTGTTAGAGTGTGTGTTCGGGGCTCAAACGCTCCAGTTGTATTCTGTTGTGAATGAAATGAAATGGCTATAAAAAAAATAAAAATCGTGATTTTAACTGTAAAAATGCTACGGTGAGAAACTGTTAATTGGTTTCCGTACATTATACTACGGTGGATAACAGTAATAGATCTAACCGTACATTTAATGTAATTTTACAGTTTTTGGAAGTGAAAAAGAACAAGTCATTGTATAATTTACAGTGAAAAAACATAAATTGACATTTGATGTATTTTGTTGAAATAACTTTTCTTCATAGTTTTATTAATCAGTTATCGGTTTCATGTTACATTTAATGTTGTTAAATTAATGTTATTGCATTTTTAAAATTTCAAGTGTGTTACCATGATGGTGTTTTAGTGTTTGTGTGAGTGAATATTAATATTAACATTCTTGTGGAAAAGATGCATACGATGAGCTTTGATTAATCATGTGATTCTCATCACTAGAGTGATCAGTGCTTGTCAGTGTATCAAATTGGTACAAAACCGATATTAGTACTTTAATAAATCTGTAAATTAACACTGTATCAGTTAATGAAATACGTTTTTTACTTTAAATTTAAGTTAAGTCTGTAAAACGGAAAATAACCGTATTTTTTATGGTAAATTTCTGGCAACCACAGCTGCAGTTTTATTTCCGTAAATTCAACACAATTTGTTTTGGAGTGTAGAATTTATTCACACCTCTACTATTGAATCCAACGCATCATCAGCGCTCGGATTCGCTTCCATGGTGCTGACAGAGCGCTATTGGCTATTTAAAAAAGGGGGAGGAGCCATTCAATACATCCCGCCTTAGCTTCCAGTTTCAGTGGAAATGACATCAACGCATCATCATACAAAGCTGCGCGTTACAAGGCACTTCCTCATCCTTCCCTCGCGGGTCAAAATGACCTCATTTATAAAACTTTGCGTAGGATTTGCGTCAGAAGTGGCGTACGGATGAAACATAGGACGTGCGTACGCACAGAAATATTCGGATTTATAAAAACGTGCGCACGCATATCCTACGCAGTTTTCCCTCAATAAATCACAATCAATTCTAAATGTGGCGCAGCTTTTGCGGCTTCATGTCACGCCCATAGTTGCCCATAAATAGTCCGTGAAACGCTCACAAGTTAATATTCATCCATTGCGAAATCATGGCAAACACAGAGAGAAAAAAAAGAAACGTAACTTCACTCAATGTGAAGAAGAAATTATCGTTGGCGAGGTGGAAAAGAGGAGTAAAATGTTGTTTGGAGGGCACAGTGTGGGCATTACGTCATTACGACATGTGATGACATCACGGCATTTTATTACCATCCATTTGATTGCATCTGACAAGCTACAGATATGAGGATGAACTGCATGACATGCCAATATTATTGCAGAATATATTTCACTTTTATTTTTTCAAATATGTGTTCATTTGCATTTCTGTTGTAATCTTCGTTTGATTTGGTTTGTTTTACACTGTAGATCGATCAAACGGGTGTTCGTGTAGCTGTTAATTGTAAGACTTGCTTTGTGAAGTCTTCATGTTATTTATGAGAGGCAGTATTGCCATTTCTTTTATACAACGGTCAGCAGTTTTACACACTTTCACGTGTTTCTTCCATCTGCCGACGGTGATAACCATTTCTCATTTCACCCGTTTTTGTGTGTACGCCTGGGTCAGAGTTTGTGTGAAGGATCGCACATTTTCCCGTCAAGTTTACTTTTTATAAATACCAATTATTGCGTAGAGAGCGGCGTACGCCTTCTTTTGTGCGTACGCAACGTTTATAAATGAGGCCCCAGAAGCCCTAAAATTATACTTTGGTGCAGAAAGCTTATTATTATTTTTTCTATTTTTAATGCTTTTCTTTGGGATATATATATATATATATATATATATATATATAATTTACCTGTAAATTACAGTTTTAATCAATAAATAATAAATAAATAGTAATTTAAGCACATTCCTCACATTCTTTCAACTTAAATTCAAAATAACTCACACTTTCATGCATAACCCTTTTAATTCAGCTTAAAATATCTTCCATTGGGTGTTTTTGCCAACCTTTTGTGGAAAACAAATAATATTTTGTTTTATACTACAAATAATAAGGCCTTGATGGCCTTATATCTCTATATGGAGCAAATGAGCTGTTCTGCTGGTTCCTAAAGTCAGTTTACTTCAGTATGCATTCAGATGCATATAAAATCTTTTTTTTTAGTAAAGTTTTAACATTTTTTGTTTGAATTGAGCATTTTTAGGTTTTTCTATGTGAACTGAAGCATTCCTCTAATAATCCATTAATTCCTAAGGGGGTCAAATTGACCCGCGAGGGAAGGATTTGTTACTTTCAACCACAAAACTCCTCGAATCCATTCAATTTTTGTTTGTGTATTCGTGGTTCAAGTGCGACGTAAATCATTGGGTCTTGGACCCCTCCGATGAACACTCAATTTTCACTTAAATAAATTTTTTTATTAAATAATCCGGGTCAAAAGGACCCGAGAGAAGGATGAGGAATGAAAGAGAAAACGCTCTATGCTTGAACATGCACCTGAAATAAGCTGGACTTACAGTTGTGTCCCAGAGCATCATCCAGGCTGGGGACGGTGTATAAGCAGATCTGAAAACACACGTGTGCCAAGAGGAAAATCACACTGGTGCTGAACAGAGCCTTGATGAAGCGTCCAGTGTGTCCTGTGGGACGGAGAGGAAAAATACAGTAAGAAAAGAGAAATGCACAGAAGTTGAAGCTGGTACACATCTTTAAATAAGTCCCAATTTACACACTTTCCATCCTAAATAGTATTTGAAATTAGAATTAGTGTGTCCCAAATTGTAGTATGTTTAAATGGTATTGGTTTAACGGATCACAAACCTCTCGGTTCGGATAATTATTCAGATCAGCAAGAATTTTTTTTTAAACTAAATAAACTTTGCTTTCCATTTATTACTTAAAGCACACTTTAAATACTCATCAAAAATGACTAGACATTATTAAAGGCAAGTGAACAGTCAGTAAAAAATAGGAACAAATACCCAAATCACAAGCATAGATAACAAGCACATACTGAATATTCGATTAGAACTACAAACACGACTACACAATGTTAAAAAAATACAAACATGGCGGATGTGTGAGTCCGATGGTTTAATAATCAGTATATGACCTGACGAAAAGATATTTATTCAATGCTATCCATGTTATATTTAATCTGCGACTGCATCGTGAAGTTTTATAAAGATACATTTTAAATGCATCGTTATGCAAACGCATGAGGACAGTTCTTCGCATGAAAGACACATGTGCTGCTAATGGTGACAGAGCGGCCACACTCAAAATCATGTAAATTTTCTTCATAAAAGTCCAATAACTGGTTTGATGGTCAATATTACAAATCTATACAGTTTACATTCACAAATTAGCCAACTTAAGCTTAAAAATAAACCTCATATTTAAGGTTCATTTAAGTTGAAAACTGCCATTTTTTAAAAATAACGGTTAAAAACGTCCATGAACACAGTATTTCTCAACTACCCATCCATCGGTTGTCATAACAATAGCTTTACAGGCTTTGCAGAAACTCGTAATATTTAATTGCAAAATTTACATTGTTGCCACCCATAGACGGGCTTTCTAACCGTCTTTAGAGGTATAGGAGCAAAATAAGCACATGTGTGAGTGTTTAACTTTTCCGAGAGGAGGGAAAATGCAACGGCAGGCCCAGCTATTATAATCATGGCAGGACTGTCAAAATACAAAAAAATTAAATAAAAATAAAATGGTAAAGAGCAATGGGACTGTCTGTAAAGGCCTCTAAACTTCAGCTGCAACTGGTCACTGTAAGGGCCAAACTTTTACATGTGTTAAAGTGCGCTATTATGCTATTTTAGGCTCCTAATGTTGTTTTGGCGTCTCCTACAACAGGTTTACATGCATCCAAGGTCAAAAACACTTACATTTCCTCATAATATACATTACAGCATGCGTCTTACATGCGCTTCATGAGGCACACTAGCACACACACGCAAGGTCTCTCGCTCTCTCCCTCTCTGCCGTGCGCGCGCCACGGTTTGAACATAACATACATATTCACGTAGCCTTTCGAAAACGAAAACTATAATGTATAAAAAAAATATATATATTAACGATGAAATACGGGACAAAACATGATTTTTTCATAATAAGTCGGGACACTAAAATTAGAGTTGAAATACGGGACTGTCCCGGGAAAAACGGGACGTCTGGTCACACTAACTTTAATTAAAGCTACAATATGTAAGATTTTTGTAATAAAACGTCCAAAAATCACTTGCACTGTGTTATATATTTCCTGCAGTTGTGTACGACAGTTGTGTAGATCCAAAAAGTTCCCAAAGATTTTTAATTTTAATTTTAAAACATGAACTTCTCGACATGAACAACACAAACTAAACTCTTCCAGTCTCAGATAAACTACAGTGTTTGAGGGCGGAGCTAAGAGCCAATCAACACCACAGGCTGGCATTATGCTAATTGGTTACATTGGTTTGTAACAAGAAGTGAGACTGAAAATCAAAATCAATTCTTTCTTTTAGGAAACAATAACTTTATTTGTCATGCGCTTTAATTTTTACAACTTTGCGGACCTTTTACATTCACAAGGAAATTTAAATGATTTTTTTTACGTTGCCTTTTCAGTCCACCAGATGAAAACACTCTGATTGTTTAGAAAAGTAAAAGCACAACTCTCCTCAACAAGACACATAATTTCAATCATGTCCACACCACAAATGACCACACTAAAAGTTTAAGACGCAACATTAAGGGGTTTTAATAACCGCAAGTATAAATAGTAACAGTGCTTTAGTAAGCACTACTTGTAGGAGAGTTGCACAGTCGGCAGTTACGGCCTGAATGTGGTTGTACTTTACTCAAACACTGATGGAAATGCACTGCTGAATAATGTAACCCATAAAATAAAGGTTTTACTAGACAGACATCAGACGAGACGTTCCCTTACTTGAGGCTTTCAGGTTCTGCCTAAAGCAAACTATACTGGAAACTCAAGTACATGCACTGTATGTGCACTCTAAAACAATCTTGGGTTATTTTTTCTACCCAAACCCTGGGTTGAGAGCCTTTTGGGTCATTTTTTCAGTATTTGGGTAGTTTTTGTGTTACCCAGTTCCTGGGTCAGACGTAACAACCCAGTGTTTGGGTAGTTTTATTGTGTTACCCAGATCTTGGGTTAAACATAACAACCCAGGGGTTGAGTTATTTATCGCAGGCTTTTTGCGACTTCTTCAGGAGAGAGCAGTGCAGCTCCGTCAAAACGGTGCACGTCTTTGGTAAAATACAGGTTTGTGTATATTTTATTTTATCTAAAAATTCGTTATTGTGCTGAATATTGTTTAATTTTATGCAAAGAAACATATAGGGGCGATGTGAGTCATCAAACGAGTGTTGCATCGATATTTCCGCGTGATGAAAACGCCTGATGCCTTACATAAAATTTTATGATTTTATTCAAAAGGATACAGAATATAAATGCGTATGATGTTAAAATATGTCCTCAGAACTGACTGTTTATGGACAGGTTATGGAGTCACAGCATATGGTCGGTTACTTATAAATGTTTAATTTTTACTTCTAATATTTGTTAAACGAGCTTAAATGTTGGCAATATGTATTTAAAATTATGTAAAATATACTATACTGTAAAATATGATTAAAAAAATGAATTATCATGCAAGCCAGTGATTGTATTGAGTATTTTTAAAAAAGTTTAGAGGATTTAAGTTAATCCGTATATATTAATTCATGTATATAGTAAAAAGAAAAAGCTAGTATTATAGTAAATATGAATCAACTATGCTGGGTTAAATCAACTCATTATGCTGGGTTAAATAAACAACCCAATTTGCTGGGTAAAATTAACCCAACATGTGTATAACCCAAACTGGGTTGTTTTTTTAACCCAGTGTTTTAAAGAGATGTGTGAGAGCGGATGGCATCGCAGCAGAAATATTCGAGATAGGCTAGACGAGGTGAGTGAGGACACCTGGGAAATACAGAGCTGTATTTGTCTTTCCAGTTTGTCTTGGCGTTTTTCTTTCCAGTGAGATTCAATGAAAGGCCACTTCAGCATTCACATGTAACCTGTTCCTCACTGCAGTGCGAGTGTGTGAAAACTGCAGGCCAGCATGAGGTTTTCCACAGAACTGGATGACTGTGATGTCTTGTGTTTTGACACGTGTAGCTGTAATTGTTTTAATAAGAATCGGTGGGTCCAGAGCACTTGACGCAGCTCCACAGATGGTGTAGAGTTACTGAGTTTCTATGGAAAGAATAACAGTCTGCATTACCAAGCCACGCAGAGCTTTTACACATCAGCGCTGGGATATTTTCAGCCAATTTCGAAGGTTATCCTGTTGTTATACACGCTGTTTATTTTGGCGAATCACTACAGTGTAATTTAACCAAAGACAATTGGGATTTTCAGTGCTTTTCAAACATTTGTTTCATCTTGCTGACCAAAAGCATACTATGGGAGTTTCCAAACACTCTAAAAAATCTTAGGTTACTTTTTCTACCCACATCCTGGGATGAGCATTTTGGGTTGTTTTTTGGGTAATTTTTTCAGTGTTTGGGTAGTTTTTGTGTAACCAAGATCCTGGGTCAGACGTAACAATCCAGTGTTTGGGTAGTTTTTGTGTTACCCAGATCCTGGGTCAGACGTAACAACCCAGTGTTTGGGTAGTTTTTATGTTACCCAGATCCTGGGTCAGACGTAACAACCCAGTGTTTGGGTAGTTTTTGTGTTACACAGATCCTGGGTCAGACGTAACAACCCACTGTTTGGGTAGTTTTTGTGTTACCCAGATCCTGGGTCAGACGTAACAACCCAGTGTTTGGGTAGTTTTTGTGTTACCCAGATCCTGGGTCAGACGTAACAACCCAGTGTTTGGGTAGTTTTTGTGTTACACAGATCCTGGGTCAGACGTAACAACCCACTGTTTGGGTAGTTTTTGTGTTACCCAGATCCTGGGTCAGACGTAACAACCCAGTGTTTGGGTAGTTTTTATGTTACCCAGATCCTGGGTCAGACGTAACAACCCAGTGTTTGGGTAGTTTTTGTGGTACCCAGATCCTGGGTCAGACGTAACAACCCAGTGTTTGGGCAGTTTTTGTGTTACCCAGATCCTGGGTCAGACGTAACAACCCAGTGTTTGGGCAGTTTTTGTGTTACCCAGATCCTGGGTCAGACGTAACAACCCAGATCCTGGGTCAAACGTAACAACCCAGTGTTTGGGTAGTTTTTGTGTTACCCTGATCCTGGGTCAGACGTAACAACCCAGTGTTTGGGTAGTTTTTGTGTAACCAAGATCCTGGGTCAGACGTAACAATCCAGTGTTTGGGTAGTTTTTGTGTTACCCAGATCCTGGGTCAGACGTGACACTTGTTTCATCTTGCTGACCAAAAGCATTCTATGGAAGTTTTCACACACTCTAAAAAATCTTGGGTTATTTTTTCTACCCAAATCCTGGGATGAGCATTTTGGGTTGTTTTTTGGGGTTATTTTTTGCGACCTCTTCAGGAGAGAGCAGTGCAGCTCCGTCAAATTGGTGTATGGTAAAATACAGGTTTGTACATTTTATTTTATCTATAAATTCATTATTGTGCAGTATATTGTTTAATTTTATGCAAATCAACATACAGGGTAGGATTTTATTAAAAAAGATACAGAATATAAATACTTAGGATGTTAAAATATGTCCTCAGAGCTGTTCACGGTTTATGAACAGGTTATGGAGCCAGTCACTGCGTATTTCAGATGATAAAGGCTCCAAGTAGTGTATAATGCACATCATGGCCAAAAATACAGTTAATTTTTATCTAAATTGTCATCAACAATCTGATGTCATTTGTTAAAAATCAGTTTAAGCTAATATTTCATGAAGCCACATTATAAAAACAAATAATGTTTCAAGATGACTCAAAAACGACTCTTCCCACGAGTATCACTGTGGCTGAAGAAGTGAATGTTGGAGTGAGAGAGAGAGAAAGTCTCACGCAAGTCTCTGAAGTAACTGGTGAGACAGTGGGAGACACCACACACACACACACACACACACACCCCAAGAGAGCATCCATGCTTTCCGGGACGTTACACACACACAAATAGTTGTGGGAAAGTCTCATGACACGCCAGTGTTTAGAACAACATAGCCTTTATTAATTAAACCACTTTAAACAATCTTTAATGGAAAATTATTAAGTACCAAACCACATGTGTGACCCTGGACCACAAAACCAGTCACAAGGGTACATTTTTTGAAAATTGAGATTTATGCATATTCCGAAAGCTGGGTAAATAAGCTTTCCATTGATGTACGGTTTGTTAGGATAGGATAATATTTGGCCGAGATATGAATATTTGAATATCTGGAATCTGAGGATGCAAAAAAATCAAAATATTGAGAAAATTGCCTTTAAACTTGTCAATTTTTGTTCACGATATTGCTGCATCCACTCACAAAAATATTTTTATATATATTTACGGTAGTATATTTACAAAATATCTTTACTTAATATCCAAATGATTTTTGGCATAAAACAAAAATCGACAATTTTGACCCATACAATGTACAGTTGTCTATTGCCACAAATACACCCGTGCAACATGTGACTGGTTTTGTGTTCACATATGTTAGATGAAGAATTATGATATCTAATGTAATGTCTAGTAATAAGTTATAAAGATTGTAGGGCTGGACGGTATAACAATATATATTGTGGTGACTATAAAAAGTGTCAATCATTCACCAATTTTCTACGTAAAAGAAGGCGGAGCCTAATAGCCAAACCCACTATTACATCATCACCACGAGCCAATGGGAGTTTGAAGGCGTTTACAAGCGGTTTCAAACTCCCGAAACGAACTTCGTTTTAGCCTGATTTTGTTGGAAATGATGTCAGACCAGTTCGTTCTTATTTCGTTCGATAATTTCGTTTATTTCGGGTATTTGAATATATCTGAGTAGCACAACATTAATTATAATGTTAATCAAATGTCAAAAGACAAAGAGAAAATCACTCACTGCTCATGACTGAATAAACTTTTGCAGCTTTAATATGAATCATTTTATATTTAATTCATATAGTAAAGACTGTTTAATTTTTACATTTGATTATTCATTTTCTGTAATATTTCTTCCTACATGTTAAATAATACTACTGTAGCTGATTGTATCTTTTGTTTGTAATTTGCGTCTTTGTTCTTATTTAAATAACAATAATAAAATAAAAAGATCTATATTGTGATTTATCGGTATCGTGAAATTTCAAGTGTCATCAAATATCATATCGTCCACCTCTAATAAAATGGCCAACGATAATTTAAATGTGTCGGTGAGGTTTCACTTAATATAAATGATAATCAAAATTGACCCTATTTAAGTTAATTTAATTAACTTAATTAATTTAGTTAATTAGGATTTTTTTTCCTCACCCGATAATTTTGCTTTTTTTAAGCATCAACTCACTTAATTTTGATTAATTCCCCCGGAAAACAAGACATAATATCTTATCTTATAATATCTTACTAGTAAATGCATCTTGATTTAAGAATATTTTTTTATATTTGGACTGGAAACAAGACTAAAATACTAGTAAGAAAAGCATTCTTTAAGACGTTTGTGTAACGTGATGCGGTGAAGGCAGATATGAGGCTGTATCCAAACGCAGTGTACACGCTTTATTTAAACAAACTATAAACTCAAACAGAGACTCAGAACGTGGAACAAGAAAACTTTACACTGGGAACGACCCACACTCACGTTAATCCTGAAACATATAACAACTCACAAAGACAGGGCAGAAACACAGGGCTTAAATCAGGAACTCAATAACCAATAATGAAACACAGCTGAACATAATAAAACATAATGAGTCCATAATGAAACATAACAAAAAGAGAGAGTGTCCCCCAGAGGCTCTCGAGGGCACTACAGCTGCCGATCGTCACAGTTTGACTTTAAACCTCGCCATTAGTGTAAAGTTAACCATCATATTGGACCTTTTTGAGTTTTGAGAACAATCTTACAATTTTTGCATGCAATATGCATCAGTTATTACAGTAAAAGGTCAAAGCCGAGTCAGTGCGCAGAACAAGCTATTCTGAACTTAACAAGCTTTAAACCTAAATAATAGAGGAAACTGTGAGTATGAATGTGAATTTGACCCAATTATACCCAGGCTAACATTCTGTAGTGGTGATCTACATTTTCCTACAGCTTTCTGATTGTTCACGACGGGCTTCCCCGGATTTCCCGGCCACAGAACGTGTAGCTAATCCACAGTAAGGAAAAAAGCAAGATGGTTTTCATTAAAATCATTAATTCTGTTCACTTTGGTTTGACTACGGCTGGCTGTCGGGGGATTTACTGAGGAGAAACTCTCAGTGTCAGATTATCCTGTGAGAAGACAGACACGTGTGTGACCGTCGTTTGAGTCACGTCTGAGGACAATCACATCCAGACGAAAGATAACGTAATAATTCGACACCTCTTTTATGGAGGTAAAGCAAGGTGAACTTCTCTGGAAAAACAATAAAGCTAATCCTCAGATATGAGACATGCAACATGTTCAGAGTGCAAACTGAACAGCATTTTACCTGAACTTTAAATGGACATAAACCTTTTTTTAGTAATTTAATGTAGTGGCCTACATTACATTCACACTGGGTTTAAGTCAAACAACTAGAACATAATACTAAGAACAACAATAGAAATAGCCATATATTGTAAAACAGTGTGTGTGTGTGTGTGTACAGGTTTGGCTACACTTGGCTATACGCCCTAAAATATAGTTACTCACAAGTTAAAAACATGTTTTTATTTAAATCTAGTGTTTTGAAAGTTTCTGTGATGGGTAATGTTAGTGTTAGGGGAGAGAATACAGTTTGTACAGTATAAAAATCATATCTATAGAAAGTCCCCATAAAACATGGAAAGTCAACGTGTGTGTGTGTGTGTGTGTGTGTGTGTGTGTGTGTCTGTACTGTATGTGACTGTGTGTGCAGGGTTCTCAAGTCTCACGCATTAGCCGTGAGACACACGCAATTTAACCAGTTCACACACCACACCGTGTGTTTCTCACGCTGAGAAGGCAATGCCAACCAAGTTGTCCTGCGAGCTTTATATATAACGTTTTATACGAGGCGCAAGCACACAGAGTGAAGTTTCCTGCCGCCAGCACGTATCTCGGCCAGATTGCGTTCGATGCGCCAACACACGGAAGTTGACGGAACATTCTCGGCCACCGTACGTTCGTTACTAGGTAACCAACAACATCGCGTGAACGCACGTCACGTCGGGATGGAGAGGGTAAGTTGGAAGAAAGCTCGTCTAACATTTTTAGGCTAGAGCATTTAATATATAGCCCATCATATACATTATTATTGATGCAGTCAAAAACTCTACAACTACTTTGCAACCAGGCCAGAAGCTTTGGCTCAGTTTTCCTAGCTTACTTTATCTGAAACTAAGGGAAATGTTAGTGGGTATGGGAAGGAATGAAGATGTGTGTGTGTGTGTTATGCACTCTTGTGATAGGCCTATTTATTAATAATGATATAAATAAAGCCTTCATCACGTATGCATGCACTCTCTGGGTGTGAGTGTGAGTGTGAGTGTGTGTGTGTGAGTGTGAGTGTGAGTGTGAGTGTGAGTGTGAGTGTGTGTGTGTGTGTGTGTGTGTATGTGTGTGTGTGTGTGCGTGTGTGTGTGTGTGTGTGTTTGTGCGTGTGTGTGTGTGTGTGTGTTTGTGCGTGTGTGTGTGTGTGTGTGTGCGCGTGTGTGTGTGTGTGTGTGTGTGTGTTTGTGCGTGTGTGTGTGTGTGTGTGTTTGTGCGTGTGTGTACACTACACGTGCGGCAATCTGCCATAGCAATAGACCAAATAATACAAACACTTATGCTCCAGGAATCATATAGTTAGCTTTTGGTATTAGACTAGGTTTTGGATAATTAAAATGAAAAAAAAAAAAATAATAATAATCTTAATATTACAATAAAGATAGGCTGATAGATATTTTATTATCATTATATAATTGTAAAATAATATTGTTTTATTATTATTATTATTATCATCTTTTTCTGATAAAGGGTGAAACACTATATGTATAAGATTAATTGTTAGGTATCACAACATTATAAAGTACAGATACACATTTTTTCAGTGTTATTCAATTATTAGCATTTTAAAGATTAACTATAAATGAGCGTGAAAGGTAAAAATAGGGTAAAAGAGCACGCACAATTAAAAAAGGCTTGAAATATTGATCCCCAAAATCTGAAATGGAACTGATACATCATTCATCCCAATTTCTTTATTAAACAACGGAACAAATTTCATTTAAAATAAATAAATAAACAAAAATACATAGAAAATGACAGCAGTCTATTGACTAATGATGTGATAATTTTGGATTTTGAAATAACAATAATAAGAAATCAGAAACATCTAATAATGGATAAAGATATGAATATCCCTCCAGTGGATCTGGCAATTCTGCTGTCTTTGTTTAATACAGCTCAGAAGCAGCATAAATATATTTACAGGAATTACAATAATGCGAATCAGACACTGGAATGTTTTTCCTCATGCCATCCAACAGGGACGCAGACACACACACACACACACACACACACACACACACACACAGTTATGGCAACAGAAAAAGTGTGAACGCCCAACATGAGGTCATCATGCCAGTTTATGTACACAGAAAAACAAGTCATCACCGTTACTGCAGGCTAATGCATGAACGGCTCAGAAAACAACCTCACACACTAGTCGCTCCTGTAGTCAATCATTTCATCCCTTAAAACTCATCTTTGATCACCAAAATGGCATATTTAAACGTTTTTTTCCCTTGAAAAAAGTCTTCATGCCTTAAAATAGCTTGAATGTAACTCGACACCCTTTTCTCATTTAGTGTACGTGATTCTATGAATATGCAAATGAGCCCCGCCTCCACTCAAAAATCGATTTTCTAAATGTTTAATAATGTGATGACAGTTCAGAGATGCACAGACTTGCAACGGAGGAAGCTTTATGAATTAAGCTTATACTTATACGGCTGGAGGTTTGAACATTGGTTGTTGGTCGTAGAGCGAGACACCGCTTCACTGCTGTTCGCCCTGCGATCGACTGCTTTTGTCAGCCTCGTTGCCTGCTGTGAGTTTGTTTGTTTGCGTTTGTTTGTTTGCGCAAATACGGTTTGAACATTGGTTGTTGGTCGTAGAGCGAGACACCGCTTCACTGCTGTTCGCCCTGCGATTGACTACTTTTGTCAGCCTCGTTGCCCGCTGTGAGTTTGTTTGTTTGCGTTTGTTTGTTTGCGCAAATACGGTTTGAACATTGGTTGTTGGTCGTAGAGCGAGACACCGCTTCACTGCTGTTCGCCCTGCGATTGACTACTTTTGTCAGCCTCGTTGCCTGCTGTGAGTTTGTTTGTTTACGTTTGTTTGTTTTGCGCAAATACGGTTCGAACATTGGTTGTTGGTCGTAGAGCGAGACACCGCTTCACTGCTGTTCGCCCTGCGATCGACTGCTTTTGTCAGCCTCGTTGCCTGCTGTGAGTTTGTTTGTTTGCGTTTGTTTGTTTGCGCAAATACGGTTTGAACATTGGTTGTTGGTCGTAGAGCGAGACACCGCTTCACTGCTGTTCGCCCTGCGATCGACTGCTTTTGTCAGCCTCGTTGCCTGCTGTGAGTTTGTTTGTTTGCGTTTGTTTGTTTGCGCAAATACGGTTTGAACATTGGTTGTTGGTCGTAGAGCGAGACACCGCTTCACTGCTGTTCGCCCTGCGATTGACTACTTTTGTCAGCCTCGTTGCCTGCTGTGAGTTTGTTTGTTTACGTTTGTTTGTTTTGCGCAAATACGGTTCGAACATTGGTTGTTGGTCGTAGAGCGAGACACCGCTTCACTGCTGTTCGCCCTGCGATTGACTACTTTTGTCAGCCTCGTTGCCTGCTGTGAGTTTGTTTGTTTACGTTTGTTTGTTTTGCGCAAATACGGTTCGAACATTGGTTGTTGGTTGTAGAGCGAGACACCGCTTCACTGCTGTTCGCCCTGCGATCGACTGCTTTTGTCAGCCTCGTTGCCCGCTGTGAGTTTGTTTGTTTGCGTTTGTTTGTTTGCGCAAATACGGTTTGAACATTGGTTGTTGGTCGTAGAGCGAGACACCGCTTCACTGCTGTTCGCCCTGCGATTGACTACTTTTGTCAGCCTCGTTGCCTGCTGTGAGTTTGTTTGTTTACGTTTGTTTGTTTTGCGTAAATACGGTTCGAACATTGGTTGTTGGTCGTAGAGCGAGACACCGCTTCACTGCTGTTCGCCCTGCGATCGACTGCTTTTGTCAGCCTCGTTGCCTGCTGTGAATTTGTTTGTTTACGTTTGTTTGTTTTGCGCAAATACGGTTCGAACATTGGTTGTTGGTCGTAGAGCGAGACACCGCTTCACTGCTGTTCGCCCTGCGATTGACTACTTTTGTCAGCCTCGTTGCCTGCTGTGAGTTTGTTTGTTTACGTTTGTTTGTTTTGCGCAAATACGGTTCGAACATTGGTTGTTGGTCGTAGAGCGAGACACCGCTTCACTGCTGTTCGCCCTGCGATCGACTGCTTTTGTCAGCCTCGTTGCCCGCTGTGAGTTTGTTTGTTTGCGTTTGTTTGTTTGCGCAAATACGGTTTGAACATTGGTTGTTGGTCGTAGAGCAAGACACCGCTTCACTGCTGTTCGCCCTGCGATCGACTGCTTTTGTCAGCCTCGTTGCCTGCTGTGAGTTTGTTTGTTTTCCCGTCTATCGTGCGTCTACATTACACCCATACCACTAAAAAGACGTTTTTTACCCAAGACTTGAGTCATAAATTAGTATAAATATTAATAGCATCACTGGTTGCATCATTGCTAACTTACTGTCCCTCTGTTAAAATGGCGAATATATCAGGTGTATGTTGTCTACCTTTTGGTGCAGATGAGAATAGATCTGATTTGCTCGCGGTGCAGTCTGAATTAGAAGCTGTAGAAAAGCAGATTCGTGACCTTCTAGAGAGACAAGCTGAGCTGAGAGACCGGCGTTTAGCTCTTGAAACATCACGCGCTGATGCACACGGATCAGTGATTAACGTTAGTAATCCGCTGACGCTGACCTCGTCTACTCCGTGCGTTTCTCAGCATTGGTCCCGAGCGTCCAGGTCACGATCAGCCATGATTTCATTCACTCCGGCTCCAACACACCACCACAAAGCCTGGGTGGTTCCGCGGAAGCCGCGTGCCAGGACAAGAATCTTTTCGCCCCTCCCGGTTTTCGAGATCTCCACTCAGAACCGCTTCTCCCCTCTTCCTGAAACGGAACGCGATGCTGTGATCATCGGCGATTCCACCGTCCGACACGTCCACGCTACGTTAGGTAAAAGTAAGGTGCACAGTCACTGCTTTCCTGGTGCTCGTGTTCTCGATATCACTGCGCGGGTAACTGAGATCTTGAACGGTGACGAGCGCGTCGGAGCTGTTGTGCTGCACGCGGGAGCTAACGACATTAGGCTGCGACAGACGGAGGTTCTGAAGAAAGACTTCAGGAGCCTTATCGATACGGTACGCAACACATCGCCTGAAACATCGATTATTGTGTCTGGACCGCTTCCTACATACCGACGAGGGCATGAAAAGTTCAGTAGATTATTCGCGCTAAATGAATGGTTATTGTCATGGTGCAATGAGCAGAAACTGATTTTTGTAAATAATTGGAATCTGTTTTGGGAGCGACCAAGGCTCTTCCGCGCTGATGAAAAAGGTCAGAGCCCAAAGATAAACGGATCCGACCCCTGACCCCTACACATTACACAGTCTGGAGCTCGGATGGGAAAAGCCAATGCAAAACCACGTTTAAGAGCCAAAGAACGTTTCGTTTATCCCTCCTGGTTTAGGCTTTGTGGATCTCTGAAGTCTAGAACTGCAGAATTAATGTGTTGTGGTTTATAATGGATTCCTCTATTATCAAGGTCGGTCAAGATGTGGTTTGGCAAACAGACTTCAAGTCTTGAGTTTCAACCCTTACTAGACAGAGAGGGATCGTTTGAGATCGATTTCTTTTTTATTGCATCATAACAAAATACACACACACACACACAACAACAAGACAAAAATACCCTAGCTACTCCAGTCAGAGTTCCTGAACCACGATGAAATTTGCACACAATATCATTCGTTTAGTAATCATTTTGTTTAGCAATCAGCCGTCTTTCTAGTCAGACAGTATTGCGCCATTGAAAACGAAAGCGTGAGAAACACTCTTACCTCGTAGTGTGTGTTTGTTGGGCCATTGAAACCAGGGTAATAGCAGCAGGTACAGAAGGTAGACTAAAGAGAGAGCGTTGTAGCGAAAGATGCAGGCTGTGGAGAAAAACAGAGACAAACCATCAGTTTTAGACACTCAGTACTGCGTTACACACACCAGTCTAAGGATATAGCATAAGAGGTGTATTCCTTTACCGCTGGAAAACACAGCTGGTTCATGCTGGTTTTCCAGTCTTACCAACAAACCACCTGACTTAAAAGTCACAATATAGTTCAAGTGAAATCGAAGAATGAACTGGTGTTACGTCATTTCGAACAAAATCAGGTAAAAAAAAAAAAAAGTTTGTTTTGCGAGTTTGAAACTTTCCGTAAAAGTTAGTTCGAAAGAGGTTAGTTTCCCAATCGTTACCAACAGAGTTAAACGACTATAGCTGGCTAACGATGCTTTGGGAAACGCACCACAGGCTGGTAAACGCCTCTGAACTCCCATTGGCTCGTGGTGATGATGTAATAAGTGGATGTGGCTCTAGGCTCCGCCTTCTTTGAGGTGTAAATCTTCGGTTCAGTCTGCCAAGGTCAGACGACAGTAAACACACCGGAGAGACGCTTTATAGTAGAAACTGTTGTATTTCTAATTGACACTGATGTTACTTTTTAATGTTTAATCCTGTAAAACTGCTTGCTTTAAATCAGTCTGTTGCATATATATGTAAGGAATCGGATACTTGTTACAACGGATACAATTAAAACTTTGATTCCTCATATCGATTCCTTTGTGAGCATTTCAATATGACTTTAAAACATTCAAGCTTGAGACGACTCTCGCGCTGTTTTCTGTGTTGCAGGCGTGTGTACCTATTGCTCATATAGGTTTTTACTTCTCAGGTATTTTTAGTTTTAAGTTATTTTCTAAATTTTGTCTGTTAAACTATTTGTTTTAACTTATTGTATGTATATTATTTATCTATTATTATTATAAATTTTGAGTACATATTTCGTTCTCATGTGTCAACATGTACAGAATGACAATAAAAATGCCTTACCTAAAGTGACAGTAGCCTAATATTCCTGTCTCTATAATAACACTAATTAAACTACAAAAGACAAAGAGAAAATTCACTCGTTCTTTACTGAATAACTTTTGTAACTATATTTGTAATGTATGTTTTATTTATAAAGTGCAGTGTTATTTTACATTTGATTACAGTTTCTGTATCTGAATATCTGAAAATCTATTTGTTTAGATTGCACATTTTTTATTTGTTCTTTTTTAATTACTGAGTGTTTACTCGTCTTTAATAATTATTGAAATTTATATTAGTTAGGCTAGTTGTTTTTCTACAATTTTTCAAACACAGGCAAATGTTCCTTCCGTAAGTGTTTAGTCCAGTGTTTCCCAACCACTGTTGTCAGGTGTGGCCCGGAAAATTATCAAATTCCCAAAATAAAAAAAATAAAAAATGCTACAAATAAGAATATATCATTGCGCTGTTGGGCAGTTGCGCTGTTGAATCTCTCTATATTTTGTAATTTTTTTATAAAATGAATGCTATTGGTTGCCTTGTAAAGCACAGTGGTCAACATCTATTGTGTTTATTTGTGCTACATAAAATAAAATAAAATAAAATTAAATTAAATTAAATTAAATAAAAAAATTGGTCATCCTTTACGTCTGTATGTGGGTTTTACAAATATTTAAACCTCATAACTCCACCCCGCCTCCATCTAGAATCTGACTTCTGCTTGTTTGCATACTCAAGAAACACTGTCAATAAACGTTATTGTATTTGAAGAGCAGAGAATAGTCTTAGTCTTTGCCGTCTAGTCTAGAAGCCACATATAGTGTTTTAAAGGGGTGGTTGATTATGGTTTGATTTTTCTAACTTTAGTTAGTGTGTAATGTTGATGTTTGAGCATAAACAACATCTGCAAAGTTACAACGCTCAAAGTTCAAAGCAAAGGGAGATATTTGCTTTTACAGAAATTGCTTTTTAAGGCGAGAAACTACAGGTGAATAGGGTAAAAATTTTAATGTACAGATATCACCATGAAACTTTACCAGTTGATTACTCACATGAATAGGAGAAAAAAATGTATTGCAAGTTTTCTGTAATTTTATGTTTAAATATGCTAATCAGGCTATATCCAATTAAATATGCACTAATTTGCATATATTTTGAAGTGACGTTTTTTGAAGATGAAAAAAACAAGGTTCGAAATTATTTGTGCATTTTGTTGATATATTCAATGAAAAGACATTTACTGAAGGGATTATGAATATCTCCTTTCTTACCCTGTAAATCAGAAAATACTGCCAATAGCCTTAAAAAATTGATTTCCGCCCTATTTTTAGGCATAAAATGTCATAAATCAGGCCAAGAATGATATATCAACAAATCCCTCAAGACAAACCTTCAGAATATAGTTATGAATATGACTGTAAAGTTTGGTGTATGTAGGTGCTACAGAAGTGGAAAATCGTCACTTGGAGTGTGAGAAAAAACTCATTTTGAGAAAACGGCCTTTAAAGATTTTTATGGCAAAATTCCACTAATTTCTATTGAAAGCCATGAATTACAGACAAAATATGCTTTAGGTCCAAGTAAAATCCATGTATCACACTGTTTAACATCCAAAACTCATCATTGCTTCATCCATCACTGATCATAACATCCAAAACCACACATCAACAGTCCATCACACAGGTGAATATGATCTGCCTGAGGGACTCACAACCACTTTAGGATCCCACAATTACAGATTTGTTTAGTATTATATAGTAATTATACTATACAAAAACTGAAATGTGTTGTGTAATGTAATTGTTTTGTATAAATAGTGTGTAAAGTATTGTATATGTGATGCATGTATAATGTCAGAGCGCGTCACGTGACGATTCTGAACAAATCACGTTGTCAGAAATCGGCATCAGCCGATGATTTTGCGCATTTCGAGTTAAATCGCCCGTTTAAATTTCACGATTGGTTGCTGATAAACAGGAAATGACAATATTTGGATCCGACGGCATTGCAAAGGAGAGAGAGAGAGCTTTCTAACGGTGTGTGTGAGCAGCGGGTTGATATAGAAAGGCAACTTTTGATGAATTTAGGTGAAATCTACACACGCAAACAGACAAAGTGTAGTAAAATAAAGACCTAAATGTGTATTTTCATTCAGAGCACAAGTCTGAAAGAAGACATGTTATTAAAGACAAATAGCCCAAAATCTCAAAATTGACCAGTGAAAAAAAAAAAAAGATGTTTTTGCCTGCCATGTCTCGCCTTAAGGACTACAACAAACGGCTGGTAGGAACTACAATGAGCTTCTTCACGGGTTAGTGACATCACTAACCCTAAAATTTACATAAACTCCGCCCCCAGGAACACGATTTATAGATTATTATGACAGAATATGCTAATCAATGACTAGAAGATAGTTAACTCCACATCAGCAACATAAATTCATCAACTATCCATTTAGAAATGTTCTGTTGCTTCTACATGTTGTCACTTCTTCTGGAGTCTCTCCATCTTTGTCCGACTCCGGTTTGAACATAAAAGGCTAAAAGTTTTTGAAATTTACAGTGCATGTCTGTGTGAGGTAATCATAGCTGCTAACACACACACACACACACACACACACACACACACACACACACACACACACACGCACACACACGCACACAAGCTCTTGAAGCTCCGCCCCCTGTGCCGGGAGCAGCAGCTCATTTGCATTTAAAGGGACAGACACACACGAACTGTGCGTTTTTGCTCACCCTCAAAAAGTGACCATTTTAACATGCTTTATAAAATTATCTGTGGGGTATTTTGAGCTAAAATACTCTGGGGACATCAGAGACTTATTTTACATCTTGTGAAAAGGGTATCATACCACCCCTATAAATATCTTGTGCATAGCGCTTCATCTTTTGTATCATGAGATTTTTATCATGAGATTTCAACAACAAGAAAACTGAGCGCCCATATTAAACTTTATATCCTGTACGTTGATGAGAACGTAATGCGATGCACGTAGTGCCTCAGATGCGGTTGATCCACTGACAGACAAACTATATCTGTCATTCACTGATCAACAACCCCACAACTCAATTTGAGCTTGATTTTCATAAAATTTTAACATGATAAGGACACCTGCAAGTGTCTGACCATAGCTATATAAAGCCACAATACCAACTTCAACAACGTTTAAGAAATTATGAGAAAAGCTGGGAAACAGTGCTTTAGCCTGTTGATTTTTTTTCATGATATTCAGCTACAATTAAATGTTTTGCAATAAGACTAAATGTGAATGATATCCACGTTTTTTTTTTTTTTTTACCTTATTGGAATCAAAATTAGGAATCGACAAGCAGAATCTGTTGGTTTGGTTCAAGATTTTTCTTCCCGAAAATGTTGTAAGCTGGTCCTCAAGTCTTTGATACTTTTGAACTGCTTGAAATATGATTGGAATCTCTTCAAAGTGCAAGCCTGTCATATTAGCTACATAAAATTACAAGAACATCATTATAATTGTGTGCTTGGGATATGGCTTTTAATGGTGAGAACTTTTGTTTTTTAAATCAGGCTCTCAAAAATTATATAAAAATCTGGATTTAGTTTTATCGGCCAATATATCGGTTATCGGCTTTCAAATATAAAGAATTATCGGTACATGTGTAATTTTCAGCTACAATTAAATGTTTTGCAATAAGACTAAATGTGAATGATACATTTTTAGTTTTTTTTTTTACCTTATTGGAATTGAAATTCGGAATCGATAAGAATCGGAATAGATTTTTTTTTTTTTAAGGTATTTGACTAATCCCAAAATAATTACAAAAGGTGCTATATTTCTGCTTGATATAAGCTGGTCCTCAAGTCTTTGATAACGCTGATGAAGCACTCTTGAAGCTTTGTGATTGCTCTAATCAGGCTGAGAGGTCCATGTGTAAAGCATTCTGGGACCAGTTCCCAACACTTTGAGGGTTTGCCAGGGAACACAGGAGTTCCCTGCCTCTCGCTGCGACTAGTAAAGGTTTTCCCTGACTCACATTTTCCAAGCATACAAACAATACCTCAGACCCTCCAAAACTCTTCAGCCGTTCCCGGTCTCTGATTCACACTCACAACAGAAGGCTTTGTTTGAGAAGTCTGGTGGCCATAAAGTTTCACAGGCCTGAAAGGGTCATGAAACCCCAAAACACATTTTTTGAGATGTGGACAGATATGCACATCACTGAAAACACTAAAAGCACTCATAAATGTAACCAGTAAGTGTAAATTGGTTATTTTCGTGTTTTTCCGAGCAATTTCGTTCTCCCGGGTTGAAAAGCAATGTCGAGGCAGCGCCACAAAATGTGAGGTAGAAGCGCCTCCGGAGCGTGTGATTGGCTGTGTAGAAGCGCCTCCGGAGCGTGTGATTGGCTGTGTAGAAGTGCCTTCGGAGCGTGTGATTGGCTGTGTGGAAGCGCCTTCGGAGTGTGTGATTGGCTGTGTGGAAGCGCCTTCAGAGCGTGTGATTGGCTGTGTGGAAGCGCCTTCGGAGTGTGTGATTGGCTGTGTGGAAGCGCCTTCGGAGCGTGTGATTTGCTGTGTGGAAGCAGCTTCGGAGCGTGTGATTGGCTGTGTAGAAGTGCCTTCGGAGCGTGTGATTGGCTGTGTGGAAGCGCCTTCGGAGTGTGTGATTGGCTGTGTGGAAGCGCCTTCGGAGCGTGTGATTTGCTGTGTGGAAGCGCCTTCGGAGTGTGTGATTGGCTGTGTGGAAGCGGCTTCGGAGCGTGTGATTGGCTGTGTGGAAGTGCCTTTGGAGCGTGTGATTGGCTGTGTGGAAGCGCCTTCGGAGCGTGTGATTTGCTGTGTGGAAGCGGCTTCGGAGCGTGTGATTGGCTGTGTAGAAGTGCCTTCGGAGCGTGTGATTGGCTGTGTGGAAGCGCCTTCGGAGTGTGTGATTGGCTGTGTGGAAGCGCCTTCGGAGTGTGTGATTGGCTGTGTGGAAGCGGCTTCGGAGCGTGTGATTGGCTGTGTGGAAGCGGCTTCGGAGCGTGTGATTGGCTGTGTAGAAGTGCCTTCGGAGCGTGTGATTGGCTGTGTAGAAGTGCCTTCGGAGTGTGTGATTGGCTGTGTGGAAGCGCCTTCGGAGTGTGTGATTGGCTGTGTGGAAGCGCCTTCGGAGTGTGTGATTGGCTGTGTGGAAGCGGCTTCGGAGCGTGTGATTGGCTGTGTGGAAGTGCCTTTGGAGCGTGTGATTGGCTGTGTGGAAGTGCCTTCGGAGCGTGTGATTGGCTGTGTGGAAGTGCCTTTGGAGCGTGTAATTGGCTGTGTGGAAGCGCCTTCGGAGCGTGTGATTGGCTCCCGGCACGATTCTACGTCAGCTGACCCTCGAGATAATCTGTGCATTTATTCATGAGGAAGAGCTTGTTTAATCCAATCACTGCGCTGTTCTACGCATGAGATCATCGCATTACATTATAAATTATTATAATTTAAAATACATTATACATTATTATTATTATATTATTATTATTATTAATAATATTATTATTATAAATGATTACGCTTGCAACGCAGATCTTATCATTCATATAAGGACCGGAGCAAGCGCGTTTCAAGTTTTTATGGACATATTTAATATCCTCTAGTTCTCTAAATATGAACCAGCTCTGTGTACACGCACGTCTTCTTCAAATGAAATATATGTGCGAATAAGGACACAGACACAGCTGTGTGTCTGATCATGAACGCGACGACACGATGAATTATTCTGATACACAGAAGACAATGTGTAGACCGACAATTCACAGAACAACGGATAACAAGTAACAATATCCTTTATTCTTTCTGAGTTAAACTGATTTGTTCAGAGACTGTAGTGCTCATAAATGCAATGAAAATATTAGACCTTTTAAAATGTTCTTCTGCGTTTTGGCATTTTTAACCCTCAACTGTTTTTTTTCTCTCTCTGAGGTCATATTTTAATATTCATGAATCTGTATAATGAGTGTGTGTTTTATTGGTTGTCGTTTCCCCTTTTCCCACTCTCTACACTCCCACTTTTTCACAGTTTACACGCCCACTTTTCCCACTCTCTACACTCCCACTTTTTCACAGTTTACACGCCCACTTTTCCCACTCTCTACACTCCCACTTTTTCACAGTTTACACGCCCACTTTTCCCACTCTCTACACTCCCACTTTTACACAGTTTACACGCCCACTTTTCCCACTCTCTACACTCCCACTTTTTCACAGTTTACACGCCCACTTTTCCCACTCTCTACACTCCCACTTTTTCACAGTTTACACGCCCACTTTTCCCACTCTCTACACTCCCACTTTTCCACAGTTTACACGCCCACTTTTCCCACTCTCTACACTCCCACTTTTCCACAGTTTACACGCCCACTTTTCCCACTCTCTACACTCCCACTTTTTCACAGTTTACACGCCCACTATTCCCACTCTCTACACTCCCACTTTTTCACAGTTTACACGCCCACTTTTCCCACTCTCTACACTCCCACTTTTTCACAGTTTACACGCCCACTTTTCCCACTCTCTACACTCCCACTTTTTCACAGTTTACACGCCCACTTTTCCCACTCTCTACACTCCCACTTTTCCACAGTTTACACGCCCACTTTTCCCACTCTCTACACTCCCACTTTTCCACAGTTTACACGCCCACTTTTTCCAACTTTTCCCAACTCTGAGGCGTGAAGGACCAGGATAACACAACCATTATAACTCGCATTGCGACGCAGGAACAAAGATGTACAGTGTTCAGTGCCTCATGACTTCACCAGAAAAACATGCTATTAATACTGGGAAACTATGATGAATCCCAGAGGTGAACGTGCAGCGCTGGTTTCTCTGATTAGGGGAGTGCCATATTGACAAAAAATGACAACTCCGTATTTTCTGGGGTTTTCTAGATAACGATTATTAGCCGATATTTTGCGTGTTTAGAGTGTGTTTATTGTGTTGGTACTTTGGCAGGTTTAGACTGTCGTGGACAGCCGACTCCTAAAGTTTTTGATATTCCTCATACATATTTTTTCCAATATGCATTTTTACCAGCATAAAGGCAATTTTTAAACCTAATTATATGCATGTATCATCTTTTGTGTCAATTTCATAAACTTCAAATTCAATTATAAAAAATTAAATTATTAAAATAAGACACCATAGGGCTGTTATGCACTCTTGTGATAGGCCTATTTATTAATAATGATATAAATAAAGCTATAATAAAGCTAAATAGAGTATGCATGCACTCTCTGTGTGTGTGTGTGTGTGAGGGATAGGCTATACTCGTTCATGTCTAATTGCACATCGTTAAAACAACAATTACGATATTATAGCAGATAATATATATCGCACACCCCTGATCTATATTTGATAAAGATAAAGAGATGAAAGTGTGATCCTGATGATCACCTGAGGCTCAGCTGTGTTTACACTCAATCTCTGATCTAATACAAGCACAGCAGGAGCTGATAAAACACTAATAATTAATAATTAATAACGCAGCATGGATTATTTTTACAACTTCTCTGCTTTCAGCAACAGAAGGTGCGGATAGTAAGATAGGACTTCCTGTTTTTGGAATCCGTTTTAATTACAGCTTCTAAATTTAGAGATTAACTGAATAATAATCGAATATGTTAATTAAATATTAATTTTGTTAAATGCATTCAGTGTCCTGTAGGCACAGTAAAGCACTCAAAACATACTTTTTGGGCCTAGTTTCAAGATTTAAATTGGATGTAAAATTTCCATACATTTGGAAACAAAATAATAAACCCAATGTGACAAATACTGTATATTTCAAGTCTGTCATACATATATAAAGTAAAACAATATTGTTTACTATTAACTATATGCATCTGTTTGATTTAAAAAAAAATAATCATATGGATTATTTTTCCAAATTCTGCAACGGCTCACAACAGAAGGAGCGGAGAGAGTAAGATAGGACTTCCTGTTATAGGAATCAGTTTTAATTACAGCTTCTAAATTTAGAGATTAATTTAATATTAATTCATACATAAATGTAACAACAAATATATATACTGTACTGTATGTGTGTCTGTACTGTATGTAAGTGTGTGTGTGTGTGTGTACGCGTACTGTATAAGTGTGTGTGTGTCTGTACTGTATGTGACAGTGTGTGACTGTGTGTGTGCGTACTGTATAAGTGTGTGTGTGTGTGTGTGTGTGTGTTTGCGTACTGTATAAGTGTATGTGTGTGTGTGTGTGTGTCTGTACTGTATGTGAGTGTGTGTGTGTCTGCGTACTGTATAAGTGTGGGTGTGTGTGTCTGTACTGTATGTGTGTGTGTGTGTGTGTGTGTGTTCTGTACAGTATGGATTTGTCTACACCAAAGGACTTAAGCTTCCTCAGAAGACACAACCGTTTATGAGCTTTTGAAACACAAGATTTGTATTTTCTGCCCAGTTTAACTTCTCATCTATAACTCTACCAAGACACTTATATGCACTAATCTCTACTAGTTCACCAGCAATAACTAAATTATCTGGTACATCAACAGTCATTTAAATCTGTCATCATATCTGGTCTCAGAGACATTTCTTTTTAGATGGTAATTCTAACACCAGTCCAAGATTTTTTTTTTAATGGACTCGGTTTCACCTCGTCTTAAACTCAGCACTAGTGTATCATCGGCATATTTAATAATATGCACAGTTGCATCGACACACATACACACACACACACACACACACACACACAAAAACAAAATCGGATTAGATTTGGATAAACCCCATCCAAAATGTTCTGTTTGTAACTTACTCAGTTTTTTCCATTGCTTACTCTAGTTCCAGACACACATTCACACAGTTGTCACTTCTTTAAAAGGACTTGCTTTAATTATCCACCTCTTTAAATAGGCTAAATGAACGATGGCAAATGCAGACTATTTAAAAAATAATAAACAAAAGCACAAACAGTCACAGTATTTATTAAAAGACTAATTTACACAGGTAAAATTACAGCGTAAGAGTTTGCATCAACATGAGATAAACGTCCAAAGGGGCCACAAGATGATTATACAATGCTAAAAAAACACTTGTGAATATACAATGTAATACTTGTTTTCCTTTAAAATATCTGTTAAAGTGCGCTATTATGCTATTTTAGGCTCCTAATGTGTTTTGGCGTCTCCTACAACAGGTTTACATGCATCCAAGGTCAAAAACACACTGTATCCTCATAATATACATTACAACATCAGCCTTTTTCTCTCAAGTGTCTGAAACAGTAAGATCAAGGATTCAGTCTCTCTAAACTCCGCCTCTCTGAGAGCTTCCTCTGCTCTGATTGGTCAGAAAGCAAACACTCATTATCATATCTGAATCT